>OZ020191.1:26520820-26852436 GCA_963971165.1 Philopedon plagiatum | reverse complement strand
CAACTGCCACATGACTGATATACACGGTGTGTCTGGACTAAGTCTAACCCAAAGGTCTTCCGACTTCCAATTTTTTTCCGATTTTGTTAAAGTGGCGTGGTCTAAGTAACTTAAGCCCAAAATGAAAATCCTAGATCAATAGTTTGAAAAGAAAACTTGATTTTACTAATTTTTTAGTGTTCGGTGAAACGGAACACTTATGGAATCTCTTCGGTGTCCGTCTGTCACAGGCGATTTTCTCTTAAACTATTCGACGTAAAAATTTGAAATTTAGCACAGAGACCCAGATAAAACCAGACCAGATGCGTAAGACTATCAAATATCCGTGTTCAATCTCAATGACCTTCAGGCGCGGCACTTAGGCTGCCTGCACCATCGCTTTGCGATAGTGCAGGCGCCTGTACTATAAGGCAGTTACGTTACATTTGAAGAAGACACGGCAGTGGCTGTGATGCTGTGATTTAAATTTATAACATCGGTCTCCGTACTAGATGCCAGACCGCCGGCGGATCGTCTCGTCAATCCTTGGCTCGCCGCATGAAGTACAGGCGACATTGGAGCTGACGCATCTGGTCTGGTTTTATCTGGGACAGAGATAAAGTGTGGTGGCCCAATTATAGACGTGTGTTTGAAATTAAGTCAACTTTTTGAAAATGACCATAACCATAACCTATAATTATTGAGATATATCACAACATTCTGATTCCATAATTTTTTTGTTCGAATTTTTCCTATCTATTACCTACATATTGAACAGGCATTTTTTTTTATTTGTAGATAATTGCCTTATCTTTAAAATGAATTGATAAACCATCGTATCTGAATGAACCATTTACGAGTTAGGTACTAAAACTGCCGAAAAACTCATTTTTTCAGATTTTTTCAGGATTATCAAAGGTATTTCAAGATATTATATATTTCCACTAAGAAAATATCGTTTCCACGACTTAAAAGAAGATTTTACGCCTTAAAAAATTTTGATACTACTCTTTTTCAAAAATAATGCCGCTGAACCTTAAAAAAAATAGTAAAATGAAGTTTTCTTTTCAAACTATTGATCTAGGATTTTCATTTTGGACTTAAATTACTTAGGCCACACCACTTTAACAAAATCTGAAAAAAAATGGAAGAGGGAAGACCTTTGGGTTAAACCTAGTCGAGGCACACCGTGAATACGGTGCAAAAACCTTCCTCTTCAGCTTTGGAACAAAGCCGTGCGTTTGAGAAATCTCCAGTCATACTATGTACTGCGTATTTAACATGGTACAGAAAAAACACAAGGCATGATCTTCCGCAGCTAAAACTCATCAAGGCAGCGCAGGACGTCACGTTGAGAAACAGATCTGCCCGACAGCGTAGAATTTAGTCGCCATTTGACAACATTGCCCCATATAATCAACGTTAAACTTGAAAAATTAAATCTTAATATTAAATGGCACCGTGTTGCCACGTCGGTGACAGTGACGAAGTCAAGACTACTCTTAAGTTTCTCAACATGACGTCAAGCAGCTGTGGGCGATATCATATCTTTGTTTTCTTCTACCATGCTGCGCAGTACCCAGTAGCATAGCACTAGTGTACTCAAAGTGTCATCATTTAATGAAGACGCGTAGTGCACCGTTTGGGCGGACCTCAGCTTCTCACCCCCTTACGTTTACGTATGTTTCGTAACCGCTTTCGCGCGGCTCAAGAAATGGATACGTATTAGGATGATGGATACGGATATTAGTTGATTCCGATTCCGTATTATCCGGATATCTAAAGAATACGGATATTTACAACACTAGTCATCAGTACCTCCGAGAGAAATTTTAATTATATGACTAATGAGAAGCTTAAGTGAGCGTTGCAAAGTTTGCATCACAAAACGCTTTTCTAGCCAAGCTCGTGTTAGTTGTTCATGGATCCTATTCATAAAACTCTTTCTAGTCACTGGTTTCTGTCCCATTCTTTTTAAGTTGTATTTATATATAATCCAAGAATTTATACAGGCCATATTGATCATTCCATAGAACAAACAAAGCGACCATCTTCGAGTTTTCCTAGAACAACTTCAGTGGCCGCACACGTGGTGAAATGTATCAACCCTCTTCTCTCTTTCTTTATTAGCGATCCCCTCAAAATGTTAAACATTAGTTTCATTCGGCTGAAAAAAGGGTTATTCTTGGTTACCCATGTCCGTGATATCCAAAGGAACAGCTTGAGTTTGCATTGCAGCGGAATTACTAGACAAGAATAGTCGAATTTTTTCTAAACTTTTTCTCTTTTGCTGAAGACTACTTTGCTCTCTGCATTGGAAAAGTCTGGATCATTCTCGGATCCCGATGGACTAAAACTATTTTCCAAGTTGTCCTCAGTTTCTGAGTCACTGGAAACTTCTTTGTTGGATTCTTGGTTTTCATCATCAAATTTATCTGGCAGCGAGCCTTGCAATGCCAATTCTAGTTCTGCTTGGGTCAAGGGTCTTACATCTTTCCATTTCCTGGCCATTGTGCAATAAATTTACCTTTGAAACGAAAAAAGTAAAAATATAAACGTTTTAAAAAAATTACGTAAACACTAACCTTTCGTAAAAAAACGAATCAGTGCGTATTTCAAGCATATAAACTTTGACTGGCAAACGAAGCTACTGGAACGGCGACATATCTATGATTTATATATTGTTGCCATTTCTTAAAAAAATTATTTGGGATCATAAATTTTACGAATGATTAGTATTCTAGCCTTCTGTTAATGGGCGAAATCTATCTAAAAATCCATTTCTACTATATTCATTCGTCCTCGTATTAACTGCTTGACCCAAACAGGTCCTGCGACTCTTCAGCACGTTGTAACAAACAAGCAAAACATGACCACGTAAACACCCACCCCCATTATCTACTCCTCTTCAATCGAGTCTTTAATCCACCTCCGCACATTTTAAAACAAGGGAATAAATAAAAGGGCTTTTAAATGGGAACGTGTCAGCAAAAAACCTTTTGTGTCCCGTCTATTTTTAGATTAAAACAGTGTTTCTCAACCTCTTCGTATTTGCGCACCCTTTTTTATTACAAATTTTGTCGCATCCTATTCACGTTATTTTCAAAATGTATAAGTAGCCTAGTCAACAAGTTCAAAAGCGTGTTAATTCTTAATAAAGGTCCTAAAAATATGTACGATAGCTCATTGGATTCGGAATGACGTCTAGAAAAATGTATTCGAAGGATTTTACTGCATGATAAAAATTGCAAAAGTTATTAACAAATTAAGATGAAAAAAAAAGGTGTTTCGTTTTTTGGCAATTACTCAAAAACTATTAATATTTAAGAAATTAAAAAAAAGATTCATAAAGAGGAGAAAAGTTCCAAAAAAAAGTCCCGACTCCCGGACCTCTACCTCCATTATTTATAATTTTAAGTTAGTGCTGAAAATAGGGCCCCGCACGGCCGATACAGCATGGCCGCGCTACCGCTCAACAGAGTCTATTACATAAAATAATTTTTTTATAGAGTTAAATATCAATAGAAAAATTTTTAAAAATTATGGTGTCATCAGAACACTTTAAAGAATAAAGTCCCGTTGGAAAACAAATTTTTTGTTGATTTTTCAAAAAGTTATACTATTGTTAACTAAGTAATTTTTCGTGGGCTTTCATTTTTACAAAAGACAGTATAAAAAATTTAAATAATTGGCCTATAAATGTTTGGCTTCTTGGAGCTCTTCTTAAACATATGTTACCGGCAAAGCCCGTTTCTTCGTCATACTTAAGTTTGCCTAGGTAAACCGCACATGGCGGGAACGTTTTAGGCAAAGTCCGAAATTGTTCTCTATTTCGGAGTTTGCCTATAAAGTAATCCGGCAAACTTAGGTTTGCCAAACAGGTTTTAGGAAAAGTCCGAAATATGTTCTCACATTTGTGTTGTATCATGATAACTGGTATACTAGTGATGGCAAGCCTGTAAATAATATGATTCAATCGTATTTCAGTACCTAAGTTAAAAATACCCTCATATACTTATTAAACTTTTTTATTGAAAAATAAAAAACATATTCTTAAAAGTACTAAACACTGTGTATTACATTAGGTAATACACACATATAACACATATAACATTTATAACGTGGTTGGGAATAATGCATTATTTATTGGCACATGTAGACGAATGGTGGCATTTTGAATTACAAAGAATCTTCTCTTTCTTGCATTTACAGAAATTTGTGACACCTTTTTTTAGTACAGTTACATTTTAAGAATCCCTGTCCTCCAAATATAGAATTCCTATTACTAATCTCTCGAAGCGATAATTCTTTATCGGGAATATCGTCGATTTTTAAAAATTTGTTCTTATTCACTAGTATACCAGTTATCATGATACAACACAAATGTGAGAACATATTTCGGACTTTTCCTAAAACCTGTTTGGCAAACCTAAGTTTGCCGGATTACATTATAGGCAAACTCCGAAATGGAGAACAATTTCGGACTTTGCCTAAAACGTTCCCGCCATGTGCGGTTTACCTAGGCAAACTTAAGTATGACGAAGAAACGGACTTTGCCGGTAACATATATACTTAACAAGACCACGTTATAAAAGCATCTTAAATTTGTGTATTGTGTTTATTTAACAAGTTATAAGTCATAAAAGAGCAAAAATGTCAAAAAATCTTCAATGTTTTTAAACAAAAGCATGTAATAGCTAATCAACAATAGTTACAAACTTCGTTTTGAGCCCATTTTAAAGAGTAGTTAATCCTTGATAAAAATGACCTAAATGTTGATTATCGTATCTCTAATAGTTTATGAGTTATGGTAATTTGATACTTGACAAGTTATGTGACCAATCGAATACTCCACGATACCAAAGTTTGATTGTTCACATAACTTGTCAAGTAACAAATTACCATAACTCATAAACTATTAAAGATACGATAATCAACATTCAGGTCATTTTTATCAAGGACTAACCACTCTTTAAAATGAGCTCAAAACGAAGTTTGTAACTATTGTTGATTAGCTATTACATGCTTTTGTTTAAAAACATTGAAGATTTTTTGACATTTTTGCTCTTTTATGACTTATAACTTGTTAAATAAACACAATACACAAATTTAAGATGCTTTTATAACGTGGTCTTGTTAAGTATATATATATAAGAAGAGCTCCAAGAAGCCAAACATTTATAGGCCAATTATTTAAATTTTCATACTGTCTTTTGTAAAAATGAAAGCCCACGAAAAATTACTTAGTTAACAATAGTATAACTTTTTGAAAAATCAACAAAAAATTTGTTTTCCAACGGGACTTTATTCTTTAACGTGTTCTGATGACACCATAATTTTTTAAAATTTTTCTATTGATATTTAACTCTATAAAAAAATTATTTTATGTAATAGACTCTGTTGAGCGGTAGCGCGGCCATGCTGTATCGGCCGTGCGGGGCCCTATTTTCAGCACTAACTTAAAATTATAAATAATGGAGGTAGAGGTCCGGGAGTCGGGACTTTTTTTTTGGAACTTTTCTCCTCTTTATGAATCTTTCTTTTAAGTTTCTTAAATATTAATAGTTTTTGAGTAATTGCCAAAAAACGAAACACCTTTTTTTTTCATCTTAATTTGTTAATAACTTTTGCAATTTTTATCATGCAGTAAAATCCTTCGAATACATTTTTCTAGACGTCATTCCGAATCCAATGAGCTATCGTACATATTTTTAGGACCTTTATCAAGAATTAACACGCTTTTGAACTTGTTGACTAGGCTAAAGCTTTGAGCTTATATCATTATACCCCGGCTTCAAACTTGTGTTGACCTCTCAGATTTAATATTTCTAACAAAGATAATATATAACAAAAATAAGGAACATGTCCGTGTGATATGGAATGAAAATACTGTTTTCCATACCACGATGAGAAATTGTTTGTAGCGGTCGCATATTGTGCCAAGCGGCCATTACTGTTTTTTTTATAACCGACCTGTTTGGAGCAATTACAGCGCCTCCATATCGCGAACTTTTGTTTATTCTAGGAACAAACAATCGTCGTATTTTGGTATTGGCGTTATTTATCTTCGTGGGAAATGTTTAATTCCATTTACATGAAGTGGAAAATCTATATAAACGCAATTTGAAGTTCTTCGCATACGAATGGCGGCACAGGGGAACCTCTCATTTTCGATTACGCAGAAATTAAAAAGAAAGTTAAAGCCGGTTTATATAATATATTTAAAACGCTGATAAAAAGTAAGTTTTTAGAAATCAATTAAAGGAAAAATCCAAAAGCCTCAAATTTACTGATTTTACATTGAAAAGTTAGAAATTACTGATATTAAAATTGTGACAATTCAGATCAAAAAGAATTTTTCGTTTCATTATTTGTGACCTATAGAGTGTCGCTCGATGGACTGACTCGGGCTGCATGTCTCTTATCATAGCTGCTGCGTTCATTATGCGATCGAGCAATGACTCTCTAGTGTCCGCTTTAGTTGTATATACTAAAGATTACCAACCCAAAGACAATAATCGAGAGGATTAAGATCTGGCAATCTTGGTGGTCAACCATGTGGGCCACCCCAGCCAGGAATTAAACATTTCCATCAAGAAGATATCGTTTCTCGGACCTGAAAGAAGATTATACGCTTTAAAAAATTTTGATACTACTCTTTTTCATAAAATAAAGCCGCTTAACCCAAAACAAATTAGTAAAATCAAGTTTTCTTTTCAAACTATTGATCTAGTATTTATCTATACTATTTATCTAGTAATTTTAGGCTTGAGATATTTTTTCGTTATCTGTGACCTCCAGAGTGTCGCTCGATGGACTGACGGACTGACTCGGGCTGCATGTCTCTTATTGAGCGCTGCTGCGTTCATTATGCGATCGAGCAATGACTCTCTAGTGTCCGCTTTAGTTGCATATACTAAAGATTACCAACACCAAAGATAATAATCGAGAGGATTAAGATCTGGCGATCTTGGTGGCCAGGTGGGCCACCCCATCGAATCCGTCGATTTGGAAAGTTGGTAATATCTCACTGGTAAACTGTAATGAGTTGGAGCTCCGATATGTTCCAAGTACATGTATCGTACATTAAGTGGAACATCATCTAAAAAGGTTTTCAAATATTTGGATTAAAAACACCACTATAATACGTTCCATTAATTAACTCAGTGCGCACTGAATGTATTTCCACATCTTATTATTCGTATAGAAAAAATCAGGATATAAATACAAAGGGCCTTCCTATAACCTAAGGAAAACGCTGTGTTTTATTTAAGCGTTTTCCTTTGGTAACTTCATTGGCTTTTATTACTAATGAGAGAAAGATAGGGAGAATGCTGGAGGAGATCCCTAGAAGATAGAGGCCTGAAAATCAGTAGGAAGAAAACCGCGTATAAGAGTTCACTGGAGAACAACGAGCGAAAATAAGAATACAAGAGGAAAAGCTAAATAATCAAGGTTAAATACTTTCACGATCACAAGCGGTGATACGTTGGATTTGGAAATACATAACACGCAGAATGCAAGCGGGAAAATCTCCGATGTGCTGTGTATTTACGGCAGGATCACCGCCGCACACAGGCGAAAAATCGATAAAAGTCGGACAGAACCCTATTTTCAAAAAGTTCCTAAAATACAAAAATTAGGCTTTGGCCCTCTACCTTAATGACCAATCTATGGTACCTGTGCGCGCGAGCACTGCGAGGCCCTCCGTTACTTCCCTACGTTAGTGCAAAGAACGGTTTGTTGGAGAGCGTATGAGTTACGGAAGATAAAGTGCTATTTTGTTTATATGTATGTTGGTGTTGTTCGTGGATTATTTTATTAAAACTTTTGGGATAATTTGTGTGTTTACAATGAATTTCGTTTTTTGTTTATAAAATTAATAGAAGGATAACGGTTATGGTAACTGGCCAAGTAGCACAGTTGTTTGTATTTTTATCTTATTATAGACCGCCTTTCAGGCTCGGTCTATATACCGAGCCCTTGGTCAGAAAATGTGTGTGCGTATGTGCGTGCGTGCGTGCGTGCGTATGTTGTCCGTTTCGACATTTTCACTTTTTCAATTTTTTTTCTCGAAAATGGTTAGAGTGGCGGCAACCAAATTTTCTGGGTTAATAGAGGGATAGTGCGGCTAGCTTCGGTAAAAAATTCAGTTATACAGGGTGTTCCGTTTCGGAGCTATTAAACGTCAAAGTCGAAATTTCAGCGATTTTCGTTGCAATCGATTACAGGTCGCAAAAGTGAATTAAATCAATTTAAATTTTTGGAGGTTGTGGAGGACCGGGAGCTTCAGAACTCTATTGAAACTGGCGGTATTCGGAAAATGGGAAGCAATTTTTTTGAATTTTTTTATGTCGAAAAATGCTGTTTGTAGACCCCACTTTGGCACTGAATAAGTCGAAACTGGAACATCGGACAGAAAAATGTATTTGAACTTAAAACTAAAGAATCTCAAACACTTTCTTTTTGCAATACATTTACCTATACCTAAAACGACTGCAAATTGGAAAAATTTGAGAAAAAGTGGAAATTACGATTTTTCGTGCAATTTTATGACAGTTTTTAATTTTTTTGGGGGTCAAAATGGATTCAAATCGAAATCCCATGTGCCTTATCGGAAAGAGGTCGCCGAAATACGTGATTTGCATATTTTTTGGTTCCTTCATTCCTAATAGGAAAGGAGCAAGCGATAATTAAATTTAGATTATTTACGATTTTTTTTCATGACATCTCTACATTTGAATCACTCTGTATCTTTTCCTATCTAATTTCTTTCAACTTTTTCAACGCTATTCCTTGGGGATATAATCAGGCTTTAAAATGAATCCTGAATGGGTGATTCAGGACCGAATTTAGGGGGTAAAAACTCAATTTTTCTGTTTTTTTCAACCAAAATTCATCTTTAAAAGGCATTATTATATATTATTTCTCTTATTTAACGATTCTTTTTTGGTTTATTTTCTTCCCTAATCATCTAAGAACACTCCTAAATAATTAAAATTCCATATTTTTTCGTTAAAGTTATAAATAAATACCTTTTTTTGCATCGGTGCAGGAAAAATTTTAAAAAGTGCATATATAAAAGCCGTGCCTTGACAAAACAATTGAACGGACCCTCTTTACATCGAAATTAAAATATGACCTGTCAAAATGTCATGAAAATAACAGTTTTTGTAGCGATATTGGAAGCTTCCTGGACCGATCTCGGCTTGAAATATACATGGCAAAGGTAAAATGGACTTTATATTTTTAGTTAAAATACGTTTCATTGGACGATTTAAGCATTAAATACGAATTTTTTAAATTTTTCTCAGACCATGCAAATGCATGTCAAAATCAATTTCTATACGGGGAAATTTATTCATTTAATTATAATGTATGAAATGTCACAATTTGGCTAAAATGTCAGCATTTTGATGCGAGATTGGAAGGAGTCCGGACCAACTTCGGCCTCGAATTTACCGGGCAATGCATTTAGGGACCTTATACTTTCGGTAGAAAGACATTTCATTTCATATTATACCGATTAAATACCATTTTAATCGATTTTCCTATGACGCTACAAAGCATCATTGAAGATTCTAATATGAAGCTCAGTGGCATCGAAAAAATCCCAAAATATGCATTTTATTTTCTATCCATGAGCGTGTATACTTTTGGGGCAATATATTAATTATTATTGAATAATTTTAATTTAATTTTAGGGAAATGACTTGATTCGGATCGTTTTAAAGTAACCAGAACGATTCTAAAATACATTTTATACCTTCCGGCATGTGCATGATTGTATATATGTCTACAGGGTGTCCGAAAAGTCTTTGTATGCGCAAATATCTTTGTCATTAGAGCGAAGAAAAACTTAAATGAGTCTTATTTCAAGGAAATCGTAAATTTTTCATTCCTTTGTGTGGTTGTTTATATGTTGGTACACAACAGAATGTCCAAAAAGTCTTTGTATGGGGAAATATCTTTGCCAAATTTAATTTTAGGGAAATGAATTGACTCCCTTTTAAAGTAACCTGAACGATTCGAAAGTACATTTTATACCTTTCGGCATGTGGGTGATTCTGTATATGCCTACAGGGTGTCCGAAAAGTCTTTATATGCGCAAATAACTTTGTCATAAGTACGAAGATAAAATTAATTGGGTCGGTTTACAAGAAAATCGAAAATATTTAAATTACCATGTGTCGTGTTGTGTTGTGTTTTTATGTATGTATACAGGGTGTCCGAAAAGTCTTTGAATGGGCAAATACCTTTGCCTTTCATACAAATAGTAACTCGATGGTCGGATTTAAAGCAAATCGTAGGTATATATTTGCATTTCTATGTGTACGGATTTATATGTTTGTATACAGGGTGTTGGAAAAGTCTTAGTTTGGAATGGGCAAATACTCCTATTAGTACTTAGCATTATTAGGTCGAATTTCAAGTAAATCGAATATATTTGTATTAATATGTGTTTATGCTTGTACGTGTGTATACAGGGTGTCCGAAAAGTCTTATTATTTGCAACTCCTTTTATTAGGACCAAAATAAACTTAATTAAGGCGGATTTCAAGAAAATTGTCTATATTTGTATTACTATGTGTTTATGCTTGTGCGTGTGTATACAGGGTGTCCGAAAAGTCTTATTATTTGCAACTCCTTTTATTAGGACCAAAATAAACTTAATTAAGGCGGATTTCAAGAAAATCGTCTATATTTGTATTACTATGTGTTTATGATTTTACGTTTGTATACAGGGTGCAACTCCTTTTATTAGGACCTAAATAAACTTAATTAAGGCGGATTTCAAGAAAATCGTCTATATTTGTATTACTATGTGTTTATGCTTGTACGTGTGTATACAGGGTGTCCGAAAAGTCTTAGTATTTGCAACTCATTTTAATACGACCAAAATAAACGTAATTAAGGCGGATTTCAAGAAAATCGCCTATATTCCTATTTAAACGTGTGAGTGTTAGATTGAATGTATACAGGGTGTCCAAAAATTCTTGGAATGGGCAAATACTCCTATTAGTACTTAGCATTATTAGGTCGAATTTCAAGTAAATCGAATATATTTGTATTAATATGTGTTTATGCTTGTACGTGTGTATACAGGGTGTCCGAAAAGTCTTATTATTTGCAACTCCTTTTATTAGGACCAAAATAAACTTAATTAAGGCGGATTTCAAGAAAATTGTCTATATTTGTATTACTATGTGTTTATGCTTGTGCGTGTGTATACAGGGTGTCCGAAAAGTCTTATTATTTGCAACTCCTTTTATTAGGACCAAAATAAACTTAATTAAGGCGAATTTCAAGAAAATCGTCTATATTTGTATTACTATGTGTTTATGATTGTACGTGTGTATACAGGGTGCAACTCCTTTTATTAGGACCTAAATAAACTTAATTAAGGCGGATTTCAAGAAAATCGTCTATATTTGTATTACTATGTGTTTATGCTTGTACGTGTGTATACAGGGTGTCCGAAAAGTCTTAGTATTTGCAACTCATTTTAATACGACCAAAATAAACGTAATTAAGGCGGATTTCAAGAAAATCGTCTATATTCCTATTTAACCGTGTGAGTGTTAGATTGAATGTATACAGGGTGTCCAAAAATTCTTGGAATGGGCAAATACTCCTATTAGTACTTAGATAAACTTTATTAGGTCGAATTTCAAGCAAATCAAATATATTTGTATTAATATGTGTTTATGTTTGTATGTATGTATACAGGGTGTCCGAAAAGTATTTTTGTTGGCAAAAATAGTTTCTACGTGTAGGTGTTTGTATGTATGTAGCGATGGGGTCACGAAGGGCGGTCTATTCTCCATCATCAGTCCGAAGGAGTGTGATATCTTCCTTAATACTTGGCCTAGAAACACGAAATTTTCAGGGCATTACAATGATGATATTACCGACCTTATAGAGCCCCCTCGGGGGGCGATTAGGCGGTCTATGCAATCTTTATAGACCGCCTTTCAGGCTCGGTCTATATACCGAGCCCTTGGTCAGAAAATGTGTGTGCGTATGTGCGTGCGTGCGTGCGTGCGTATGTTGTCCGTTTCGACATTTTCACTTTTTCAATTTTTTTTCTCGAAAATGGTTAGAGTGGCGGCAACCAAATTTTCTGGGTTAATAGAGGGATAGTGCGGCTAGCTTCGGTAAAAAATTCAGTTATACAGGGTGTTCCGTTTCGGAGCTATTAAACGTCAAAGTCGAAATTTCAGCGATTTTCGTTGCAATCGATTACAGGTCGCAAAAGTGAATTAAATCAATTTAAATTTTTGGAGGTTGTGGAGGACCGGGAGCTTCAGAACTCTATTGAAACTGGCGGTATTCGGAAAATGGGAAGCAATTTTTTTGAATTTTTTTATGTCGAAAAATGCTGTTTGTAGACCCCACTTTGGCACTGAATAAGTCGAAACTGGAACATCGGACAGAAAAATGTATTTGAACTTAAAACTAAAGAATCTCAAACACTTTCTTTTTGCAATACATTTACCTATACCTAAAACGACTGCAAATTGGAAAAATTTGAGAAAAAGTGGAAATTACGATTTTTCGTGCAATTTTATGACAGTTTTTAATTTTTTTGGGGGTCAAAATGGATTCAAATCGAAATCCCATGTGCCTTATCGGAAAGAGGTCGCCGAAATACGTGATTTGCATATTTTTTGGTTCCTTCATTCCTAATAGGAAAGGAGCAAGCGATAATTAAATTTAGATTATTAACGATTTTTTTTCATGACATCTCTACATTTGAATCACTCTGTATCTTTTCCTATCTAATTTCTTTCAACTTTTTCAACGCTATTCCTTGGGGATATAATCAGGCTTTAAAATGAATCCCGAATGGGTGATTCAGGACCGAATTTAGGGGGTAAAAACTCAATTTTTCTGTTTTTTTCAACCAAAATTCATCTTTAAAAGGCATTATTATATATTATTTCTCTTATTTAACGATTCTTTTTTGGTTTATTTTCTTCCCTAATCATCTAAGAACACTCCTAAATAATTAAAACTCCATATTTTTTCGTTAAAGTTATAAATAAATACCTTTTTTTGCATCGCTGCAGGAAAAATTTTAAAAAGTGCATATATAAAAGCCGTGCCTTGACAAAACAATTGAACGGACCCTCTTTACATCGAAATTAAAATATGACCTGTCAAAATGTCATGAAAATAACAGTTTTTGTAGCGATATTGGAAGCTTCCTGGACCGATTTCGGCTTGAAATATACATGGCAAAGGTAAAATGGACTTTATATTTTTAATAGCGGTACATTTCATTGGACGATTTAAGCATTAAATACGAATTTTTTAAATTTTTCTCAGACCATGCAAATGCATGTCAAAATCAATTTCTATACGGGGAAATTTATTCATTTAATTATAATGTATGAAATGTCACAATTTGGCTAAAATGTCAGCATTTTGATGCGAGATTGGAAGGAGTCCGGACCAACTTCGGCCTCGAATTTACCGGGCAATGCATTTAGGGACCTTATACTTTCGGTAGAAAGACATTTCATTTCATATTATACCGATTAAATACCATTTTAATCGATTTTCCTATGACGCTACAAAGCATCATTGAAGATTCTAATATGAAGCTCAGTGGCATCGAAAAAATCCCAAAATATGCATTTTATTTTCTATCCATGAGCGTGTATACTTTTGGGGCAATATATTAATTATTATTGAATAATTTTAATTTAATTTTAGGGAAATGACTTGATTCGGATCGTTTTAAAGTAACCAGAACGATTCTAAAATACATTTTATACCTTCCGGCATGTGCATGATTGTATATATGTCTACAGGGTGTCCGAAAAGTCTTTGTATGCGCAAATATCTTTGTCATTAGAGCGAAGAAAAACTTAAATGAGTCTTATTTCAAGGAAATCGTAAATTTTTCATTCCTTTGTGTGGTTGTTTATATGTTGGTACACAACAGAATGTCCAAAAAGTCTTTGTATGGGGAAATATCTTTGCCAAATTTAATTTTAGGGAAATGAATTGACTCCCTTTTAAAGTAACCTGAACGATTCGAAAGTACATTTTATACCTTTCGGCATGTGGGTGATTCTGTATATGCCTACAGGGTGTCCGAAAAGTCTTTATATGCGCAAATAACTTTGTCATAAGTACGAAGATAAAATTAATTGGGTCGGTTTTCAAGAAAATCGAAAATATTTAAATTACCATGTGTCGTGTTGTGTTGTGTTTTTATGTATGTATACAGGGTGTCCGAAAAGTCTTTGAATGGGCAAATACCTTTGCCTTTCATACAAATAGTAACTCGATGGTCGGATTTAAAGCAAATCGTAGGTATATATTTGCATTTCTATGTGTACGGATTTATATGTTTGTATACAGGGTGTTGGAAAAGTCTTAGTTTGGAATGGGCAAATACTCCTATTAGTACTTAGCATTATTAGGTCGAATTTCAAGTAAATCGAATATATTTGTATTAATATGTGTTTATGCTTGTACGTGTGTATACAGGGTGTCCGAAAAGTCTTATTATTTGCAACTCCTTTTATTAGGACCAAAATAAACTTAATTAAGGCGGATTTCAAGAAAATTGTCTATATTTGTATTACTATGTGTTTATGCTTGTGCGTGTGTATACAGGGTGTCCGAAAAGTCTTATTATTTGCAACTCCTTTTATTAGGACCAAAATAAACTTAATTAAGGCGGATTTCAAGAAAATCGTCTATATTTGTATTACTATGTGTTTATGATTTTACGTGTGTATACAGGGTGCAACTCCTTTTATTAGGACCTAAATAAACTTAATTAAGGCGGATTTCAAGAAAATCGTCTATATTTGTATTACTATGTGTTTATGCTTGTACGTGTGTATACAGGGTGTCCGAAAAGTCTTAGTATTTGCAACTCATTTTAATACGACCAAAATAAACGTAATTAAGGCGGATTTCAAGAAAATCGCCTATATTCCTATTTAAACGTGTGAGTGTTAGATTGAATGTATACAGGGTGTCCAAAAATTCTTGGAATGGGCAAATACTCCTATTAGTACTTAGCATTATTAGGTCGAATTTCAAGTAAATCGAATATATTTGTATTAATATGTGTTTATGCTTGTACGTGTGTATACAGGGTGTCCGAAAAGTCTTATTATTTGCAACTCCTTTTATTAGGACCAAAATAAACTTAATTAAGGCGGATTTCAAGAAAATTGTCTATATTTGTATTACTATGTGTTTATGCTTGTGCGTGTGTATACAGGGTGTCCGAAAAGTCTTATTATTTGCAACTCCTTTTATTAGGACCAAAATAAACTTAATTAAGGCGAATTTCAAGAAAATCGTCTATATTTGTATTACTATGTGTTTATGATTGTACGTGTGTATACAGGGTGCAACTCCTTTTATTAGGACCTAAATAAACTTAATTAAGGCGGATTTCAAGAAAATCGTCTATATTTGTATTACTATGTGTTTATGCTTGTACGTGTGTATACAGGGTGTCCGAAAAGTCTTAGTATTTGCAACTCATTTTAATACGACCAAAATAAACGTAATTAAGGCGGATTTCAAGAAAATCGTCTATATTCCTATTTAACCGTGTGAGTGTTAGATTGAATGTATACAGGGTGTGCAAAAATTCTTGGAATGGGCAAATACTCCTATTAGTACTTAGATAAACTTTATTAGGTCGAATTTCAAGCAAATCAAATATATTTGTATTAATATGTGTTTATGTTTGTATGTATGTATACAGGGTGTCCGAAAAGTATTTTTGTTGGCAAAAATAGTTTCTACGTGTAGGTGTTTGTATGTATGTAGCGATGGGGTCACGAAGGGCGGTCTATTCTCCATCATCAGTCCGAAGGAGTGTGATATCTTCCTTAATACTTGGCCTAGAAACACGAAATTTTCAGGGCATTACAATGATGATATTACCGACCTTATAGAGCCCCCTCGGGGGGCGATTAGGCGGTCTATGCAATCTAGTTATAGACCGCCTTTCAGGCTCGGTCTATATACCGAGCCCTTGGTCAGAAAAATGTGTGGATGTTTGTATGTTGTCGTCCGTTTCGACATTTTCACCTTTTCAATTTTTTTTCTCGAAAACGGTTATAGAGGCGGCAACCAAATTTTCTGGGTTAATAGAGGGATAGTGCGGCTAGCTTCGGTAAAAAATTCAGTTATACAGGGTGTTCCGTTTCGGAGTTATTAAACGCCAAAGTCGAAATTTCAGCGATTTCCGTTGACATCGATTACAGGTCGCAAAAGTGAATTAAATCGATTTAAATTTTTGGAGGTTGTGGAGGACCGGGGTGTTCCGAACCCTATTGAAACTGGCGGTATTCGGAAAATGGGAAGTAATTTTTTTGAATTTTTTTATGTCGAAAAATGCCCTTTGTAGACCCCAATTTGGCACCGAATAAGTCGAAACCGGAACATCGGACAGAAAAACGTATTTGAACTTAAAACTAAAGAATCTCAAATACTTTCTTTTTGCAATACATTTACCTATACCTAAAACGACTGGAAATTGGAAAAATTTGGGAAAAAGTGGAAATTACGAATTTTCATGCAAATTTTTGACGGTTTTGAATTTTTTGGGGGGTCAAAATGGATCCAAATCGAAATTCCATGTGCCCTATCGGAAAGAGCTCGCCGAAATACGTTAGAAACGTATTTTTTAGTTCTTTTATTTCTAATAGGAAAGGAGCAATTGATAATTAAATTTCGATTTTTTACGATTTTTTTTCATGACATCTCTACATTTGAATCACTCCGTATCTTTTCCTATCTAATTTCTTCTAACTTTTTCAACTCTATCCGTTGGGGATATAATCAGGCTTTAAAACAAATCCCGAATGGGTGATCCAGGGCCGCATTTAGGGGGTAAAAACTCATTTTTTCGGTTTTTTTCAACCAAAAGTCATCTTTAAAAGGCATTATTATATATTATTTCTCTTATTTAACGATTCTTTTTTGGTTTATTTTCTTCCCTGATCATCTAAGAACACTCCTAACCAATTAAAACTCCATATTTTTTCGTTAAAGTTATAAATAAATACCTTTTTTTGCATCGCTGCAGGAAAAATTTTAAAAAGTGCATATATAAAAGCCGTGCCTTGACAAAACAATTGAACGGACCCTCTTTACATCGAAATTAAAATATGACCTGTCAAAATGTCATGAAAATAACAGTTTTTGTAGCGATATTGGAAGCTTCCTGGACCGATTTCGGCTTGAAATATACATGGCAAAGGTAAAATGGACTTTATATTTTTAATAGCGGTACATTTCATTGGACGATTTAAGCATTAAATACGAATTTTTTTAATTTTTCTCAGACCACGCAAATGCATGTCAAAATCAATTTCTATACGGGGAAATTTATTCATTTAATTATAATGTATGAAATGTCACAATTTGGCTAAAATGTCAGCATTTTGATGCGAGATTGGAAGGAGTCCGGACCAACTTCGGCCTCGAATTTACCGGGCAATGCATTTAGGGACCTTATACTTTCGGTAGAAAGACATTTCATTTCATATTATACCGATTAAATACCATTTTAATCGATTTTCCTATGACGCTACAAAGCATCATTGAAGATTCTAATATGAAGCTCAGTGGCATCGAAAAAATCCCAAAATATGCATTTTATTTTCTAACCATGAGCGTGTATACTTTTGGGGCAATATATTAATTATTATTGAATAATTTTAATTTAATTTTAGGGAAATGACTTGATTCGGATCGTTTTAAAGTAACCAGAACGATTCTAAAATACATTTTATACCTTCCGACATGTGCATGATTGTATATATGTCTACAGGGTGTCCGAAAAGTCTTTGTATGCGCAAATATCTTTGTCATTAGAGCGAAGAAAAACTTAAATGAGTCTTATTTCAAGGAAATCGTAAATTTTTCATTCCTTTGTGTGGTTGTTTATATGTTGGTACACACAACAGAATGTCGAAAAAGTCTTTGTATGGGGAAATATCTTTGCCAAATTTAATTTTAGGGAAATGAATTGACTCCCTTTTAAAGTAACCTGAACGATTCGAAAGTACATTTTATACCTTTCGGCATGTGGGTGATTCTGTATATGCCTACAGGGTGTCCGAAAAGTCTTTATATGCGCAAATAACTTTGTCATAAGTACGAAGATAAAATTAATAGGGTCGGTTTTCAAGAAAATCGAAAATATTTAAATTACCATGTGTCGTGTTGTGTTGTGCTTTTATGTATGTATACAGGGTGTCCGAAAAGTCTTTGAATGGGCAAATACCTTTGCCTTTCGTACAAATAGTAACTCGATGGTCGGATTTAAAGCAAATCGTAGGTATATATTTGCATTTCTATGTGTACGGATTTATATGTTTGTATACAGGGTGTTGGAAAAGTCTTAGTTTGGAATGGGCAAATACTCCTATTAGTACTTAGCATTATTAGGTCGAATTTCAAGTAAATCGAATATATTTGTATTAATATGTGTTTATGCTTGTACGTGTGTATACAGGGTGTCCGAAAAGTCTTATTATTTGCAACTCCTTTTATTAGGACCAAAATAAACTTAATTAAGGCGGATTTCAAGAAAATTGTCTATATTTGTATAACTATGTGTTTATGCTTGTGCGTGTGTATACAGGGTGTCCGAAAAGTCTTATTATTTGCAACTCCTTTTATTAGGACCAAAATAAACTTAATTAAGGCGGATTTCAAGAAAATCGTCTATATTTGTATTACTATGTGTTTATGATTGTACGTGTGTATACAGGGTGCAACTCCTTTTATTAGGACCTAAATAAACTTAATTAAGGCGGATTTCAAGAAAATCGTCTATATTTGTATTACTATGTGTTTATGATTGTACGTGTGTATACAGGGTGCAAGTCCTTTTATTAGGACCTAAATAAACTTAATTAAGGCGGATTTCAAGAAAATCGTCTATATTTGTATTACTATGTGTTTATGATTGTACGTGGGTATACAGGGTGCAACTCCTTTTATTAGGACCTAAATAAACTTAATTAAGGCGGATTTCAAGAAATTCGTCTATATTTGTATTACTATGTGTTTATGCTTGTACGTGTGTATACAGGGTGTCCGAAAAGTCTTAGTATTTGCAACTCATTTTAATACGACCAAAATAAACGTAATTAAGGCGGATTTCAAGAAAATCGTCTATATTCCTATTTAAACGTGTGAGTGTTAGATTGAATGTATACAGGGTGTCCAAAAATTCTTGGAATGGGCAAATACTCCTATTAGTACTTAGCATTATTAGGTCGAATTTCAAGTAAATCGAATATATTTGTATTAATATGTGTTTATGCTTGTACGTGTGTATACAGGGTGTCCGAAAAGTCTTATTATTTGCAACTCCTTTTATTAGGACCAAAATAAACTTAATTAAGGCGGATTTCAAGAAAATTGTCTATATTTGTATTACTATGTGTTTATGCTTGTGCGTGTGTATACAGGGTGTCCGAAAAGTCTTATTATTTGCAACTCCTTTTATTAGGACCAAAATAAACTTAATTAAGGCGGATTTCAAGAAAATCGTCTATATTTGTATTACTATGTGTTTATGATTGTACGTGTGTATACAGGGTGCAACTCCTTTTATTAGGACCTAAATAAACTTAATTAAGGCGGATTTCAAGAAAATCGTCTATATTTGTATTACTATGTGTTTATGCTTGTACGTGTGTATACAGTGTGTCCGAAAAGTCTTAGTATTTGCAACTCATTTTAATACGACCAAAATAAACGTAATTAAGGCGGATTTCAAGAAAATCGTCTATATTCCTATTTAAACGTGTGAGTGTTAGATTGAATGTATACAGGGTGTCCAAAAATTCTTGGAATGGGCAAATACTCCTATTAGTACTTAGATAAACTTTATTAGGTCGAATTTCAAGCAAATCAAATATATTTGTATTAATATGTGTTTATGTTTGTATGTATGTATACAGGGTGTCCGAAAAGTATTTTTGTTGGCAAAAATAGTCTCTACGTGTAGGTGTTTGTATGTATGTAGCGATGGGGTCACGAAGGGCGGTCTATTCTCCATCATCAGTCCGAAGGAGTGTGATATCTTCCTTAATACATGGCATAGAAACACGAAATTTTCAGGGCATAACAATGATGATATTACCGACCTTATAGAGCCCCCTCGGGGGGCGATTAGGCGGTCTACCCGTACTAGTTATAGACCGCCTTTCAGGCTCGGTCTATATACCGAGCCCTTGGTCAGAAAAATGTGTGTGTGTATGGCCGTATGTTGTCGTCCGTTTCGACATTTTCACCTTTTCAATTTTTTTTCTCGAAAACGGTTATAGAGGCGGCAACCACATTTTCTGGGTTAATAGAGGGATAGTGCGGCTAGCTTCGGTAAAAAATTCAGTTATACAGGGTGTTCCGTTTCGGAGGTATTAAACGCCAAAGTCGAAATTTCAGCGATTTCCGTTGACATCGATTACAGGTCGCAAAAGTGAATTAAATCGATTTAAATTTTTGGAGGTTGTGGAGGACCGGGGTGTTCCGAACCCTATTGAAACTGGCGGTATTCGGAAAATGGGAAGTAATTTTTTTGAATTTTTTTATGTCGAAAAATGCCCTTTGTAGACCCCAATTTGGCACCGAATAAGTCGAAACCGGAACATCGGACAGAAAAACGTATTTGAACTTAAAACTAAAGAATCTCAAATACTTTCTTTTTGCAATACATTTACCTATACCTAAAACGACTGGAAATTGGAAAAATTTGGGAAAAAGTGGAAATTACGAATTTTCATGCAAATTTTTGACGGTTTTGAATTTTTTGGGGGGTCAAAATGGATCCAAATCGAAATTCCATGTGCCCTATCGGAAAGAGCTCGCCGAAATACATTAGAAACGTATTTTTTAGTTCTTTTATTTCTAATAGGAAAGGAGAAATCGATAATTAAATTTCGATTTTTTACGATTTTTTTTTCATGACATCTCTACATTTGAATCACTCTGTATCTTTTCCTATCTAATTTCTTCTAACTTTTTCAACGCTATCCGTTGGGGATATAATCAGGCTTTAAAATGAATCCCGAATGGGTGATCCAGGGCCTGATTTAGGGGGTAAAAACTCATTTTTTCTGTTTGTTTCCATCAAAATTCATATTTAAAAGGCATTATTATATATTATTTCTCTTATTTAACGATTCTTTTTTGGTTTATTTTCTTCCCTGATCATCTAAGAACACTCCTAACTAATTAAAACTCCATATTTTTTCGTTAAAGTTATAAATAAATACCTTTTTTTGCATCGCTGCAGGAAAAATTTTAAAAAGTGCATATATAAAAGCCGTGCCTTGACAAAACAATTGAACGGACCCTCTTTACATCGAAATTAAAAAAATATGACCTGTCAAAATGTCATGAAAATAACAGTTTTTGTAGCGATATTGGAAGCTTCCTGGACCGATTTCGGCTTGAAATATACATGGCAAAGGTAAAATGGACTTTATATTTTTAATAGCGGTACATTTCATTGGACGATTTGAGCATTAAATACCAATTTCATTAATTTTGCTGAGGTCCTGCAAAGGCATTTAAAAATCAATTTCTATACGGGGAAATTTATTCATTTAATTATAATGTATGAAATGTCACAATTTGGCTAAAATGTCAGCATTTTGATGCGAGATTGGAAGGAGTCCGGACCAACTTCGGCCTCGAATTTACCGGGCAATGCATTTAGGGACCTTATACTTTCGGTAGAAAGACATTTCATTTCATATTATACCGATTAAATACCATTTTAATCGATTTTCCTATGACGCTACAAAGCATCATTGAAGATTCTAATATGAAGCTCAGTGGCATCGAAAAAATCCCAAAATATGCATTTTATTTTCTATCCATGAGCGTGTATACTTTTGGGGCAATATATTAATTATCATTGAATAATTTTAATTTAATTTTAGGGAAATGACTTGATTCGGATCGTTTTAAAGTAACCAGAACGATTCTAAAATACATTTTATACCTTCCGGCATGTGCATGATTGTATATATGTCTACAGGGTGTCCGAAAAGTCTTTGTATGCGCAAATATCTTTGTCATTAGAGCGAAGAAAAACTTAAATGAGTCTTATTTCAAGGAAATCGTAAATTTTTCATTCCTTTGTGTGGTTGTTTATATGTTGGTACACAACAGAATGTCCAAAAAGTCTTTGTATGGGGAAATATCTTTGCCAAATTTAATTTTAGGGAAATGAATTGACTCCCTTTTAAAGTAACCTGAACGATTCGAAAGTACATTTTATACCTTTCGGCATGTGGGTGATTCTGTATATGCCTACAGGGTGTCCGAAAAGTCTTTATATGCGCAAATAACTTTGTCATAAGTACGAAGATAAAATTAATAGGGTCGGTTTTCAAGAAAATCGAAAATATTTAAATTACCATGTGTCGTGTTGTGTTGTGTTTTTATGTATGTATACAGGGTGTCCGAAAAGTCTTTGAATGGGCTAATACCTTTGCCTTTCGTACAAATAGTAACTCGATGGTCGGATTTAAAGCAAATCGTAGGTATATATTTGCATTTCTATGTGTACGGATTTATATGTTTGTATACAGGGTGTTGGAAAAGTCTTAGTTTGGAATGGGCAAATACTCCTATTAGTACTTAGATAAACATTATTAGGCGAATTTCAAGTAAATCGAATATATTTGTATTAATATGTGTTTATGCTTGTACGTGTGTATACAGGGTGTCCGAAAAGTCTTATTATTTGCAACTCCTTTTATTAGGACCAAAATAAACTTAATTAAGGCGGATTTCAAGAAAATTGTCTATATTTGTATTACTATGTGTTTATGCTTGTGCGTGTGTATACAGGGTGTCCGAAAAGTCTTATTATTTGCAACTCCTTCTATTAGGACCAAAATAAACTTAATTAAGGCGGATTTCAAGAAAATCGTCTATATTTATATTACTATGTGTTTATGATTGTACGTGTGTATACAGGGTGCAACTCCTTTTATTAGGACCTAAATAAACTTAATTAAGGCGGATTTCAATAAAATCGTCTATATTTGTATTACTATGTGTTTATGCTTGTACGTGTGTATACAGGGTGTCCGAAAAGTCTTAGTATTTGCAACTCATTTTAATACGACCAAAATAAAGGTAATTAAGGCGGATTTCAAGAAAATCGTCTATATTCCTATTTAAACGTGTGAGTGTTAGATTGAATGTATACAGGGTGTCCAAAAATTCTTGGAATGGGCAAATACTCCTATTAGTACTTAGCATTATTAGGTCGAATTTCAAGTAAATCGAATATATTTGTATTAATATGTGTTTATGCTTGTACGTGTGTATACAGGGTGTCCGAAAAGTCTTATTATTTGCAACTCCTTTTATTAGGACCAAAATAAACTTAATTAAGGCGGATTTCAAGAAAATTGTCTATATTTGTATTACTATGTATTTATGCTTGTGCGTGTGTATACAGGGTGTCCGAAAAGTCTTATTATTTGCAACTCCTTTTATTAGGACCAAAATAAACTTAATTAAGGCGGATTTCAAGAAAATCGTCTATATTTGTATTACTATGTGTTTATGATTGTACGTGTGTATACAGGGTGCAACTCCTTTTATTAGGACCTAAATAAACTTAATTAAGGCGGATTTCAAGAAAATCGTCTATATTTGTATTACTATGTGTTTATGATTGTACGTGTGTATACAGTGTGTCCGAAAAGTCTTAGTATTTGCAACTCATTTTAATACGACCAAAATAAACGTAATTAAGGCGGATTTCAAGAAAATCGTCTATATTCCTATTTAAACGTGTGAGTGTTAGATTGAATGTATACAGGGTGTCCAAAAATTCTTGGAATGGGCAAATACTCCTATTAGTACTTAGATAAACTTTATTAGGTCGAATTTCAAGCAAATCAAATATATTTGTATTAATATGTGTTTATGTTTGTATGTATGTATACAGGGTGTCCGAAAAGTATTTTTGTTGGCAAAAATAGTTTCTACGTGTAGGTGTTTGTATGTATGTAGCGATGGGGTCACGAAGGGCGGTCTATTCTCCATCATCAGTCCGAAGGAGTGTGATATCTTCCTTAATACTTGGCCTAGAAACACGAAATTTTCAGGGCATGACAATGATGATATTACCGACCTTATAGAGCCCCCTCGGGAGGCGATTAGGCGGTCTATGCAATCTAGTTATAGACCGCCTTTCAGGCTCGGTCTATATACCGAGCCCTTGGTCAGAAAAATGTGTGTGTGTGTGTATGGCCGTATGTTGTCGTCCGTTTCGACATTTTCACCTTTTCAATTTTTTTTCTCGAAAACGGTTATAGAGGCGGCAACCAAATTTTCTGGGTTAATAGAGGGATAGTGCGGCTAGCTTCGGTAAAAAATTCAGTTATACAGGGTGTTCCGTTTCGGAGGTATTAAACGCCAAAGTCGAAATTTCAGCGATTTCCGTTGACATCGATTACAGGTCGCAAAAGTGAATTAAATCGATTTAAATTTTTGGAGGTTGTGGAGGACCGGGGTGTTCCGAACCCTATTGAAACTGGCGGTATTCGGAAAATGGGAAGTAATTTTTTTGAATTTTTTTATGTCGAAAAATGCCCTTTGTAGACCCCAATTTGGCACCGAATAAGTCGAAACCGGAACATCGGACAGAAAAACGTATTTGAACTTAAAACTAAAGAATCTCAAATACTTTCTTTTTGCAATACATTTACCTATACCTAAAACGACTGGAAATTGGAAAAATTTGGGAAAAAGTGGAAATTACGAATTTTCATGCAAATTTTTGACGGTTTTGAATTTTTTGGGGGGTCAAAATGGATCCAAATCGAAATTCCATGTGCCCTATCGGAAAGAGCTCGCCGAAATACGTTAGAAACGTATTTTTTAGTTCTTTTATTTCTAATAGGAAAGGAGCAATCGATAATTAAATTTCGATTTTTTACGATTTTTTTTCATGACATCTCTACATTTGAATCACTCTGTATCTTTTCCTATCTAATTTCTTCTAACTTTTTCAACGCTATCCGTTGGGGATATAATTAGGCTTTAAAATGAATCCCGAATGGGTGATCCAGGGCCTGATTTAGGGGGTAAAAACACATTTTTTCTGTTTTTTTCCATCAAAATTCATCTTTAAATGGCGTTATTATGTATTGTTTCTCTTATTTAACAGCTCTTTTTTGGTTTATTTTCTTCCGTCATCATCTGAGAACACTGCTAACTAATTAAAACTCCATATTTTTGTGTTAAAGTTATAAATAAATAGGTTTTCTTCCTTCGGCGCAGGAAAAATTTTAAAAACCGCGAATGTTAAACCATGCCATGAAAAAAAACAATTGAACTGTGACGCTTTACATCGAAATTAAAATATGACCTGTCAAAATGTCATGAAAATAACAGTTTTTGTAGCGATATTGGAAGCTTCCTGGACCGATTTCGGCTTGAAATATACATGGCAAAGGTAAAACGGAGTTTATATTTTTAATTACGGTACATTTCATTGGACGATGTAAGCATTAAATACATATTTTATTGGTTTTGCTGAGGCCCTGCATTGCATTATAAAAATCAATTTCTATACGGGGAAATGTATTAATTTAATTATAATGTATAAAATGTCACAATTTGGCTTAAATGTCAGCATTTTGATGCGAGATTGGAAGGAGTGTGGACCAACTTCGGCTTCAAATTTACCAGGCAAGGGATTTAGGGACCTTATACTTTCGGTAGAAAGACATTTCATTTCATATTATACAGATTAAATACCATTTTAATCGATTTTCCTATGACGCTACAAAGCATCATTGAAGATTCTAATATGAAGCTCAGTGGCATCGAAAAAATTCAAAATATGCATTTTATTTTCTAACCATGAGCGTGTATACCTTTGGGGCAATATATTAATTATTATTGAATAATTTTAATTTAATTTTAGGGAAATGACTTGATTCGGATCGTTTTAAAGTAACCAGAACGATTCGAAAATACATTTTATACCTTCCGGCATGTGCATGATTGTATATATGTCTACAGGGTGTCCGAAAAGTCTTTGTATGCGCAAATATCTTTGTCATTGGCACGAAGAAAAACTTAATGAGTCTTATTTCAACGAAATCGTAAATTTTTCATTCCTTTGTGTGGTTGTTTATATGTTGGTATGTATACAGAATGTCCAAAAAGTCTTTGTATGCGGAAATATTTTGCCGTTAGTACGAAGATAAAATTAATTGAGCCGGTTTTCAAGAACATCGAAAATATTTAAATTACTGTGTCGTGGTTGTTGTGTTTGTATGTATGTATAGTACAGGGTGTCCGAAAACTTTGTATGCGCAAACATATTTGTCATTGGCACGAAGAAAAACTTAAACGAGTTTTATTTCAAGGAAATCGTAAAGTTTTTATTCCGTTGTGTGGTTGTTTATATTATTATGTTGGTATTTATACAGAATGTCCAAAAAGTCTTTGTATGCGGAAATATCTTTGCCAAATTTAATTTTAGGGAAATGAATTGACTCGGATCCTTTTAAAGTAACCTGAACGATTCGAAAGTACATTTTAGACCTTTCGGCATGTGGGTGATTCTGTATATGCCTACAGGGTGTCCGAAAAGTCTTTATATGCGCAAATAACTTTGTCATAAGTACGAAGATAAAATTAATAGGGTCGGTTTTCAAGAAAATCGAAAATATTTAAATTACCATGTGTCGTGTTGTGTTGTGTTTTTATGTATGTATACAGGGTGTCCGAAAAGTCTTTGAATGGGCAAATACCTTTGCCTTTCGTACAAATAGTAACTCGATGGTCGGATTTAAAGCAAATCGTAGGTATATATTTGCATTTCTATGTGTACGGATTTATATGTTTGTATACAGGGTGTTGGAAAAGTCTTAGTTTGGAATGGGCAAATACTCCTATTAGTATTTAGCATTATTAGGTCGATTTTCAAGTAAATCGAATATATTTGTATTAATATGTGTTTATGCTTGTACGTGTGTATACAGGGTGTCCGAAAAGTCTTATTATTTGCAACTCCTTTTATTAGGACCAAAATAAACTTAATTAAGGCGGATTTCAAGATAATTGTCTATATTTGTATTACTATGTGTTTATGCCTGTGCGTGTGTATACAGGGTGTCCGAAAAGTCTTATTATTTGCAACTCCTTTTATTAGGACCAAAATAAACTTAATTAAGGCGGATTTCAAGAAAATCGTCTATATTTGTATTACTATGTGTTTATGATTGTACGTGTGTATACAGGGTGCAACTCCTTTTATTAGGACCTAAATAAACTTAATTAAGGCGGATTTCAAGAAAATCGTCTATATTTGTATTACTATGTGTTTATGCTTGTACGTGTGTATACAGGGTGTCCGAAAAGTCTTAGTATTTGCAACTCATTTTAATACGACCAAAATAAACGTAATTAAGGCGGATTTCAAGAAAATCGTCTATATTCCTATTTAAACGTGTGAGTGTTAGATTGAATGTATACAGGGTGTCCAAAAATTCTTGGAATGGGCAAATACTCCTATTAGTACTTAGATAAACTTTATTAGGTCGAATTTCAAGCAAATCAAATATATTTGTATTAATATGTGTTTATGTTTGTATGTATGTATACAGGGTGTCCGAAAAGTATTTTTGTTGGCAAAAATAGTTTCTACGTGTAGGTGTTTGTATGTATGTAGCGATGGGGTCACGAAGGGCGGTCTATTCTCCATCATCAGTCCGAAGGAGTGTGATATCTTCCTTAATACATGGCCTAGAAACACGAAATTTTCAGGGCATGACAATGATGATATTACCGACCTTATAGAGCCCCCTCGGGGGGCGATTAGGCGGTCTACCCGTACTAGTCTTATTATAGACCGCCTTTCAGGCTCGGTCTATATACCGAGCCCTTGGTCAGAAAATGTGTGTGCGTATGTGCGTGCGTGCGTATGTTGTCCGTTTCGACATTTTCACATTTTCAATTTTTTTTCTCGAAAATGGTTAGAGTGGCGGCAACCAAATTTTCTGGGTTAATAGAGGGATAGTGCGGCTAGCTTCGGTAAAAAATTCAGTTATACAGGGTGTTCCGTTTCGGAGCTATTAAACGTCAAAGTCGAAATTTCAGCGATTTTCGTTGCAATCGATTACAGGTCGCAAAAGTGAATTAAATCAATTTAAATTTTTGGAGGTTGTGGAGGACCGGGAGCTTCAGAACCCTATTGAAACTGGCGGTATTCGGAAAATGGGAAGCAATTTTTTTGAATTTTTTTATGTCGAAAAATGCTGTTTGTAGACCCCACTTTGGCACTGAATAAGTCGAAACTGGAACATCGGACAGAAAAATGTATTTGAACTTAAAACTAAAGAATCTCAAACACTTTCTTTTTGCAATACATTTACCTATACCTAAAACGACTGCAAATTGGAAAAATTTGAGAAAAAGTGGAAATTACGATTTTTCATGCAAATTTTTGACGGTTGTCAATTTTTTTGGGGGTCAAAATGGATTCAAATCGAAATCCCATGTACCTTATCGGAAAGATCTCGCCGAACTACGTTATAAACGTATTTTTTGGTTCCTGCATTCGTAATAGGAAAGGAGCAATTGATAATTAAATTTCGATTTTTGATCATTTTTTTTCATGACATCTCTACATTCGAATCACTCTGTATTTTTTCCTATCTAATTTCTTCTAACTTTTTCAACGCTATCCGTTGGGGATATAATCAGGCTTTAAAATGAATCCCGAATGGGTGATCCAGGGCCTGATTTAGGGGGTAAAAACTCATTTTTTCGGTTTTTTTCAACCAAAATTCATCTTTAAAAGGCATTATTATATATTATTTCTCTTATTTAACGATTCTTTTTTGGTTTATTTTCTTCCCTGATCATCTAAGAACACTCCTAACTAATTAAAACTCCATATTTTTTCGTTAAAGTTATAAATAAATACCTTTTTTTGCATCGCTGCAGGAAAAATTTTAAAAAGTGCATATATAAAAGCCGTGCCTTGACAAAACAATTGAACGGACCCTCTTTACATCGAAATTAAAATATGACCTGTCAAAATGTCATGAAAATAACAGTTTTTGTAGCGATATTGGAAGCTTCCTGGACCGATTTCGGCTTGAAATATACATGCCAAAGGTAAAACGGACTTTATATTTTTAGTTACAATACATTTCATTGGACGATTTAAGCATTAAATAAGAATTTTTTAAATTTTTCTCGGACCATGCAAATGCATGTCAAAATCAGTTTCTATACGGGGAAATTTATTCATTTAATTATAATGTATGAAATGTCACAATTTGGCTAAAATGTCAGCATTTTGATGCGAGATTGGAAGGAGTCCGGACCAACTTCGGCCTCGAATTTACCGGGCAATGCATTTAGGGACCTTATACTTTCGGTAGAAAGACATTTCATTTCATATTATACCGATTAAATACCATTTTAATCGATTTTCCTATGACGCTACAAAGCATCATTGAAGATTCTAATATGAAGCTCAGTGGCATCGAAAAAATCCCAAAATATGCATTTTATTTTCTAACCATGAGCGTGTATACTTTTGGGGCAATATATTAATTATTATTGAATAATTTTAATTTAATTTTAGGGAAATGACTTGATTCGGATCGTTTTAAAGTAACCAGAACGATTCTAAAATACATTTTATACCTTCCGGCATGTGCATGATTGTATATATGTCTACAGGGTGTCCGAAAAGTCTTTGTATGCGCAAATATCTTTGTCATTAGAGCGAAGAAAAACTTAAATGAGTCTTATTTCAAGGAAATCGTAAATTTTTCATTCCTTTGTGTGGTTGTTTATATGTTGGTACACAACAGAATGTCCAAAAAGTCTTTGTATGGGGAAATATCTTTGCCAAATTTAATTTTAGGGAAATGAATTGACTCCCTTTTAAAGTAACCTGAACGATTCGAAAGTACATTTTATACCTTTCGGCATGTGGGTGATTCTGTATATGCCTACAGGGTGTCCGAAAAGTCTTTATATGCGCAAATAACTTTGTCATAAGTACGAAGATAAAATTAATAGGGTCGGTTTTCAAGAAAATCGAAAATATTTAAATTACCATGTGTCGTGTTGTGTTGTGTTTTTATGTATGTATACAGGGTGTCCGAAAAGTCTTTGAATGGGCAAATACCTTTGCCTTTCGTACAAATAGTAACTCGATGGTCGGATTTAAAGCAAATCGTAGGTATATATTTGCATTTCTATGTGTACGGATTTATATGTTTGTATACAGGGTGTTGGAAAAGTCTTAGTTTGGAAAGGGCAAATACTCCTATTAGTACTTAGATAAACATTATTAGGTCGAATTTCAAGTAAATCGAATATATTTGTATTAATATGTGTTTATGCTTGTACGTGTGTATACAGGGTGTCCGAAAAGTCTTATTATTTGCAACTCCTTTCATTAGGACCAAAATAAACTTAATTAAGGCGGATTTCAAGAAAATTGTCTATATTTGTATTACTATGTGTTTATGCTTGTGCGTGTGTATACAGGGTGTCCGAAAAGTCTTATTATTTGCAACTCATTTTAATACGACCAAAATAAACGTAATTATGGCGGATTTCAAGAAAATCGTCTATATTCCTATTTAAACGTGTGAGTGTTAGATTGAATGTATACAGGGTGTCCAAAAATTCTTGGAATGGGCAAATACTCCTATTAGTACTTAGATAAACTTTATTAGGTCGAATTTCAAGCAAATCAAATATATTTGTATTAATATGTGTTTATGTTTGTATGTATGTATACAGGGTGTCCGAAAAGTATTTTTGTTGGCAAAAATAGTTTCTACGTGTAGGTGTTTGTATGTATGTAGCGATGGGGTCACGAAGGGCGGTCTATTCTCCATCATCAGTCCGAAGGAGTGTGATATCTTCCTTAATACATGGCATAGAAACACGAAATTTGCAGGGCATGACAATGATGATATTACCGACCTTATAGAGCCCCCTCGGGGGGCGATTAGGCGGTCTACCCGTACTAGTTATAGACCGCCTTTCAGGCTCGGTCTATATACCGAGCCCTTGGTCAGAAAAATGTGTGTGTGTGTGTATGGCCGTATGTTGTCGTCCGTTTCGACATTTTCACCTTTTCAATTTTTTTTCTCGAAAACGGTTATAGAGGCGGCAACCAAATTTTCTGGGTTAATAGAGGGATAGTGCGGCTAGCTTCGGTAAAAAATTCAGTTATACAGGGTGTTCCGTTTCGGAGGTATTAAACGCCAAAGTCGAAATTTCAGCGATTTCCGTTGACATCGATTACAGGTCGCAAAAGTGAATTAAATCGATTTAAATTTTTGGAGGTTGTGGAGGACCGGGGTGTTCCGAACCCTATTGAAACTGGCGGTATTCGGAAAATGGGAAGTAATTTTTTTGAATTTTTTTATGTCGAAAAATGCCCTTTGTAGACCCCAATTTGGCACCGAATAAGTCGAAACCGGAACATCGGACAGAAAAACGTATTTGAACTTAAAACTAAAGAATCTCAAATACTTTCTTTTTGCAATACATTTACCTATACCTAAAACGACTGGAAATTGGAAAAATTTGGGAAAAAGTGGAAATTACGAATTTTCATGCAAATTTTTGACGGTTTTGAATTTTTTGGGGGGTCAAAATGGATCCAAATCGAAATTCCATGTGCCCTATCGGAAAGAGCTCGCCGAAATACGTGAGAAACGTATTTTTTAGTTCTTTTATTTCTAATAGGAAAGGAGCAATCGATAATTAAATTTCGATTTTTTACGATTTTTTTTCATGACATCTCTACATTTGAATCACTCTGTATCTTTTCCTATCTAATTTCTTCTAACTTTTTCAACGCTATCCGTTGGGGATATAATCAGGCTTTAAAATGAATCCCGAATGGGTGATCCAGGGCCTGATTTAGGGGGTAAAAACACATTTTTTCTGTTTTTTTCCATCAAAATTCATCTTTAAATGGCGTTATTATGTATTGTTTCTCTTATTTAACAGCTCTTTTTTGGTTTATTTTCTTCCGTCATCATCTGAGAACACTGCTAACTAATTAAAACTCCATATTTTTGTGTTAAAGTTATAAATAAATAGGTTTTCTTCCTTCGGCGCAGGAAAAATTTTAAAAACCGCGAATGTTAAACCATGCCATGAAAAAAAACAATTGAACTGTGACGCTTTACATCGAAATTAAAATATGACCTGTCAAAATGTCATGAAAATAACAGTTTTTGTAGCGATATTGGAAGCTTCCTGGACCGATTTCGGCTTGAAATATACATGGCAAAGGTAAAACGGAGTTTATATTTTTAATTACGGTACATTTCATTGGACGATGTAAGCATTAAATACATATTTTATTGGTTTTGCTGAGGCCCTGCATTGCATTATAAAAATCAATTTCTATACGGGGAAATGTATTAATTTAATTATAATGTATAAAATGTCACAATTTGGCTTAAATGTCAGCATTTTGATGCGAGATTGGAAGGAGTGTGGACCAACTTCGGCTTCAAATTTACCAGGCAAGGGATTTAGGGACCTTATACTTTCGGTAGAAAGACATTTCATTTCATATTATACAGATTAAATACCATTTTAATCGATTTTCCTATGACGCTACAAAGCATCATTGAAGATTCTAATATGAAGCTCAGTGGCATCGAAAAAATTCAAAATATGCATTTTATTTTCTAACCATGAGCGTGTATACCTTTGGGGCAATATATTAATTATTATTGAATAATTTTAATTTAATTTTAGGGAAATGACTTGATTCGGATCGTTTTAAAGTAACCAGAACGATTCGAAAATACATTTTATACCTTCCGGCATGTGCATGATTGTATATATGTCTACAGGGTGTCCGAAAAGTCTTTGTATGCGCAAATATCTTTGTCATTGGCACGAAGAAAAACTTAATGAGTCTTATTTCAACGAAATCGTAAATTTTTCATTCCTTTGTGTGGTTGTTTATATGTTGGTATGTATACAGAATGTCCAAAAAGTCTTTGTATGCGGAAATATTTTGCCGTTAGTACGAAGATAAAATTAATTGAGCCGGTTTTCAAGAACATCGAAAATATTTAAATTACTGTGTCGTGGTTGTTGTGTTTGTATGTATGTATAGTACAGGGTGTCCGAAAACTTTGTATGCGCAAACATATTTGTCATTGGCACGAAGAAAAACTTAAACGAGTTTTATTTCAAGGAAATCGTAAAGTTTTTATTCCGTTGTGTGGTTGTTTATATTATTATGTTGGTATTTATACAGAATGTCCAAAAAGTCTTTGTATGCGGAAATATCTTTGCCAAATTTAATTTTAGGGAAATGAATTGACTCGGATCCTTTTAAAGTAACCTGAACGATTCGAAAGTACATTTTAGACCTTTCGGCATGTGGGTGATTCTGTATATGCCTATAGGGTGTCCGAAAAGTCTTTATATGCGCAAATAACTTTGTCATAAGTACGAAGATAAAATTAATAGGGTCGGTTTTCAAGAAAATCGAAAATATTTAAATTACCATGTGTCGTGTTGTGTTGTGTTTTTATGTATGTATACAGGGTGTCCGAAAAGTCTTTGAATGGGCAAATACCTTTGCCTTTCGTACAAATAGTAACTCGATGGTCGGATTTAAAGCAAATCGTAGGTATATATTTGCATTTCTATGTGTACGGATTTATATGTTTGTATACAGGGTGTTGGAAAAGTCTTAGTTTGGAATGGGCAAATACTCCTATTAGTACTTAGCATTATTAGGTCGAATTTCAAGTAAATCGAATATATTTGTATTAATATGTGTTTATGCTTGTACGTGTGTATACAGGGTGTCCGAAAAGTCTTATTATTTGCAACTCCTTCTATTAGGACCAAAATAAACTTAATTAAGGCGGATTTCAAGAAAATTGTCTATATTTGTATTACTATGTGTTTATGCTTGTGCGTGTGTATACAGGGTGTCCGAAAAGTCTTATTATTTGCAACTCCTTTTATTAGGACCAAAATAAACTTAATTAAGGCGGATTTCAAGAAAATCGTCTATATTTGTATTACTATGTGTTTATGATTGTACGTGTGTATACAGGGTGCAACTCCTTCTATTAGGACCTAAATAAACTTAATTAAGGCGGATTTCAAGAAAATCGTCTATATTTGTATTACTATGTGTTTATGCTTGTACGTGTGTATACAGGGTGTCCGAAAAGTCTTAGTATTTGCAACTCATTTTAATACGACCAAAATAAACGTAATTAAGGCGGATTTCAAGAAAATCGTCTATATTCCTATTTAAACGTGTGAGTGTTAGATTGAATGTATACAGGGTGTCCAAAAATTCTTGGAATGGGCAAATACTCCTATTAGTACTTAGATAAACTTTATTAGGTCGAATTTCAAGCAAATCAAATATATTTGTATTAATATGTGTTTATGTTTGTATGTATGTATACAGGGTGTCCGAAAAGTATTTTTGTTGGCAAAAATAGTTTCTACGTGTAGGTGTTTGTATGTATGTAGCGATGGGGTCACGAAGGGCGGTCTATTCTCCATCATCAGTCCGAAGGAGTGTGATATCTTCCTTAATACATGGCATAGAAACACGAAATTTTCAGGGCATGACAATGATGATATTACCGACCTTATAGAGCCTCCTCGGGGGGCGATTAGGCGGTCTACCCGTACTAGTTATAGACCGCCTTTCAGGCTCGGTCTATATACCGAGCCCTTGGTCAGAAAATGTGTGTGCGTATGTGCGTGCGTGCGTGCGTGCGTATGTTGTCCGTTTCGACATTTTCACTTTTTCAATTTTTTTTCTCGAAAATGGTTAGAGTGGCGGCAACCAAATTTTCTGGGTTAATAGAGGGATAGTGCGGCTAGCTTCGGTAAAAAATTCAGTTATACAGGGTGTTCCGTTTCGGAGCTATTAAACGTCAAAGTCGAAATTTCAGCGATTTTCGTTGCAATCGATTACAGGTCGCAAAAGTGAATTAAATCAATTTAAATTTTTGGAGGTTGTGGAGGACCGGGAGCTTCAGAACTCTATTGAAACTGGCGGTATTCGGAAAATGGGAAGCAATTTTTTTGAATTTTTTTATGTCGAAAAATGCTGTTTGTAGACCCCACTTTGGCACTGAATAAGTCGAAACTGGAACATCGGACAGAAAAATGTATTTGAACTTAAAACTAAAGAATCTCAAACACTTTCTTTTTGCAATACATTTACCTATACCTAAAACGACTGCAAATTGGAAAAATTTGAGAAAAAGTGGAAATTACGATTTTTCGTGCAATTTTATGACAGTTTTTAATTTTTTTGGGGGTCAAAATGGATTCAAATCGAAATCCCATGTGCCTTATCGGAAAGAGGTCGCCGAAATACGTGATTTGCATATTTTTTGGTTCCTTCATTCCTAATAGGAAAGGAGCAAGCGATAATTAAATTTAGATTATTTACGATTTTTTTTCATGACATCTCTACATTTGAATCACTCTGTATCTTTTCCTATCTAATTTCTTTCAACTTTTTCAACGCTATTCCTTGGGGATATAATCAGGCTTTAAAATGAATCCCGAATGGGTGATTCAGGACCGAATTTAGGGGGTAAAAACTCAATTTTTCTGTTTTTTTCAACCAAAATTCATCTTTAAAAGGCATTATTATATATTATTTCTCTTATTTAACGATTCTTTTTTGGTTTATTTTCTTCCCTAATCATCTAAGAACACTCCTAAATAATTAAAATTCCATATTTTTTCGTTAAAGTTATAAATAAATACCTTTTTTTGCATCGGTGCAGGAAAAATTTTAAAAAGTGCATATATAAAAGCCGTGCCTTGACAAAACAATTGAACGGACCCTCTTTACATCGAAATTAAAATATGACCTGTCAAAATGTCATGAAAATAACAGTTTTTGTAGCGATATTGGAAGCTTCCTGGACCGATCTCGGCTTGAAATATACATGGCAAAGGTAAAATGGACTTTATATTTTTAGTTAAAATACGTTTCATTGGACGATTTAAGCATTAAATACGAATTTTTTAAATTTTTCTCAGACCATGCAAATGCATGTCAAAATCAATTTCTATACGGGGAAATTTATTCATTTAATTATAATGTATGAAATGTCACAATTTGGCTAAAATGTCAGCATTTTGATGCGAGATTGGAAGGAGTCCGGACCAACTTCGGCCTCGAATTTACCGGGCAATGCATTTAGGGACCTTATACTTTCGGTAGAAAGACATTTCATTTCATATTATACCGATTAAATACCATTTTAATCGATTTTCCTATGACGCTACAAAGCATCATTGAAGATTCTAATATGAAGCTCAGTGGCATCGAAAAAATCCCAAAATATGCATTTTATTTTCTATCCATGAGCGTGTATACTTTTGGGGCAATATATTAATTATTATTGAATAATTTTAATTTAATTTTAGGGAAATGACTTGATTCGGATCGTTTTAAAGTAACCAGAACGATTCTAAAATACATTTTATACCTTCCGGCATGTGCATGATTGTATATATGTCTACAGGGTGTCCGAAAAGTCTTTGTATGCGCAAATATCTTTGTCATTAGAGCGAAGAAAAACTTAAATGAGTCTTATTTCAAGGAAATCGTAAATTTTTCATTCCTTTGTGTGGTTGTTTATATGTTGGTACACAACAGAATGTCCAAAAAGTCTTTGTATGGGGAAATATCTTTGCCAAATTTAATTTTAGGGAAATGAATTGACTCCCTTTTAAAGTAACCTGAACGATTCGAAAGTACATTTTATACCTTTCGGCATGTGGGTGATTCTGTATATGCCTACAGGGTGTCCGAAAAGTCTTTATATGCGCAAATAACTTTGTCATAAGTACGAAGATAAAATTAATTGGGTCGGTTTACAAGAAAATCGAAAATATTTAAATTACCATGTGTCGTGTTGTGTTGTGTTTTTATGTATGTATACAGGGTGTCCGAAAAGTCTTTGAATGGGCAAATACCTTTGCCTTTCATACAAATAGTAACTCGATGGTCGGATTTAAAGCAAATCGTAGGTATATATTTGCATTTCTATGTGTACGGATTTATATGTTTGTATACAGGGTGTTGGAAAAGTCTTAGTTTGGAATGGGCAAATACTCCTATTAGTACTTAGCATTATTAGGTCGAATTTCAAGTAAATCGAATATATTTGTATTAATATGTGTTTATGCTTGTACGTGTGTATACAGGGTGTCCGAAAAGTCTTATTATTTGCAACTCCTTTTATTAGGACCAAAATAAACTTAATTAAGGCGGATTTCAAGAAAATTGTCTATATTTGTATTACTATGTGTTTATGCTTGTGCGTGTGTATACAGGGTGTCCGAAAAGTCTTATTATTTGCAACTCCTTTTATTAGGACCAAAATAAACTTAATTAAGGCGGATTTCAAGAAAATCGTCTATATTTGTATTACTATGTGTTTATGATTTTACGTTTGTATACAGGGTGCAACTCCTTTTATTAGGACCTAAATAAACTTAATTAAGGCGGATTTCAAGAAAATCGTCTATATTTGTATTACTATGTGTTTATGCTTGTACGTGTGTATACAGGGTGTCCGAAAAGTCTTAGTATTTGCAACTCATTTTAATACGACCAAAATAAACGTAATTAAGGCGGATTTCAAGAAAATCGCCTATATTCCTATTTAAACGTGTGAGTGTTAGATTGAATGTATACAGGGTGTCCAAAAATTCTTGGAATGGGCAAATACTCCTATTAGTACTTAGCATTATTAGGTCGAATTTCAAGTAAATCGAATATATTTGTATTAATATGTGTTTATGCTTGTACGTGTGTATACAGGGTGTCCGAAAAGTCTTATTATTTGCAACTCCTTTTATTAGGACCAAAATAAACTTAATTAAGGCGGATTTCAAGAAAATTGTCTATATTTGTATTACTATGTGTTTATGCTTGTGCGTGTGTATACAGGGTGTCCGAAAAGTCTTATTATTTGCAACTCCTTTTATTAGGACCAAAATAAACTTAATTAAGGCGAATTTCAAGAAAATCGTCTATATTTGTATTACTATGTGTTTATGATTGTACGTGTGTATACAGGGTGCAACTCCTTTTATTAGGACCTAAATAAACTTAATTAAGGCGGATTTCAAGAAAATCGTCTATATTTGTATTACTATGTGTTTATGCTTGTACGTGTGTATACAGGGTGTCCGAAAAGTCTTAGTATTTGCAACTCATTTTAATACGACCAAAATAAACGTAATTAAGGCGGATTTCAAGAAAATCGTCTATATTCCTATTTAACCGTGTGAGTGTTAGATTGAATGTATACAGGGTGTCCAAAAATTCTTGGAATGGGCAAATACTCCTATTAGTACTTAGATAAACTTTATTAGGTCGAATTTCAAGCAAATCAAATATATTTGTATTAATATGTGTTTATGTTTGTATGTATGTATACAGGGTGTCCGAAAAGTATTTTTGTTGGCAAAAATAGTTTCTACGTGTAGGTGTTTGTATGTATGTAGCGATGGGGTCACGAAGGGCGGTCTATTCTCCATCATCAGTCCGAAGGAGTGTGATATCTTCCTTAATACTTGGCCTAGAAACACGAAATTTTCAGGGCATTACAATGATGATATTACCGACCTTATAGAGCCCCCTCGGGGGGCGATTAGGCGGTCTATGCAATCTATTATAGACCGCCTTTCAGGCTCGGTCTATATACCGAGCCCTTGGAAAAAAGTTGTGTGTTCGTGCGTGTGTATGTTGTCGTCCGTTTCGACATTTCCATTTTTTCAATTTTTTTTCTCGAAAACGGTTAGAGGGAGGGCAACCAAATTTTCTGGGTTAATAGAGGGATAGTGCGACTAGCTTCGGTAAAAAATTCAGTTATACCGGGTGTTCCGTTTCGGAGCTATTAAACGTCAAAGTCGAAATTTCAGCGATTTTCGTTGCAATCGATTGCAGGTCGCAAAAGTGAATTAAATCAATTTAAATTTTTGGAGGTTGTGGAGGACCGGGGTGTTCCGAACCCTATTGAAACTGGCGGTATTCGGAAAATGGGAAGTAATTTTTTTGAATTTTTTTATGTCGAAAAATGCCCTTTGTAGACCCCACTTTCACACCGAATAAGTCGAAACTGGAACATCGGACAGAAAAACGTATTTGAACTTAAAACTAAAGAATCTCAAATACTTTTTTTTGCAATACATTTACCTATACCTAAAACGACTGGAAATTGGAAAAATTTGGGAAAAAGTGGAAATTACGATTTTTCATGCAAATTTTTGACGATTTTGAATTTTTTTGGGGGTCAAAATGGATTCAAATCGAAATCCCATGTACCTTATCGGAAAGACCTCGCCGAACTACGTTATAAACGTATTTTTTGGTTCCTTCATTCTTAATAGGAAAGGAGCAATCGATAATTAAATTTAGATTTTTTACGATTTTTTTTCATGACATCTCTACATTTGAATCACTCTGTATCTTTTCCTATCTAATTTCTTCCAACTTTTTCAACGCTATCCGTTGGGGATATAATCAGGCTTTAAAATGAATCCCGAATGGGTGATCCAGGGCCTGATTTAGGGGGTAAAAACTCATTTTTTCTGTTTTTTTCCATCAAAATTCATATTTAAAAGGCATTATTATATATTATTTCTCTTATTTAACGATTCTTTTTTGGTTTATTTTCTTCCCTGATCATCTAAGAACACTCCTAACTAATTAAAACTCCATATTTTTTCGTTAAAGTTATAAATAAATACCTTTTTTTGAATCGCTGCAGGAAAAATTTTAAAAAGTGCATATATAAAAGCCGTGCCTTGACAAAACAATTGAACGGACCCTCTTTACATCGAAATTAAAATATGACCTGTCAAAATGTCATGAAAATAACAGTTTTTGTAGCGATATTGGAAGCTTCCTGGACCGATTTCGGCTTGAAATATACATGGCAAAGGTAAAATGGACTTTATATTTTTAATAGCGGTACATTTCATTGGACGATTTGAGCATTAAATACCAATTTCATTAATTTTGCTGAGGTCCTGCAAAGGCATTTAAAAATCAATTTCTATACGGGGAAATTTATTCATTTAATTATAATGTATGAAATGTCACAATTTGGCTAAAATGTCAGCATTTTGATGCGAGATTGGAAGGAGTCCGGACCAACTTCGGCCTCGAATTTACCGGGCAATGCATTTAGGGACCTTATACTTTCGGTAGAAAGACATTTCATTTCATATTATACCGATTAAATACCATTTTAATCGATTTTCCTATGACGCTACAAAGCATCATTGAAGATTCTAATATGAAGCTCAGTGGCATCGAAAAAATCCCAAAATATGCATTTTATTTTCTATCCATGAGCGTGTATACTTTTGGGGCAATATATTAATTATTATTGAATAATTTTAATTTAATTTTAGGGAAATGACTTGATTCGGATCGTTTTAAAGTAACCAGAACGATTCTAAAATACATTTTATACCTTCCGGCATGTGCATGATTGTATATATGTCTACAGGGTGTCCGAAAAGTCTTTGTATGCGCAAATATCTTTGTCAGTAGAGCGAAGAAAAACTTAAATGAGTCTTATTTCAAGGAAATCGTAAATTTTTCATTCCTTTGTGTGGTTGTTTATATGTTGGTACACAACAGAATGTCCAAAAAGTCTTTGTATGGGGAAATATCTTTGCCAAATTTAATTTTAGGGAAATGAATTGACTCCCTTTTAAAGTAACCTGAACGATTCGAAAGTACATTTTATACCTTTCGGCATGTGGGTGATTCTGTATATGCCTACAGGGTGTCCGAAAAGTCTTTATATGCGCAAATAACTTTGTCATAAGTACGAAGATAAAATTAATAGGGTCGGTTTTCAAGAAAATCGAAAATATTTAAATTACCATGTGTCGTGTTGTGTTGTGTTTTTATGTATGTATACAGGGTGTCCGAAAAGTCTTTGAATGGGCAAATACCTTTGCCTTTCGTACAAATAGTAACTCGATGGTCGGATTTAAAGCAAATCGTAGGTATATATTTGCATTTCTATGTGTACGGATTTATATGTTTGTATACAGGGTGTTGGAAAAGTCTTAGTTTGGAATGGGCAAATACTCCTATTAGTACTTAGCATTATTAGGTCGAATTTCAAGTAAGTCGAATATATTTGTATTAATATGTGTTTATGCTTGTACGTGTGTATACAGGGTGTCCGAAAAGTCTTATTATTTGCAACTCCTTTTATTGGGACCAAAATAAACTTAATTAAGGCGGATTTCAAGAATATTGTCTATATTTGTATTACTATGTGTTTATGCTTGTGCGTGTGTATACAGGGTGTCCGAAAAGTCTTTGAATGGGCAAATACCTTTGCCTTTCGTACAAATAGTAACTCGATGGTCGGATTTAAAGCAAATCGTAGGTATATATTTGCATTTCTATGTGTACGGATTTATATGTTTGTATACAGGGTGTTGGAAAAGTCTTAGTTTGGAATGGGCAAATACTCCTATTAGTACTTAGATAAACATTATTAGGTCGAATTTCAAGTAAATCGAATATATTTGTATTAATATGTGTTTATGCTTGTACGTGTGTATACAGGGTGTCCGAAAAGTCTTATTATTTGCAACTCCTTTTATTAGGACCAAAATAAACTTAATTAAGGCGGATTTCAAGAAAATTGTCTATATTTGTATTACTATGTGTTTATGCTTGTGCGTGTGTATACAGGGTGTCCGAAAAGTCTTATTATTTGTAACTCCTTTTATTAGGACCAAAATAAACTTAATTAAGGCGGATTTCAAGAAAATCATCTATATTTGTATTACTATGTGTTTATGCTTGTACGTGTGTATACAGGGTGTCCGAAAAGTCTTAGTATTTGCAACTCATTTTAATACGACCAAAATAAACGTAATTAAGGCGGGTTTCAAGAAAATCGTCTATATTCCTATTTAAACGCGTGAGTGTTAGATTGAATGTATACAGGGTGTCCAAAAATTCTTGGAATGGGCAAATACTCCTATTAGTACTTAGATAAACTTTATTAGGTCGAATTTCAAGCAAATCAAGTATATTTGTATTAATATGTGTTTATGTTTGTATGTATGTATACAGGGTGTCCGAAAAGTATTTTTGTTGGCAAAAATAGTTTCTACGTGTAGGTGTTTGTATGTATGTAGCGATGGGGTCACGAAGGGCGGTCTATTCTCCATCATCAGTCCGAAGGAGTGTGATATCTTCCTTAATACTTGGCCTAGAAACACGAAATTTTCAGGGCATGACAATGATGATATTACCGACCTTATAGAGCCCCCTCGGGGGGCGATTAGGCGGTCTATCCGTACTAGTTATAGACCGCCTTTCAGGCTCGGTCTATATACCGAGCCCTTGGTCAGAAAAATGTGTGTGTGTGTGTATGGCCGTATGTTGTCGTCCGTTTCGACATTTTCACCTTTTCAATTTTTTTTCTCGAAAACGGTTATAGAGGCGGCAACCAAATTTTCTGGGTTAATAGAGGGATAGTGCGGCTAGCTTCGGTAAAAAATTCAGTTATACAGGGTGTTCCGTTTCGGAGGTATTAAACGCCAAAGTCGAAATTTCAGCGATTTCCGTTGACATCGATTACAGGTCGCAAAAGTGAATTAAATCGATTTAAATTTTTGGAGGTTGTGGAGGACCGGGGTGTTCCGAACCCTATTGAAACTGGCGGTATTCGGAAAATGGGAAGTAATTTTTTTGAATTTTTTTATGTCGAAAAATGCCCTTTGTAGACCCCAATTTGGCACCGAATAAGTCGAAACCGGAACATCGGACAGAAAAACGTATTTGAACTTAAAACTAAAGAATCTCAAATACTTTCTTTTTGCAATACATTTACCTATACCTAAAACGACTGGAAATTGGAAAAATTTGGGAAAAAGTGGAAATTACGAATTTTCATGCAAATTTTTGACGGTTTTGAATTTTTTGGGGGGTCAAAATGGATCCAAATCGAAATTCCATGTGCCCTATCGGAAAGAGCTCGCCGAAATACGTTAGAAACGTATTTTTTGGTTCTTTTATTTCTAATAGGAAAGGAGCAATCGATAATTAAATTTCGATTTTTTACGATTTTTTTTCATGACATCTCTACATTTGAATCACTCTGTATCTTTTCCTATCTAATTTCTTCTAACTTTTTCAACTCTATCCGTTGGGGATATAATCAGGCTTTAAAATGAATCCCGAATGGGTGATCCAGGGCCTGATTTAGGGGGTAAAAACACATTTTTTCTGTTTTTTTCCATCAAAATTCATCTTTAAATGGCGTTATTATGTATTGTTTCTCTTATTTAACAGCTCTTTTTTGGTTTATTTTCTTCCGTCATCATCTGAGAACACTGCTAACTAATTAAAACTCCATATTTTTGTGTTAAAGTTATAAATAAATAGGTTTTCTTCCTTCGGCGCAGGAAAAATTTTAAAAACCGCGAATGTTAAACCATGCCATGAAAAAAAACAATTGAACTGTGACGCTTTACATCGAAATTAAAATATGACCTGTCAAAATGTCATGAAAATAACAGTTTTTGTAGCGATATTGGAAGCTTCCTGGACCGATTTCGGCTTGAAATATACATGGCAAAGGTAAAACGGAGTTTATATTTTTAATTACGGTACATTTCATTGGACGATGTAAGCATTAAATACATATTTTATTGGTTTTGCTGAGGCCCTGCATTGCATTATAAAAATCAATTTCTATACGGGGAAATGTATTAATTTAATTATAATGTATAAAATGTCACAATTTGGCTTAAATGTCAGCATTTTGATGCGAGATTGGAAGGAGTGTGGACCAACTTCGGCTTCAAATTTACCAGGCAAGGGATTTAGGGACCTTATACTTTCGGTAGAAAGACATTTCATTTCATATTATACAGATTAAATACCATTTTAATCGATTTTCCTATGACGCTACAAAGCATCATTGAAGATTCTAATATGAAGCTCAGTGGCATCGAAAAAATTCAAAATATGAATTTTATTTTCTAACCATGAGCGTGTATACCTTTGGGGCAATATATTAATTATTATTGAATAATTTTAATTTAATTTTAGGGAAATGACTTGATTCGGATCGTTTTAAAGTAATAACCAGAACGATTCGAAAATACATTTTATACCTTCCGGCATGTGCATGATTGTATATATGTCTACAGGGTGTCCGAAAAGTCTTTGTATGCGCAAATATCTTTGTCATTGGCACGAAGAAAAACTTAATGAGTCTTATTTCAACGAAATCGTAAATTTTTCATTCCTTTGTGTGGTTGTTTATATGTTGGTATGTATACAGAATGTCCAAAAAGTCTTTGTATGCGGAAATATTTTGCCGTTAGTACGAAGATAAAATTAATTGAGCCGGTTTTCAAGAACATCGAAAATATTTAAATTACTGTGTCGTGGTTGTTGTGTTTGTATGTATGTATAGTACAGGGTGTCCGAAAACTTTGTATGCGCAAACATATTTGTCATTGGCACGAAGAAAAACTTAAACGAGTTTTATTTCAAGGAAATCGTAAAGTTTTTATTCCGTTGTGTGGTTGTTTATATTATTATGTTGGTATTTATACAGAATGTCCAAAAAGTCTTTGTATGCGGAAATATCTTTGCCAAATTTAATTTTAGGGAAATGAATTGACTCGGATCCTTTTAAAGTAACCTGAACGATTCGAAAGTACATTTTAGACCTTTCGGCATGTGGGTGATTCTGTATATGCCTATAGGGTGTCCGAAAAGTCTTTATATGCGCAAATAACTTTGTCATAAGTACGAAGATAAAATTAATAGGGTCGGTTTTCAAGAAAATCGAAAATATTTAAATTACCATGTGTCGTGTTGTGTTGTGTTTTTATGTATGTATACAGGGTGTCCGAAAAGTCTTTGAATGGGCAAATACCTTTGCCTTTCGTACAAATAGTAACTCGATGGTCGGATTTAAAGCAAATCGTAGGTATATATTTGCATTTCTATGTGTACGGATTTATATGTTTGTATACAGGGTGTTGGAAAAGTCTTAGTTTGGAATGGGCAAATACTCCTATTAGTACTTAGCATTATTAGGTCGAATTTCAAGTAAATCGAATATATTTGTATTAATATGTGTTTATGCTTGTACGTGTGTATACAGGGTGTCCGAAAAGTCTTATTATTTGCAACTCCTTCTATTAGGACCAAAATAAACTTAATTAAGGCGGATTTCAAGAAAATTGTCTATATTTGTATTACTATGTGTTTATGCTTGTGCGTGTGTATACAGGGTGTCCGAAAAGTCTTATTATTTGCAACTCCTTTTATTAGGACCAAAATAAACTTAATTAAGGCGGATTTCAAGAAAATCGTCTATATTTGTATTACTATGTGTTTATGATTGTACGTGTGTATACAGGGTGCAACTCCTTCTATTAGGACCTAAATAAACTTAATTAAGGCGGATTTCAAGAAAATCGTCTATATTTGTATTACTATGTGTTTATGCTTGTACGTGTGTATACAGGGTGTCCGAAAAGTCTTAGTATTTGCAACTCATTTTAATACGACCAAAATAAACGTAATTAAGGCGGATTTCAAGAAAATCGTCTATATTCCTATTTAAACGTGTGAGTGTTAGATTGAATGTATACAGGGTGTCCAAAAATTCTTGGAATGGGCAAATACTCCTATTAGTACTTAGATAAACTTTATTAGGTCGAATTTCAAGCAAATCAAATATATTTGTATTAATATGTGTTTATGTTTGTATGTATGTATACAGGGTGTCCGAAAAGTATTTTTGTTGGCAAAAATAGTTTCTACGTGTAGGTGTTTGTATGTATGTAGCGATGGGGTCACGAAGGGCGGTCTATTCTCCATCATCAGTCCGAAGGAGTGTGATATCTTCCTTAATACATGGCATAGAAACACGAAATTTTCAGGGCATGACAATGATGATATTACCGACCTTATAGAGCCTCCTCGGGGGGCGATTAGGCGGTCTACCCGTACTAGTTATAGACCGCCTTTCAGGCTCGGTCTATATACCGAGCCCTTGGTCAGAAAATGTGTGTGCGTATGTGCGTGCGTGCGTGCGTGCGTATGTTGTCCGTTTCGACATTTTCACTTTTTCAATTTTTTTTCTCGAAAATGGTTAGAGTGGCGGCAACCAAATTTTCTGGGTTAATAGAGGGATAGTGCGGCTAGCTTCGGTAAAAAATTCAGTTATACAGGGTGTTCCGTTTCGGAGCTATTAAACGTCAAAGTCGAAATTTCAGCGATTTTCGTTGCAATCGATTACAGGTCGCAAAAGTGAATTAAATCAATTTAAATTTTTGGAGGTTGTGGAGGACCGGGAGCTTCAGAACTCTATTGAAACTGGCGGTATTCGGAAAATGGGAAGCAATTTTTTTGAATTTTTTTATGTCGAAAAATGCTGTTTGTAGACCCCACTTTGGCACTGAATAAGTCGAAACTGGAACATCGGACAGAAAAATGTATTTGAACTTAAAACTAAAGAATCTCAAACACTTTCTTTTTGCAATACATTTACCTATACCTAAAACGACTGCAAATTGGAAAAATTTGAGAAAAAGTGGAAATTACGATTTTTCGTGCAATTTTATGACAGTTTTTAATTTTTTTGGGGGTCAAAATGGATTCAAATCGAAATCCCATGTGCCTTATCGGAAAGAGGTCGCCGAAATACGTGATTTGCATATTTTTTGGTTCCTTCATTCCTAATAGGAAAGGAGCAAGCGATAATTAAATTTAGATTATTTACGATTTTTTTTCATGACATCTCTACATTTGAATCACTCTGTATCTTTTCCTATCTAATTTCTTTCAACTTTTTCAACGCTATTCCTTGGGGATATAATCAGGCTTTAAAATGAATCCCTAATGGGTGATTCAGGACCGAATTTAGGGGGTAAAAACTCAATTTTTCTGTTTTTTTCAACCAAAATTCATCTTTAAAAGGCATTATTATATATTATTTCTCTTATTTAACGATTCTTTTTTGGTTTATTTTCTTCCCTAATCATCTAAGAACACTCCTAAATAATTAAAATTCCATATTTTTTCGTTAAAGTTATAAATAAATACCTTTTTTTGCATCGGTGCAGGAAAAATTTTAAAAAGTGCATATATAAAAGCCGTGCCTTGACAAAACAATTGAACGGACCCTCTTTACATCGAAATTAAAATATGACCTGTCAAAATGTCATGAAAATAACAGTTTTTGTAGCGATATTGGAAGCTTCCTGGACCGATCTCGGCTTGAAATATACATGGCAAAGGTAAAATGGACTTTATATTTTTAGTTAAAATACGTTTCATTGGACGATTTAAGCATTAAATACGAATTTTTTAAATTTTTCTCAGACCATGCAAATGCATGTCAAAATCAATTTCTATACGGGGAAATTTATTCATTTAATTATAATGTATGAAATGTCACAATTTGGCTAAAATGTCAGCATTTTGATGCGAGATTGGAAGGAGTCCGGACCAACTTCGGCCTCGAATTTACCGGGCAATGCATTTAGGGACCTTATACTTTCGGTAGAAAGACATTTCATTTCATATTATACCGATTAAATACCATTTTAATCGATTTTCCTATGACGCTACAAAGCATCATTGAAGATTCTAATATGAAGCTCAGTGGCATCGAAAAAATCCCAAAATATGCATTTTATTTTCTATCCATGAGCGTGTATACTTTTGGGGCAATATATTAATTATTATTGAATAATTTTAATTTAATTTTAGGGAAATGACTTGATTCGGATCGTTTTAAAGTAACCAGAACGATTCTAAAATACATTTTATACCTTCCGGCATGTGCATGATTGTATATATGTCTACAGGGTGTCCGAAAAGTCTTTGTATGCGCAAATATCTTTGTCATTAGAGCGAAGAAAAACTTAAATGAGTCTTATTTCAAGGAAATCGTAAATTTTTCATTCCTTTGTGTGGTTGTTTATATGTTGGTACACAACAGAATGTCCAAAAAGTCTTTGTATGGGGAAATATCTTTGCCAAATTTAATTTTAGGGAAATGAATTGACTCCCTTTTAAAGTAACCTGAACGATTCGAAAGTACATTTTATACCTTTCGGCATGTGGGTGATTCTGTATATGCCTACAGGGTGTCCGAAAAGTCTTTATATGCGCAAATAACTTTGTCATAAGTACGAAGATAAAATTAATTGGGTCGGTTTACAAGAAAATCGAAAATATTTAAATTACCATGTGTCGTGTTGTGTTGTGTTTTTATGTATGTATACAGGGTGTCCGAAAAGTCTTTGAATGGGCAAATACCTTTGCCTTTCATACAAATAGTAACTCGATGGTCGGATTTAAAGCAAATCGTAGGTATATATTTGCATTTCTATGTGTACGGATTTATATGTTTGTATACAGGGTGTTGGAAAAGTCTTAGTTTGGAATGGGCAAATACTCCTATTAGTACTTAGCATTATTAGGTCGAATTTCAAGTAAATCGAATATATTTGTATTAATATGTGTTTATGCTTGTACGTGTGTATACAGGGTGTCCGAAAAGTCTTATTATTTGCAACTCCTTTTATTAGGACCAAAATAAACTTAATTAAGGCGGATTTCAAGAAAATTGTCTATATTTGTATTACTATGTGTTTATGCTTGTGCGTGTGTATACAGGGTGTCCGAAAAGTCTTATTATTTGCAACTCCTTTTATTAGGACCAAAATAAACTTAATTAAGGCGGATTTCAAGAAAATCGTCTATATTTGTATTACTATGTGTTTATGATTTTACGTTTGTATACAGGGTGCAACTCCTTTTATTAGGACCTAAATAAACTTAATTAAGGCGGATTTCAAGAAAATCGTCTATATTTGTATTACTATGTGTTTATGCTTGTACGTGTGTATACAGGGTGTCCGAAAAGTCTTAGTATTTGCAACTCATTTTAATACGACCAAAATAAACGTAATTAAGGCGGATTTCAAGAAAATCGCCTATATTCCTATTTAAACGTGTGAGTGTTAGATTGAATGTATACAGGGTGTCCAAAAATTCTTGGAATGGGCAAATACTCCTATTAGTACTTAGCATTATTAGGTCGAATTTCAAGTAAATCGAATATATTTGTATTAATATGTGTTTATGCTTGTACGTGTGTATACAGGGTGTCCGAAAAGTCTTATTATTTGCAACTCCTTTTATTAGGACCAAAATAAACTTAATTAAGGCGGATTTCAAGAAAATTGTCTATATTTGTATTACTATGTGTTTATGCTTGTGCGTGTGTATACAGGGTGTCCGAAAAGTCTTATTATTTGCAACTCCTTTTATTAGGACCAAAATAAACTTAATTAAGGCGAATTTCAAGAAAATCGTCTATATTTGTATTACTATGTGTTTATGATTGTACGTGTGTATACAGGGTGCAACTCCTTTTATTAGGACCTAAATAAACTTAATTAAGGCGGATTTCAAGAAAATCGTCTATATTTGTATTACTATGTGTTTATGCTTGTACGTGTGTATACAGGGTGTCCGAAAAGTCTTAGTATTTGCAACTCATTTTAATACGACCAAAATAAACGTAATTAAGGCGGATTTCAAGAAAATCGTCTATATTCCTATTTAACCGTGTGAGTGTTAGATTGAATGTATACAGGGTGTCCAAAAATTCTTGGAATGGGCAAATACTCCTATTAGTACTTAGATAAACTTTATTAGGTCGAATTTCAAGCAAATCAAATATATTTGTATTAATATGTGTTTATGTTTGTATGTATGTATACAGGGTGTCCGAAAAGTATTTTTGTTGGCAAAAATAGTTTCTACGTGTAGGTGTTTGTATGTATGTAGCGATGGGGTCACGAAGGGCGGTCTATTCTCCATCATCAGTCCGAAGGAGTGTGATATCTTCCTTAATACTTGGCCTAGAAACACGAAATTTTCAGGGCATTACAATGATGATATTACCGACCTTATAGAGCCCCCTCGGGGGGCGATTAGGCGGTCTATGCAATCTAGTTATAGACCGCCTTTCAGGCTCGGTCTATATACCGAGCCCTTGGTCAGAAAATGTGTGTGCGTATGTGCGTGCGTGCGTGCGTGCGTATGTTGTCCGTTTCGACATTTTCACTTTTTCAATTTTTTTTCTCGAAAATGGTTAGAGTGGCGGCAACCAAATTTTCTGGGTTAATAGAGGGATAGTGCGGCTAGCTTCGGTAAAAAATTCAGTTATACAGGGTGTTCCGTTTCGGAGCTATTAAACGTCAAAGTCGAAATTTCAGCGATTTTCGTTGCAATCGATTACAGGTCGCAAAAGTGAATTAAATCAATTTAAATTTTTGGAGGTTGTGGAGGACCGGGAGCTTCAGAACTCTATTGAAACTGGCGGTATTCGGAAAATGGGAAGCAATTTTTTTGAATTTTTTTATGTCGAAAAATGCTGTTTGTAGACCCCACTTTGGCACTGAATAAGTCGAAACTGGAACATCGGACAGAAAAATGTATTTGAACTTAAAACTAAAGAATCTCAAACACTTTCTTTTTGCAATACATTTACCTATACCTAAAACGACTGCAAATTGGAAAAATTTGAGAAAAAGTGGAAATTACGATTTTTCGTGCAATTTTATGACAGTTTTTAATTTTTTTGGGGGTCAAAATGGATTCAAATCGAAATCCCATGTGCCTTATCGGAAAGAGGTCGCCGAAATACGTGATTTGCATATTTTTTGGTTCCTTCATTCCTAATAGGAAAGGAGCAAGCGATAATTAAATTTAGATTATTTACGATTTTTTTTCATGACATCTCTACATTTGAATCACTCTGTATCTTTTCCTATCTAATTTCTTTCAACTTTTTCAACGCTATTCCTTGGGGATATAATCAGGCTTTAAAATGAATCCCTAATGGGTGATTCAGGACCGAATTTAGGGGGTAAAAACTCAATTTTTCTGTTTTTTTCAACCAAAATTCATCTTTAAAAGGCATTATTATATATTATTTCTCTTATTTAACGATTCTTTTTTGGTTTATTTTCTTCCCTAATCATCTAAGAACACTCCTAAATAATTAAAATTCCATATTTTTTCGTTAAAGTTATAAATAAATACCTTTTTTTGCATCGGTGCAGGAAAAATTTTAAAAAGTGCATATATAAAAGCCGTGCCTTGACAAAACAATTGAACGGACCCTCTTTACATCGAAATTAAAATATGACCTGTCAAAATGTCATGAAAATAACAGTTTTTGTAGCGATATTGGAAGCTTCCTGGACCGATCTCGGCTTGAAATATACATGGCAAAGGTAAAATGGACTTTATATTTTTAGTTAAAATACGTTTCATTGGACGATTTAAGCATTAAATACGAATTTTTTAAATTTTTCTCAGACCATGCAAATGCATGTCAAAATCAATTTCTATACGGGGAAATTTATTCATTTAATTATAATGTATGAAATGTCACAATTTGGCTAAAATGTCAGCATTTTGATGCGAGATTGGAAGGAGTCCGGACCAACTTCGGCCTCGAATTTACCGGGCAATGCATTTAGGGACCTTATACTTTCGGTAGAAAGACATTTCATTTCATATTATACCGATTAAATACCATTTTAATCGATTTTCCTATGACGCTACAAAGCATCATTGAAGATTCTAATATGAAGCTCAGTGGCATCGAAAAAATCCCAAAATATGCATTTTATTTTCTATCCATGAGCGTGTATACTTTTGGGGCAATATATTAATTATTATTGAATAATTTTAATTTAATTTTAGGGAAATGACTTGATTCGGATCGTTTTAAAGTAACCAGAACGATTCTAAAATACATTTTATACCTTCCGGCATGTGCATGATTGTATATATGTCTACAGGGTGTCCGAAAAGTCTTTGTATGCGCAAATATCTTTGTCATTAGAGCGAAGAAAAACTTAAATGAGTCTTATTTCAAGGAAATCGTAAATTTTTCATTCCTTTGTGTGGTTGTTTATATGTTGGTACACAACAGAATGTCCAAAAAGTCTTTGTATGGGGAAATATCTTTGCCAAATTTAATTTTAGGGAAATGAATTGACTCCCTTTTAAAGTAACCTGAACGATTCGAAAGTACATTTTATACCTTTCGGCATGTGGGTGATTCTGTATATGCCTACAGGGTGTCCGAAAAGTCTTTATATGCGCAAATAACTTTGTCATAAGTACGAAGATAAAATTAATTGGGTCGGTTTACAAGAAAATCGAAAATATTTAAATTACCATGTGTCGTGTTGTGTTGTGTTTTTATGTATGTATACAGGGTGTCCGAAAAGTCTTTGAATGGGCAAATACCTTTGCCTTTCATACAAATAGTAACTCGATGGTCGGATTTAAAGCAAATCGTAGGTATATATTTGCATTTCTATGTGTACGGATTTATATGTTTGTATACAGGGTGTTGGAAAAGTCTTAGTTTGGAATGGGCAAATACTCCTATTAGTACTTAGCATTATTAGGTCGAATTTCAAGTAAATCGAATATATTTGTATTAATATGTGTTTATGCTTGTACGTGTGTATACAGGGTGTCCGAAAAGTCTTATTATTTGCAACTCCTTTTATTAGGACCAAAATAAACTTAATTAAGGCGGATTTCAAGAAAATTGTCTATATTTGTATTACTATGTGTTTATGCTTGTGCGTGTGTATACAGGGTGTCCGAAAAGTCTTATTATTTGCAACTCCTTTTATTAGGACCAAAATAAACTTAATTAAGGCGGATTTCAAGAAAATCGTCTATATTTGTATTACTATGTGTTTATGATTTTACGTTTGTATACAGGGTGCAACTCCTTTTATTAGGACCTAAATAAACTTAATTAAGGCGGATTTCAAGAAAATCGTCTATATTTGTATTACTATGTGTTTATGCTTGTACGTGTGTATACAGGGTGTCCGAAAAGTCTTAGTATTTGCAACTCATTTTAATACGACCAAAATAAACGTAATTAAGGCGGATTTCAAGAAAATCGCCTATATTCCTATTTAAACGTGTGAGTGTTAGATTGAATGTATACAGGGTGTCCAAAAATTCTTGGAATGGGCAAATACTCCTATTAGTACTTAGCATTATTAGGTCGAATTTCAAGTAAATCGAATATATTTGTATTAATATGTGTTTATGCTTGTACGTGTGTATACAGGGTGTCCGAAAAGTCTTATTATTTGCAACTCCTTTTATTAGGACCAAAATAAACTTAATTAAGGCGGATTTCAAGAAAATTGTCTATATTTGTATTACTATGTGTTTATGCTTGTGCGTGTGTATACAGGGTGTCCGAAAAGTCTTATTATTTGCAACTCCTTTTATTAGGACCAAAATAAACTTAATTAAGGCGAATTTCAAGAAAATCGTCTATATTTGTATTACTATGTGTTTATGATTGTACGTGTGTATACAGGGTGCAACTCCTTTTATTAGGACCTAAATAAACTTAATTAAGGCGGATTTCAAGAAAATCGTCTATATTTGTATTACTATGTGTTTATGCTTGTACGTGTGTATACAGGGTGTCCGAAAAGTCTTAGTATTTGCAACTCATTTTAATACGACCAAAATAAACGTAATTAAGGCGGATTTCAAGAAAATCGTCTATATTCCTATTTAACCGTGTGAGTGTTAGATTGAATGTATACAGGGTGTCCAAAAATTCTTGGAATGGGCAAATACTCCTATTAGTACTTAGATAAACTTTATTAGGTCGAATTTCAAGCAAATCAAATATATTTGTATTAATATGTGTTTATGTTTGTATGTATGTATACAGGGTGTCCGAAAAGTATTTTTGTTGGCAAAAATAGTTTCTACGTGTAGGTGTTTGTATGTATGTAGCGATGGGGTCACGAAGGGCGGTCTATTCTCCATCATCAGTCCGAAGGAGTGTGATATCTTCCTTAATACTTGGCCTAGAAACACGAAATTTTCAGGGCATTACAATGATGATATTACCGACCTTATAGAGCCCCCTCGGGGGGCGATTAGGCGGTCTATGCAATCTAGTTATAGACCGCCTTTCAGGCTCGGTCTATATACCGAGCCCTTGGTCAGAAAATGTGTGTGCGTATGTGCGTGCGTGCGTGCGTGCGTATGTTGTCCGTTTCGACATTTTCACTTTTTCAATTTTTTTTCTCGAAAATGGTTAGAGTGGCGGCAACCAAATTTTCTGGGTTAATAGAGGGATAGTGCGGCTAGCTTCGGTAAAAAATTCAGTTATACAGGGTGTTCCGTTTCGGAGCTATTAAACGTCAAAGTCGAAATTTCAGCGATTTTCGTTGCAATCGATTACAGGTCGCAAAAGTGAATTAAATCGATTTAAATTTTCAGAGGTTGTAGAAGACCGGGGGGTTCCGAACCCTATTGAAACTGGCGGTATTCGGAAAATGGGAAGTAATTTTTTTGAATTTTTTTATGTCGAAAAATGCCCTTTGTAGACCCCAATTTGGCACCGAATAAGTCGAAACCGGAACATCGGACAGAAAAACGTATTTGAACATAAAACTAAAGAATCTCAAATACTTTCTTTTTGCAATACATTTACCTATACCTAAAACGACTGGAAATTGGAAAAATTTGGGAAAAACTGGAAATTACGAATTTTCATGCAAATCTTTGACGGTTTTGAATTTTTTGGGGGGTCAAAATGGATCCAAATCGAAATCCCATGAGCCTTATCGGAAAGAGCTCGCCGAAATACGTTACAAACGTATTTTTTAGTTCTTTTATTCCTAATAGGAAAGGAGCAATTGATAATTAAATTTCGATTTTTTACGATTTTTTTTCATGACATCTCTACATTTGAATCACTCTGTATCTTTTCCTATCTAATTTCTTCCAGCTTTTTCAACGCTATCCGTTGGGGATATAATCAGGCTTTAAAATGAATCCCGAATGGGTGATCCAGGGCCTGATTTAGGGGGTAAAAACTCATTTTTTCTGTTTTTTTCCATCAAAATTCATCTTTAAATGGCATTATTATGTATTATTTCTCTTATTTAACAGCTCTTTTTTGGTTTATTTTCTTCCTACATCATCTGAGAACACTCCTAACTAATTAAAACTCCATATTTTTTCATTAAAGTTATAAATAAATACCTTTTTTTGCATCGCTGCAGGAAAAATTTTAAAAAGTACATATATAAAAGCCGTGCCTTGAAAAAAAACAAATGAAACTGACCCTCTTTACATCGAAATTAAAATATGACCTGTCAAAATGTCATGAAAATAACAGTTTTTGTAGCGATATTGGAAGCTTCCTGGACCGATTTCGGCTTGAAATATACATGGCAAAGGTAAAACGGACTTTACATTTTTAGTTAAAATACGTTTCATTGGACGATTTAAGCATTAAATACGAATTTTTTTAATTTTTCTCAGACCATGCAAATGCATGTCAAAATCAGTTTCATACGGAGAAATGTATTAAAATATGAAGGGTCGAAATGTCGCAAAAATGCCAGTTTTCCTTGCGAGATTTTAGGGTTTCTGAACCGTTTTCGACTGGTATAATACCGGGCAACGCCTCTATAGACCTTCCCGTGTGGATTTCGGAACATATAATTTGAAGAATTAGTCATTAAATACCAATTTTAACAATTTTTCGATGACGCGGCGAAGCATCATAGAAAGGCTATTCCATGAGGTAGTATACGGGGTAAATCACAATGACGGGTCTGATTTAAATTTTGCTTAGATTTGTTATTAATTGAGAACGGATTATTCGATTGAAAAGAGTGATGTGGCAATCGAAAGGGGAGGAAGTAAGCTATTTTATTTGAAAATAATTTCGACATTTCGTTGGCATGACGACGAAAAATTTGCTATTTCCGATATTTATTGAGTTAGAGATCTGAAATTTGATATATGGGAAGAATTCGGTCAATCATTCAAAATTATATGTGTAAATTTTGATTCGCATGGTTTCTATAGCAACGATTAAGGATAGAGTTGACAATTTCTAACTCACGTACGGCTGATCTGATTGAAACGAGTGAGGTGGCAATCGAAAGGGAACGAAGTAAGCTACTTTTTTATGTGAAAATAATTTTGACATTTCGTTGCCATGACGACGAACAGTTTGCTATTTCCATTATGTATTGAGTTTTAGAGTTGAAATTTGATATCTGAGTAGAATTCGGTCAATCATTCAAAAATATTTTTATAAATTTTGATTCCGATGATTACCTTAGCAACGATTGAGCATAAAGTTGATCATTTTTAACTCGCGAACGGCTTATCTGATTGAAACCAGTAAAGTGACGATCGAAATGTTAGAAAGTTCACTACTTTTTTATGTGAAAATAATTTTGACTTTTCGTTGCCGGGACGATGAACAATTTGCTATTTTCGTTATTTATTGAGTTGGAAAGTTGAAAACTGATATCTCGGAAGAATTCGGTCACTCATTCAAAAATATATCTGGAAAAATCGATTCCCATGGTTGGCATAGCAACGATTAAGGATAAAGTTGACAATTTATAACTCGCGGACGCCTTCTGCGATTGGAACGAGCGAGGTGGCTATCGAAAGGGATGGAAGTAAACTACTTTTGTATTTGAAAATAATTTCGATTTTTGGTAGTCATGACGACGATCAATTTGATTTCTCCGTTATTTATTGAGTTGCAGAATAGAAATTTCGCGTCTAAGTAGAATTCGGTCAATCATTGAAAAATATTTTTGCAATTTTCAATTTTAATGATTGCCATAGCAACGATTAGGGGTAAAGTTAACAACTTACAACTCGCGAACGGCTTCTTAGATTGAAAGAAGCGACGTTCATAATATGTATGCACAATTTTTTTCCATAGAGACATCAGTGGCGTGCCCGAAGGGCTCGCCACCAATCTTCATCCAGCTCGACCATTTCAGGAAGATGATGTTATCTAATGTATGGTTCAAAGCCGATCGAAAGATGACAAGTTTAATTTAGTAGGGTTTCAGCGAAATCGTACATATTGTATTTATATGTAATATGTGTTTGTATGTATATAGCGATACGGTTACGAAGGGCGGTCTATTCTGCATCATCAGTCCGTAGGAGTGTGATATCTTCCTTAATACATGGCCTAGAAACACGAACTTTTCAGGGCATGACAATGATGATATTACCGACCTTATAGAGCCCCCTCGGGGGGCGATTAGGCGGTCTACCCGTACTAGTTATAGACCGCCTTTCAGGCTCGGTCTATATACCGAGCCCTTGGTCAGAAAAATGTGTGTATGTATGGCCGTATGTTGTCGTCCGTTTCGACATTTCCACCTTTTCAATTTTTTTTCTCGAAAACGGTTAGAATGAGGGCAACCAAATTTTCTGGGTTAATAGAGGGATAGTGCGGCTAGCTTCGGTAAAAAATTCAGTTATACCGGGTGTTCCGTTTCGGAGATATAAAACGTTAAAGTCGAAATTTCAGCGATTTCCTATGGGATCGATTACAGGTCGCAAAAGTGAATTAAATCGATTTAAATTTTTGGAGGTTGTGGAGGACCGGGGTGTTCCGAACCCTATTGAAACTGGCGGTATTCGGAAAATGGGAAGTAATTTTTTTGAATTTTTTTATGTCGAAAAATGCCCTTTGTAGACCCCAATTTGGCACCGAATAAGTCGAAACCGGAACATCGGACAGAAAAACGTATTTGAACTTAAAACTAAAGAATCTCAAATACTTTCTTTTTGCGATACATTTACCTATACCTAAAACGACTGGAAATTGGAAAAATTTGGGAAAAAGTGGAAATTACGAATTTTCATGCAATTTTTTGACGGTTTTGAATTTTTTGGGGGGTCAAAATGGATCCAAATCGAAATTCCATGTGCCCTAACGGAAAGAGCTCGCCGAAATACGTTAGAAACGTATTTTTTAGTTCTTTTATTTCTAATAGGAAAGGAGAAATCGATAATTAAATTTCGATTTTTTACGATTTTTTTTCATGACATCTCTACATTTGAATCACTCTGTATCTTTTCCTATCTAATTTCTTCTAACTTTTTCAACGCTATCCGTTGGGGATATAATCAGGCTTTAAAATGAATCCCGAATGGGTGATCCAGGGCCTGATTTAGGGGGTAAAAACTCATTTTTTCTGTTTTTTTCCATCAAAATTCATATTTAAAAGGCATTATTATATATTATTTCTCTTATTTAACGATTCTTTTTTGGTTTATTTTCTTCCCTGATCATCTAAGAACACTCCTAACTAATTAAAACTCCATATTTTTTCGTTAAAGTTATAAATAAATACCTTTTTTTGCATCGCTACAGGAAAAATTTTAAAAAGTGCATATATAAAAGCCGTGCCTTGACAAAACAATTGAACGGACCCTCTTTACATCGAAATTAAAATATGACCTGTCAAAATGTCATGAAAATAACAGTTTTTGTAGCGATATTGGAAGCTTCCTGGACCGATTTCGGCTTGAAATATACATGGCAAAGGTAAAATGGACTTTATATTTTTAATAGCGGTACATTTCATTGGACGATTTGAGCATTAAATACCAATTTCATTAATTTTGCTGAGGTCCTGCAAAGGCATTTAAAAATCAATTTCTATACGGGGAAATTTATTCATTTAATTATAATGTATGAAATGTCACAATTTGGCTAAAATGTCAGCATTTTGATGCGAGATTGGAAGGAGTCCGGACCAACTTCGGCCTCGAATTTACCGGGCAATGCATTTAGGGACCTTATACTTTCGGTAGAAAGACATTTCATTTCATATTATACCGATTAAATACCATTTTAATCGATTTTCCTATGACGCTACAAAGCATCATTGAAGATTCTAATATGAAGCTCAGTGGCATCGAAAAAATCCCAAAATATGCATTTTATTTTCTATCCATGAGCGTGTATACTTTTGGGGCAATATATTAATTATTATTGAATAATTTTAATTTAATTTTAGGGAAATGACTTGATTCGGATCGTTTTAAAGTAACCAGAACGATTCTAAAATACATTTTATACCTTCCGGCATGTGCATGATTGTATATATGTCTACAGGGTGTCCGAAAAGCCTTTGTATGCGCAAATATCTTTGTCATTAGAGCGAAGAAAAACTTAAATGAGTCTTATTTCAAGGAAATCGTAAATTTTTCATTCCTTTGTGTGGTTGTTTACATGTTGGTACACAACAGAATGTCCAAAAAGTCTTTGTATGGGGAAATATCTTTGCCAAATTTAATTTTAGGGAAATGAATTGACTCCCTTTTAAAGTAACCTGAACGATTCGAAAGTACATTTTATACCTTTCGGCATGTGGGTGATTCTGTATATGCCTACAGGGTGTCCGAAAAGTCTTTATATGCGCAAATAACTTTGTCATAAGTACGAAGATAAAATTAATAGGGTCGGTTTTCAAGAAAATCGAAAATATTTAAATTACCATGTGTCGTGTTGTGTTGTGTTTTTATGTATGTATACAGGGTGTCCGAAAAGTCTTTGAATGGGCAAATACCTTTGCCTTTCGTACAAATAGTAACTCGATGGTCGGATTTAAAGCAAATCGTAGGTATATATTTGCATTTCTATGTGTACGGATTTATATGTTTGTATACAGGGTGTTGGAAAAGTCTTAGTTTGGAATGGGCAAATACTCCTATTAGTACTTAGCATTATTAGGTCGAATTTCAAGTAAATCGAATATATTTGTATTAATATGTGTTTATGCTTGTACGTGTGTATACAGGGTGTCCGAAAAGTCTTATTATTTGCAACTCCTTTTATTAGGACCAAAATAAACTTAATTAAGGCGGATTTCAAGAAAATTGTCTATATTTGTATTACTATGTGTTTATGCTTGTGCGTGTGTATACAGGGTGTCCGAAAAGTCTTATTATTTGCAACTCCTTTTATTAGGACCAAAATAAACTTAATTAAGGCGGATTTCAAGAAAATCGTCTATATTTGTATTACTATGTGTTTATGATTGTACGTGTGTATACAGGTTGCAACTCCTTTTATTAGGACCTAAATAAACTTAATTAAGGCGGATTTCAAGAAAATCGTCTATATTTGTATTACTATGTGTTTATGCTTGTACGTGTGTATACAGGGTGTCCGAAAAGTCTTAGTATTTGCAACTCATTTTAATACGACCAAAATAAACGTAATTAAGGCGGATTTCAAGAAAATCGTCTATATTCCTATTTAAACGTGTGAGTGTTAGATTGAATGTATACAGGGTGTCCAAAAATTCTTGGAATGGGCAAATACTCCTATTAGTACTTAGCATTATTAGGTCGAATTTCAAGTAAATCGAATATATTTGTATTAATATGTGTTTATGCTTGTACGTGTGTATACAGGGTGTCCGAAAAGTCTTATTATTTGCAACTCCTTTTATTAGGACCAAAATAAACTTAATTAAGGCGGATTTCAAGAAAATTGTCTATATTTGTATTACTATGTGTTTATGCTTGTGCGTGTGTATACAGGGTGTCCGAAAAGTCTTATTATTTGCAACTCCTTTTATTAGGACCAAAATAAACTTAATTAAGGCGGATTTCAAGAAAATCGTCTATATTTGTATTACTATGTGTTTATGATTGTACGTGTGTATACAGGGTGCAACTCCTTTTATTAGGACCTAAATAAACTTAATTAAGGCGGATTTCAAGAAAATCGTCTATATTTGTATTACTATGTGTTTATGCTTGTACGTGTGTATACAGGGTGTCCGAAAAGTCTTAGTATTTGCAACTCATTTTAATACGACCAAAATAAACGTAATTAAGGCGGATTTCAAGAAAATCGTCTATATTCCTATTTAAACGTGTGAGTGTTAGATTGAATGTATACAGGGTGTCCAAAAATTCTTGGAGTGGGCAAATACTCCTATTAGTACTTAGATAAACTTTATTAGGTCGAATTTCAAGCAAATCAAATATATTTGTATTAATATGTGTTTATGTTTGTATGTATGTATACAGGGTGTCCGAAAAGTATTTTTGTTGGCAAAAATAGTTTCTACGTGTAGGTGTTTGTATGTATGTAGCGATGGGGTCACGCAGGGCGGTCTATTCTCCATCATCAGTCCGAAGGAGTGTGATATCTTCCTAAATACATGGCATAGAAACACGAAATTTTCAGGGCATGACAATGATGATATTACCGACCTTATAGAGCCCCCTCGGGGGGCGATTAGGCGGTCTACCCGTACTAGTTATTTACCTTTACATGGGGATAAAGTTGACAATACCGTCAGATTCCAGTTTAAAACTTTGATTAGACGTAAGCCTGAAGTTTTGTTTTGCAAATACAACAATGATTTTATGCGACCAAGTGCGACCCTTAACAAAAATGGCGCATTTATACAGTTATGTTTGCTCTAATCTGTACTATTAATAAAGTTGTTCAAAGCGAAAAATCTGTACATAAAGCAGAAATGTAAAAAAGGGGTTTCTATCTTCTATTTAAGGTGTTTTGAACCAAAAGCGACAGTTTAGAATATTTGTCTGTCTGTCTGTCTGTTTGTGTCTTTGTTCCGGCATCACTTAAAAACTACTAAAAATAGATCTTAATTGGACTTTTACCAAAAGATAGGTCTTATAGCCAGTTAAATATTGGGGTATATTTTATTAGGTTAGGTCAAGTATAGGTCAAGTTGACGAATAAAATGTTTAAACCAGTATTTCCGTTTTATTACAATACTTTTTTTTACCACAATTAGGTAATTTTAACTTTAAAATGATTTAATAGACTAATGGTCGTTTGCACCACCAAATTTAAGGCAAGTATAGTTATAAATACGTTTATTTTGAATCAGTAATAAATTATGTACCTAATTCCATTTAAAACTATACTTAGCTTAAGTAAGCCTTAAATTTGGTTGTGCAAATGACCACAAGTCTAATTACTGGCGCAAAGTGGTAGCATGAATAATAATCAGGTACTGGCTACTTAATAAAATACTTATCTAGGTTTAAATTGTTTTGGGTCATAATGGGAAACTAACATATGTTTTTTCCGAAAATTCTATCCTTTATAAAAGTAGAAAAATTTATTTTAACGTAGCACTAGTTTTTGATATACACATGGAGATGCAAGAATAAAAAATATATAACTACTAAAAACCAATAATATTTAAAATCTAACAAGAAAGTACAAAGAAGTAATCTAATTCTGCTTTCTAAAAAAATACTTATATTATTGATTTTTAGAGCTACAGTTTTTAATCTTTTGGCTTCCTTGTATATTTTACATAAAATTTACCTATCAAAATTTATTTTTTCTTATACACTAACTTTTATCAAGAATCACACTTTCTGAGAAATCAATATTAGATAAGTTGTTTCGTTGGCGCCAACTTTTTTGCACTGTTCTTGGTACATAATCCTAATAATGTCATTACCATGAGATATCGTTCAATGTAATTAGGCTTAAAGTATTTTTCCTTAGTCAAATAGTGTGTAAAGTTAATATTAAAAATATTTTGTTCAACAATTAATAACGTGTAGGTTTTGTCCGACTTTTATCGATTTTTCGCGACTTTTATCGATTTTTCGCCTGTGTGCGCCGCCATGAAGAATAGCGGTCAAGCCTGCAATAACGTATGGAGCAGAAACATGGCCAATAAAGAAAGTGCATGAAAAAAGGTTTATGTGACAGAAATAAGAATGTTAAGATGGGTGTGTGGTATAATAAAAACAGACAAGGTTGGGAATGAAAGAATAAGGGGAGCCACCAAGGTTGTGGAAATATGTTAAAATATACAGGAAAGAAGATTACAGTGGTACGGGAATCTGATGAGAAGAGATAATGATTATGTCGGCAAGCGCAATGGTAATGAGTAATGAAGTGTATGGGAGGATAGCTAGAGGAAGATCAAAGCAGAGATAAGTGAATGGCGTCAATAATGATTTAAGGGAAAAGGGTTTTACAGCAGAAAAGTACCGGTAGTTGGGGAGAGGATTAACCAGGAATGAAGTTACGAAGTCAAAAACAATAAGAGGCAAATTTTGCTACTAAGACATAAAACATTTTCAGGTGGTTTTGCTTAGAAACCTAAGCAAATCCGAACCTATCCTAAGTTACCTACCTGAAAACGTCTATAGAGGTTTTTAAATATCCTTATTTATTTAAATATTTTACGCCCCTTACAGGTTGAAAACTACTGGATTAACAAACATAAACGAAAGAAGCAATTTCCAATCTTAAAATATTTACTTGCTTTAAACCTGCCGTCCTAATAAACACGTAAAAGATGTAAATTCGGAGGTAAACTCCATTTGAAAAATTTATGATTCGTTTCTCGCTTCCTCTAGATAAAATGGGATGCAAATTTTTAGTTAAAAACGAGAGGAAAACGAGACGACGACGCGACATACGGAAGTCGATTTCGAAAAGCGGAAGTTGATATTTACAAACCATACGAGGCTTATTTATACAAACTGATGAATTTAACTTGTGAGTTAGAAATGCTTAATATCAAATTAGGTGTACGTGAGAAATTATATAAATGTCAGTTCGCTATACTATGTAAAAGAACGACGAATCTTATAAAGACCAAATAATTATTTATGCATTTTACGTGCATAATATGAACGCGGTAAACAGTTACCATGGCAGCGCATACAGACAAAGAAACCCACCATGGCACCGTATACAGAAAAGAAAAGTCTTTGTCTGTATAGGGTGACCATGGTTAGCACATCACGTGTTTTTTTTATTATAGTTTGTGGTGGTAGTCACATGACATCTGTCATACTGTCATTAATGGCACTAATGACAGCGGTTGGTTACTTTCGGATCATACCCATATATTAAAACCAGATCATTACAGGGCCGGCGCGAGGGCCAATCAACCCAAGCGACCGGCTGAAGTGCCAAGTTTGTCGCAGTAAACTCGACCTAAAGAACTGGAACGGACGCGAAATAAGACGAATTTGAGGCCGAGAGAGTATAGTGTAGGATCTCCGTCGCAGTCTAACCCATTAAGGAAATGGCGTAAATGTGCTCTCCGCAATGTATTTTTCATTTAATATTTAGCAAATTATATTTAAGGAAGTTGTTTATACTTATACTCTCAATCGCGGACACAGTTTTACCCAACAATACTGCGTGTTCGGGTCCTTCCAGTTCTTTATTGAGTTCACTGGTTTATCGAGCAATAATAATTTAATTTCCCCCCTCCCCCGGCTCCGTCGGTCGTCAATTTTCAGGTTCAGGCCCTCCCGAGTAAAAATTCTGCTAATAACACTCATTACTCATGCATGTAGGACAAGGAAGATATATTTTATCACGCTCTTATTTTAGAATAGTTTTCATCCCTTTCACGCTTCACGGAAAAAAAGTCATCTTAAATCATAAAATCATTGATTCCTTCAACATCATATGGTCTCGGAAAAGAAGGCACAATGGTCACGTCTATTTAATCTAATCTAATGTAATCTAATAAAAAAGACAAAGCATTAGCTAATAGTCGGGCCAATCAGACGTTTTGTAAACAGTTCGTCATCTTCACGGATAAAATATTTTTTCAACAAGCTAACTGTAAATCTCGTTTTTAGTACCAGCTAGTACCCAAAAATGTTGCGTTTTAAAAACTTGTCAGTATAACAACTTTATTTATTGAATACTATACTCTATCCAATTTGAAATGAGAATTATGACAGAAACCCTTTACAACGGAGAGATCAATTATGTCTCTCTCTCATGTTCTCTCTCTCTCTCTCTCTCTCATCTTCTTTCTCCCTCATACTCGTAAAATTTTTACAACTGATAGTAAGGTTACGAGAAAATTAAAGATGACATGTTTTAAGCTTTCACATAAGTTGTTTTTGCGGTGTAAAAAATATACCTAAAAAGTTTATATAAAGTGTTATCAGCTTAAATTTATGTGTTCTATAAATCTGCGATTGACTAACAACTACGGAAATATTACGCAAAGTTCTTCTTTACACTACTTGGACTGGGTGTTATGGGAATGATTAACGCAGCCCGACATAAAGCTGAATTTAAGGTAAAGGCTGCATTTACCGATTACACCCATTTATTGCCAGTTTTATTTTAGTATAATTTTTTGCTTTATATTTCATTTGTATGAATGGTTTCACAATATTAACCATAGATTCATATTCTATGGGTATTTTTTTAACTGTTACTAAAAGTTTCAAGGTATTTTATGATTTATTTTGGGAAAACAATATTTAAAAAGAATATTGGGGTCCTAGTGGCAGAAAAAATTACACCATAGATACCTATCTTAAAATATTATTCTTCTGAATGAAATCATTATACACGTTGAAACTTTAAAAAATTGACTGAAAATTGCTTGCAGGATATGAATCTATACTTCATAATGATATTGTTAAAAATTTTAAAGCCGAAAAACCATGTCAAAATGAAATTAAGTTGGCCACCATGGACGCGATTGGAAAATGCCACCTTAAGAGGTTAGTATAAAATAAGAAGGTTAATTAATGTGGCTATGCTGGCACTGTTTTTGCTTAATAAAAACGTGATTTGAGGCCGAGAGAGTATAGTGTAGGATCTCCGTCGCAGTCTAACCCATTAAGGAAATGGCGTAAATGTGCTCTCCGCAATGTATTTTTCATTTAATATTTAGCAAATTATATTTAAGGAAGTTGTTTATACTTATACTCTCAATCGCGGACACAGTTTTACCCAACAATACTGCGTGTTCGGGTCCTTCCAGTTCTTTATTGAGTTCACTGGTTTATCGAGCAATAATAATTTAATTTCCCCCCTCCCCCGGCTCCGTCGGTCGTCAATTTTCAGGTTCAGGCCCTCCCGAGTAAAAATTCTGCTAATAACACTCATTACTCATGCATGTAGGACAAGGAAGATATATTTTATCACGCTCTTATTTTAGAATAGTTTTCATCCCTTTCACGCTTCACGGAAAAAAAGTCATCTTAAATCATAAAATCATTGATTCCTTCAACATCATATGGTCTCGGAAAAGAAGGCACAATGGTCACGTCTATTTAATCTAATCTAATGTAATCTAATAAAAAAGACAAAGCATTAGCTAATAGTCGGGCCAATCAGACGTTTTGTAAACAGTTCGTCATCTTCACGGATAAAATATTTTTTCAACAAGCTAACTGTAAATCTCGTTTTTAGTACCAGCTAGTACCCAAAAATGTTGCGTTTTAAAAACTTGTCAGTATAACAACTTTATTTATTGAATACTATACTCTATCCAATTTGAAATGAGAATTATGACAGAAACCCTTTACAACGGAGAGATCAATTATGTCTCTCTCTCATGTTCTCTCTCTCTCTCTCTCTCTCATCTTCTTTCTCCCTCATACTCGTAAAATTTTTACAACTGATAGTAAGGTTACGAGAAAATTAAAGATGACATGTTTTAAGCTTTCACATAAGTTGTTTTTGCGGTGTAAAAAATATACCTAAAAAGTTTATATAAAGTGTTATCAGCTTAAATTTATGTGTTCTATAAATCTGCGATTGACTAACAACTACGGAAATATTACGCAAAGTTCTTCTTTACACTACTTGGACTGGGTGTTATGGGAATGATTAACGCAGCCCGACATAAAGCTGAATTTAAGGTAAAGGCTGCATTTACCGATTACACCCATTTATTGCCAGTTTTATTTTAGTATAATTTTTTGCTTTATATTTCATTTGTATGAATGGTTTCACAATATTAACCATAGATTCATATTCTATGGGTATTTTTTTAACTGTTACTAAAAGTTTCAAGGTATTTTATGATTTATTTTGGGAAAACAATATTTAAAAAGAATATTGGGGTCCTAGTGGCAGAAAAAATTACACCATAGATACCTATCTTAAAATATTATTCTTCTGAATGAAATCATTATACACGTTGAAACTTTAAAAAATTGACTGAAAATTGCTTGCAGGATATGAATCTATACTTCATAATGATATTGTTAAAAATTTTAAAGCCGAAAAACCATGTCAAAATGAAATTAAGTTGGCCACCATGGACGCGATTGGAAAATGCCACCTTAAGAGGTTAGTATAAAATAAGAAGGTTAATTAATGTGGCTATGCTGGCACTGTTTTTGCTTAATAAAAACGTGATTTTTTCAAATGTTGTTTGTGTCCAGTAAAAACATGAGGTATTTGCTATAAAATCATAAAACTTTATATTTTCGCCAGATTAGCAATTTATTTTTTAGGACAATTTCGATAAAACTTTCAAAGTTGAAATACTTGCACAAACAAAGGCGGCTGTGATACAATGTTTGAACATATTCTTTTTTGTTGGCAACCACATCGATTTTATTTGTCTTTTACTAATGCACCTTATGCCAAAAAGGATGGAAAGAAATCGGATTCCGTTGGGAATTTGATCAGGGAAAAAAAGAATTTTGCGATGACTAATATTTCAAAGTAGATGAACAAGCAAAGAAGATACGATAAAAATTTGAACATATTCTTTTTTTATTTGTCTTTGTCTAATGCTAAGATGAATATGGTGATTGCTAAAATATGTTTTAGTGTAAACTGCCCATGGATCTGATCAATAGGGTGAATTTTTGTTCATTTGTTTTTTCTGTCATCATTCTCAAATTAAATTGGATAGAATGTAGTAATAATATTTCGACATCTTTTAGGTGGGCTGGATTTGGATCCGTGATTCAAAATCACGATTCGAATTACACGAGTTGAAACAGTGATATGATTTGAATTCTAGGATTTGTAATTCGAATCCTTTAATAGAATCTGGATCCCAAATTTAAATCATTTTCAACAGGATTCGTATCCAGCATAAAGCATAAACAGGGTTGAATTTAAAAATAAATATTAAAATTTCTTACATGTGACACTGAATTCTTCATCTATGTCAAACTAAACACCAACGCCACCACGTTGCATCCTAACTTGTCATTGGCAATTAGGAATGTAATATATTGATTTTTTTTTAAATGCTTAAAATTTTTCAAAATCTTACAAAGGGGTATTCCATTACAAAATTTTAGTTAATGCAGCCTTGCTATTCAGTTGTTTATATCTGATCTGAAGCGGTGGGAGGGTGAGCCGAAGCTCTACGGCACTTAGGCCTCATTAGACCCATTGTGCGTCCTCCCGAAATAGGAGACTTCCTCTCAGCGCGTCAACCTACTGATTTAAAGGATTTAAAGTAGTTGATGACGTCACCGGGAGGTGCCTCTCTGCCGTTGTTTAAGGTGGTCCAATACTCGCCGAACACGGTTTTCCTTAAGAGTGTAAAAGTCGGGCAGTCACAAAGGATATGCTCGACGGTCTCGTCTTCTTGTTCACATCCTCTGCATAGGGGTGTGTCAGCTTGACCTATTCTGTGAAGGTGCTTGCGTAGTTGACAGTGTCCGGTCAGAATGCCCGTTGTAAGACGCAGGTTCTGCCTTGTCATCGTCAAGTACTTTGTAAGTTGTTTATATCATCACCATAATTAGCAGGAGAAATATTCCGTTATCACCCCGGTTAGATCCCACAACTTCCTGGATGTTAACCCATTTCAGAGTATATCCAATACTTTTTAATTTGAAAATGTATTAATTAAAAATGTATTAATCTGAAAAAGGTAGTACATAAGTACATATTGGCATAAATAAAGTAAACATAGTTGTATGGTGCACATATGAAGTTGGTTAATTCGCAAAGGAAACAATTACGTACTTATATTTTTGGAACCAAACATCAAACATCCATCAAATGTTAATCGATAAAACAGTTTATTAGAAAAAGCTATTTTGAGAGCTTTATTTGTTGACAGGCGGGTGCATGCGATAATTTTAGAACTTTAGGAAACAACTGTAGAGGTTACACAAACCTTCAATCAAGCAAATACCTTTCTTAAGTTTATTGAAAATTTTTTTCCATTAAAATCTTTTTTGAATATTGCAAAATGCAAATCCACCCTTACTAGGCAATTTCATTCTAAAAAATAAGCGGAATCCTCATCTGCCAGGCTGATTTATCATTAAAGAGGGTTCTTACGGATTTTAGGAAGTATATAGGTTTCAAGCTCGGTTTCCAGAGTTTAGCGCCCCTTGCCTTGTACCGTTTACAAATTATTTAGCAAAATTTGCATTCTTACAACCATATTTTCAAAATAAAAGGCCTATTTTCTAAAAAAGTACTCACACTCACGAACGAGTATTACGCTAAAGAGTTTGTAAACGATACAAAAACATGAATAGACAAGAGTTTTTAAATGGAGCGACGAATAGGGAGGTATATATGTAAGTGCACAAGCCAAGTCAGTGGGGGCCCAATCCCATCCGGAACCTTTCCCACCCTGTATCTTGAAAACGAAGAATTTTAAAATTATTTTCCGTAAAATTACATCACATCAGATATCACACCCATATTTACTAGACATTTACGTTCAGATTCACTAAGAAGGTTTAAGATTTAGTACTGGTTTAAATTAAGATCCGTCGATCAGTTATGTTTTGACAGGTTTTTGTCCTGTCATTGTTAATAAGTCGTCATTAGAAACATGAATTATTCTAATATTTCAGCGATTTTCTTGGTTTCCAAATTATTTTCATCTTGGAACGATTTGCTGTAATGAATTTAGTTCTATTTTTGTCGAAAGTACGTACTAAAATTGCCCTTTTCTTTACAAATTTGCAAAAAGCTCAGAAATAAATTCAGAGTATAAAATTTAGTTGTCTTATTCTTACACTTGTTAGTTTAAAACTTTTGGTTGTCAAATTAGACCGGACTAGCGTTGAATAATCTGTTTGTTTGACTCTTTATCTCATGTTTTTGGTACGAAAGTGTACAAAAGTTTTGACGTTTAGTGTATATGTTACCGGCAAAGTCCGTTTCTTCGTCATACTTAAGTTTGCCTAGGTAAACCGCACATGGCGGGAACGTTTTAGGCAAAGTCCGAGTTTGTTCTCCATTTCGGAGTTTGCCTATAACGTAATCCGGCAAACTTAGGTTTGCCAAACAGGTTTTAGGAAAAGTCCGAAATATGTTCTCACATTTGTGTTGTATCATGATAACTGGTATACTAGTGAATAAGAACGAATTTTTAAAAATCGACGATATTCCCGATAAAGAATTATCGCTTCGAGAGATTAGTAATAGGAATTCTATATTTGGAGGACAGGGATTCTTAAAATGTAACTGTACTAAAAAATGTGTCACAAATTTCTGTAAATGCAAGAAAGAGAAGATTCTTTGTAATTCAAAATGCCACCATTCGTCTTCATGTGCCAATAAATAATGCATTATTCCCAACCACGTTATAAATGTTATATGTGTTATATGTGTGTATTACCTAATGTAATACACAGTTTTTATTACTTTTAAGAATATGTTTTTTATTTTTCAATAAAAAAGTTTAATAAGTATATGAGGGTATTTTTAACTTAGGTACTGAAATACGATTGAATCCTATTATTTACAGGCTTGCCATCACTAGTATACCAGTTATCATGATACAACACAAATGTGAGAACATATTTCGGACTTTTCCTAAAACCTGTTTGGCAAACCTAAGTTTGCCGGATTACATTATAGGCAAACTCAGAAATGGAGAACAATTTCGGACTTTGCCTAAAACGTTCCCGCCATGTGCGGTTTACCTAGGCAAACTTAAGTATGACGAAGAAACGGACTTTGCCGGTAACATATACAGTGTAACTTGTAAAAAATAATCCTATTTTAGGATATTTTTCTAGATTTGCGACACAATAAATTTGAGCAATATTTTAGGTGTACTAGTGTACTACTTTTCTACCGGTCAGTATAGAGATAATTTTGTGCTAATAAGGAATCTTGTCGCAACGCCCTCATAAACTTGTTTGTAAATGAAATTAAAATACTACTTAATTAACATGCAGGATGTGTAAAATATTTGATAAGGGATCCGAGTAGATTTCGATCAAACAGTTTTTTCATTTCCTAGAAACAAAATTACCGTGCGAAGGAATGGGAGGGCACCGGATACTGCAACATTGGTGAACACCTTTATTTTTAGACTACTTTTCCTAGGATTGAATTTAGTACTTGCAAACTTGGAATTTTTTTAATCTGGGGTAATCTAACGTTAATAATTTGCTAGTGGTTATTTATTTTAAAAAATGTAATAAACCTAAATAAGTAAGTACAAAACCTAACTAGAAATAACGTAAGGGCGGGAGGGGTGAACAAAATTATATAACAACTGGTGAGGTCACCACATGACTTTCCAAACACTCAGCGAAACTCTTGATTAGCAACAAAAGCTGGATCAGTGAATATCATTCATGAATCAATATCCTGCGTGGCAGATGGTCAAAAGTTGTTTTAGGTAGTTATGCGATTTGTCTTGTTAAATAATGAAACTTTAAGTGACAGCCATGTTGAATAGGATCAAGTAAATTTCCGGAAATCTAGGAAATGAGCAGAGGATTAAAAGAGCTTTAAACTGAAGTATCATTTGACTCGGCAAAAAATTTTAATGTGGCGTCAACTCAATTTCCGATTGGCCGTTTTTAACCAATTTTTCACTGATTCATTCTCCGGTTGCTAGAAATCCCTCTATCTATCTCACACATACACATTCACACACAAAACCGCTTCTTAAAAATATGTCGTGTCTAAAACCAGAAATTGAAAATCTGCACAAAATTTTCTTACTTACACAACAGGGCAATTTCAATCATAACAGTAGCATGTTGAATTTGTATCACAGATCAACAAGTTAGCAAATTCACTTGTACTAATTCTAATAGTATTAAGAAAACATGATTATATAAAAATTTCCACAACCAATAGCGGTTCTACGTGGGGAGGGGAACGGGGTGGAGGGGAGCAAGAATTTCTCTTAGAACCAAATTGCAGAAAAATCGACGCTCTCTTTGGGTTTGCTTAGGTTTGTTGTCAGTGGCACAAATATCGACATTTTTATTGGTAGGAAGCATAAACTGAAAGTTTCCACTTATATTTGGAAGGTAATTTTTAAATTTAGAGCTGTTTTTATAACATTGGAGAATCTGGCCGTGTGAAAATGCCAATCTTAACCCTTAGTAAAAAATATTGGTAATTATTCGGAAAGTTTTAAACTGACAAGTGTAAGAATAAGGCAATTAAGTTTTATACTATGAATTTGTTTCTGAGGTTTTTCGCAAATTTATAAAGGTCAAAAATCGTTGAAGGAAATCATTACAAACCCAAAAAAATTATTTTAAAGAAAATTAAATACTAGGATAATTTAGCTATTTTATTTTTACTTTTCAGTATAATTTATTGCCCTCAGTGAAAAGTGGTTAGGCAGTGCAAAGTGACGTGAGGAGATCAGCAAAAATAACGTAAAGCTTAACCCAAAGTCGAACAGGTTTGTTTTTCTCGGAAACAGTAAAAGGTGAAGCAAACGAATTTTCTGGGTTAATAAAGGAATAGTACGACTAGCTTCGATAAAAAATTCAGTTATACAGGGTATATGGTTTCGGAGCTATTAAACGTCAAATTCGAAATTTCCGCGATTTCGTATGACCGATTACAGGTCGCAAAAGTGAATTAAATCGATTAAATAAATTATTGGGGCTTGTAGAGGACCCGGAGCTTTAGAACCCTATTAAAACTGGCGAGGACCGGAAAATGGTAAGTAATTTATTGAATCTTTTTAGGTCGAAAATTGCCATTTGCCTTTGCCTCTTTGGTACCTAATAACTCGAAAACAAAACATCGGATCGAAAAACGGATTCATAAGTAAAACTTTAAAATCTCAAGTAGTTTATTTTTACAATACATTTACCTAAACCTAAAACCACTGGAAAATGGATATATTTGGGAAAAACTGGAAATTTAGATTTTTGACCCAAATTTTTTACGGTTTTTTTTTGGTCACAACGGATCCAAATTAAAATCCCATATACGTCATCCGAAAGAGCTCGTCGAAATACATGATATCCATATTTTTTAGTTTCTTCATTCTTTATAGGAAGGGAGCAATCGCCGATTAAATTTAGATTTTTTGACTCCACATTTTTTCCAATCTAATTTTTTTCCAATTTTTCAACGCTATCTGATAAAGGAATAATCAGACTTTAAAGTGAATACAGAATGGGTCCAGGAGCGTATTTAAGGAGTAAAAACTGAATTTTCTTGATTTTTTCCAACAAATCCTATTTTTAACCAACATTATTCTACACTATTTTTCCTATTTAGTGATTCTTTTTGGGTTTATTTTATCCGTTAATTATCTAAGAATACCTCCCACTAATTTAAATCGCTTATTGTTCCGTTTAAGTTAAAAATAAATAGGTTTATTTGCATCAGGGACATGCAAAATTTGAAACTTTTAAATTTTCGACTATTGCCATGAAAACAAAGAATTACAGTTTATTTACGTCAAAATTTCGCAAAAATGCCAGTTTTGTTGCAAGATTGGAAGGTTCCTGGACCGATTTCGGCTTGAAACATACATGAATAAGATTTTAGGAACCTTCTACTTTAAGTGCAGGGATATTTCATTGGATGAGTTAAGCATTAAAGTCCATGTTTATTGATTTTTCGATGACACTACAATACTGGAATTCGCATTGTACCTCTTAAAACCGAGAAACACTTTTGACGTCACAGCCAATGGGATCACGTTTTAAATGTCCCCGATACAAATAAACCTATTTATTTATAACTTTAACGAAAAAATAAGCGATTTAAATTAGTGGGAAGTATTCTTAGATAATTAACGGGTAAAATAACCCCAAAAAGAATCACGCAAATAGTGTGGAACAATGTCAGTTAAAAATAGGATTTGTCGGAAAAATCAAGAAAACCCGAATTGTACCCCTTAAATACGCTTCTGGATGACCCATTGGATATTCATTTTACAGTGTGCTAATCCCTTTATAAGATAGTGTTGAAAAATTGGGAAAAAATAGATACCTAGGAAAACATACAGAGTGATTCAAATGTACCGATGTCGAGGGCAAAAAAAGTAAAAAAATGGAAATTTAATCGGCGATTGTTCCCTTCCTATAGAGAACGAAGAAACTAAAAAATTTGGATAACAGATACTTCGACGAGCTCTATCCGATGACGAATATGGAATTTTAATTTGAACCATTTTTCCCCACAAAAAATGAAAAACCGTGAAATATTTGGGTCAAAAATCTAAATTTCCAGTTTTTTCCAAATATTTCCATTTTCCAGTGATTTTAGGTTTAGGTAAATGTATCGCAAAAAAAAAGTATTTGAGATTTTAAAGTTTCCCTTATGAATCCGTTTTGTCGATCTAACGTTTTGTTTTCGAGTTATTAGGTACCCAAGAGGGTTCTGCAAATGGCATTTTTCGACCTAAAAAAATTCAAAAGAATTACTTGCTATTTTCTGATCCTCGCCAGTTTCAGTAGAGTTCTGAAGCTCCGGGTCCCATACAACCTCCGAAAATTTACATCTACATTGCGACCTGTACCCGATTTCAAAGGAAATCGCGGAAATTTTGACTTTTACGTTTAATAGCTCCGAAATGAAACATCCTGTATAACTGAATTTTTTGCCGAAGCTAGTTGAACTAATCCTCTATCAACCCTAAAAATTCAATTTCTATCCCTCTGACTGTTTCCGAGAAAAACAATCCAGTTCGACTTTAGGTTAAGCTTTACGTCAACATGTAAATTGACATTTATTTTTGCTGATCTCCTGACGTCATTTTTCATTAAGGACAAATGGCTGCTTTTTAAATTGTAATAAATTATACCGAAAAGTAAACATTTTTTGTACTCAGCCAAATTATCCTAGTAATTTTCTTAAAAATATTTTTTTTGAGTTTGTAATGACTTCCTCAAACGATTTATGCAATAAAAAAATATGTGCATATTCCTTATTGGGTCTATAACAACTAATACCAAAACAAAGATACAACAGTGATTATTACTTTTTAAAATCACCCTGTATCTAATCAGAAATGTCACTGATGATTACATTTTTAATGATTCATTTTTAAACCAATATCCAACAATCTCAATTATAATAAAATATAATTAGTAACAGGGATTTTCGTCATATTTTAATATTATTATTATACCTAATTAATCCACAAGCAATTCCTTGATGGTTGATGGGAATTAAAATTTATGTGTTGTAGGTAAGGTATACAGATGGGGATTTAAAAATTAAAATACATTAAATTACGGATAGGTGTTAACTTTCGTAAAAAATCGAAAACACTACCTATTTCTTCTAGTCTTTAACCACCTGTTTAACATATAAACTAAATTTTTGCTGTCAGTGGATATTTGGACGTTTCATAAACAAAAAAAAATCAACCTCCACTTGCAAAAGTACCGTAACAAAAGGTAAACAAATGAAGACCTATTGCTTATTAATTTTCTTAAGCCTACTTTAAATTAAATTTATACCATCATAACGTAAAGAAACTTTAAAAATTCAATAATTTAAATTTCCTAACGTTAAAATAACTTACATTTTCTTGTTCTTGTGTCAAAGGAGCAGCCATCATGAATCCACGCACGTAGTATTCACAACACCGTACTTCATGCAAAACTGAAGTAAGTAAGCGCCCGATTCTCGATGATGATGAATGAGAAATGACAACACTGGAAAGACAAAACCGGAAAACGTTATTTTTCAATAATAAAAAATGTAAAAGGGCGGTATCGCAATAATGAAAACTGATTTTTAATGAAATATAAAAAAGTTAAATATTTTGGTGAAGATTTACTAAAGACAAAAATTTAATATCTCATTTATTGAGTTAGATATCGCCCGGTTCTTTTCAAAACCGTCAAGACAGGAATAAAGTCTTGTTTTGACTGAATTTTCCAATTTTGTATAGTTTTTACAACTACTTAGGTAGGTATTAGTCTAATTAGAAGAACTTTATTTGCCTTTCCCAACGATAAAGATTTAATATTTAAGGATTTTTTCAAAATTTTGTTTTTGTTAGTTTTTTTTTTTAATTCTTATCACACCTTGTAGGTATATTATTACATATATCTCATATTATTTGAAGACAATCTCATTTCCAGAAATTTTTGTTAAGAGTAATTTTTTGATAACAGGGAAAATAGATTTTTTTCTAATTAAATTTGTCTTGAACTTTATGGGCATGATGTTTAATGTAGCGCCTGCGTGTAAACAAACTAAACAAAAATTAACGTAGATTGTAGCGTATTCAAAGAGTAACCCATTTTTGGCATAGTGTAAACTTTAGTTTAAACTTCCTACGATATCCATGTATGGTTTTACCTGTGGTTTTGTCCTACGTCCCTATTTTTGACAGGAGATAAACTCAAAAAGTGCGGCGTTGTCGGATGTTATAATTTCACTAAACAGGTCGAAAGTGACGATAGAGTTAGGTTAGGGTAATGTGTTTGAAATTTGGCCCATGTAGTTAAGTCCTGCTGCTATCCATAATATTATCACAATTTTGTTTCTAACCTGTAAATGACAATTTGTTTACGGACTTTTGTAATTTCTTTTTACTCAATTTTGTGGCAATGGATTTAAATGAGTCTGATTTAGCCGAAATAGCTATCGAATTTTCCAAAGATTCTATCGAGGAAGGTAAATCCGAGCATCTATATGGTATCTGTTCTACAGGGTGAATTTTTAAAAGTTACAAGGCGATATCTCAAAAAGGGTTTAAAATATTTTCATGAAATTTTGATGAGTTAAGTATGTAAACATGCTTTTTACATTTATCCCATCTCTCTATTTTGAGGGTTGGGCGTACTTTTGTTTGTAAAATTCGAATCTACGTAAAAAACTACGTACCTATGTGTACAGAATTTTTTTCATTTTCTCTTTTGGTTACGGAATACGACTTACTAGCTTCCGCGCGCGACTTCGTCCGCGGTATAACAGCTTTACTCCATTACGAACTTTGAACCCCCATTTCACCTCCTTAGGGGTTGATTTATTAAAAACTGTAAAACACATTTATTTTTAGAGTACCTACTTCTATGAAGTTTGATGGTAATAGGACCATCTAATATTTTTTCTCCATATAAATTTTGAACCCCTGTTTCACCACCTTAGGGGTTGAATTTTGAAAAACCCTGCCTTAGTAGATGCCTACCTACATTATATAAGAAACCTCTGTGCAAAATTTCAAGTTTCTAGATGCAGTGGTGTGAGCTGTGCATTGATATGCCAGTCAATCAATCAGTACAGTCAGTCAGTGTCTTCTTTGAGATAGATTAGGTTATAAAATAAAAAAAAATATTTACCATTTAATTTCAACTTATTTATCATCTATCATGCTTGAGAAGTCGTTTGAAATGTCCCCCTTCAACCTCCAACACTCTTTTTTTCTAAATGAATTTCGTACTTGCTGTAACATTTCAGGAGTCACTAATAAGCAGGCAAAGCGGATTCGGTCTTTCATATCATCTAAAGTTATAGGTGCAGTCACCATCACTTTGTCTTTTATAAAACCTCACAAGAAAAAGTCAAGGGGGTCAGATCCGGGGACCTAGCAGGCCAGTTGACGGGACCAACTTGTCCAATCCACCTATTTTTAAACATTTCATTCAAAAATAACGCATTTATATGGAAACGAATAGTAATTCTGAAATAAGTGAACTTGTATTGGTAAAATTTATTTAATTTTTAAATTCTCTGATCTCTGTCCCATATTATTCTTAGGTTCCGTAGCTTCTGAGGCCGAAGTGCCTGCATCAAAAGTTGGTACAAGCACTCACTCAGTCCTAGTCAACTCTAAACAACGTGGAAACCCCTTGCTAAAATCGATAACGAAGGTAGTCTGGGAATACGCTGATATTGTGCCTGATTACCAAATGGGTACTCAGATATGTGCTTTGTTTTTATCACTAAGGTATCACAATTTAAATCCTGATTATATTCATGCGAGACTTAGACTGCTAAAGGATATGTATCGTTTAAGGATTTTATTAATACAGGTAATAATTCGTTAAGATTAGCAGAAAAAAAAATTAAACTGTAAATAAATTTCCAGGTAGATATAAAAGACCCACACCACGCCCTTAAAAACTTAACTAGAATCTGTATTTTGGCCAATATGACTCTGATATTAGCGTGGAGTCCTGAGGAAGCAGGAAAGATTATTGAAACCTATAAAATTTATGAAAATAAGCCACCTGATAATGTTATGGGTAAAAGTGAGTCATCTCCTTATTTAAAGGTAATATCTTTATTTTAAAGTGAATATATTTAAGATCAACCAACAGTATGTATTTTAAAATAATATTATAATTTTAGGTAATCCAAGCCCTTACTGCTATCAAGCCAATAAACAAGACAGATGCAATGAATCTCCTTACACGGTTTAAAACTCTAGAAGGTATTATAAAAGCCACAGAATTTCAGTTGTCTGAATGCCCGGGGTTAGGACCAAGAAAAGCCAAAAAACTTTACAGTGTTTTAAGAGAAAATTTTTGTAAATAATAGTTATTGCCAAATAACTTGGTGGAAAATCTGTGATATATACAAATGGTATGATATAATTTTAGCACATAATTTATTAAGTTTTATCTATACATAAATAATGTCAGCAACAAAATATTTTTACATACCTAACTAAATTTATTTTATTTTTCTTGTTATGATGATGTTAAAGCAGCATAAAATAATTTTTTGAAGTTGTTATCACATCACTTTTTATACAGTAAAATATAATATACTTAATTAAAATTATCGGGTACCTTTGTTCGTATGATTATTTGTTTAAATCATTTTTTGTATGATTATTTTACATATTCATTATTTTCTCATAAATAAAATATAAAACTTTTGAAGGGGTTGGGGAAAAAGGTGCCTCTGTAAAAGATTCTGTTGATTAAAAAATATTCAGCAGTTTTTTCCTTTTGTAAAATACTTTTTATTTTTAGAAAAAAAATTAAATCTAAAGGCGCGTTTACATTATGCAAGATTTACTTGTACAAGTGCTTGATTGCAAGTACTTACTTGTAACATAAAATTTCAAAATTTTATGTTTACACATTTCAAGTAATTTGTGCAAGATTTTTGTAGGCAAAGTGTCTTTATACATATTGATGTAAAAATGGAAATATCGGTGATTGCTAATTTGGGTGTAATAAACGTTTGGTGTCATACGTTAAGTGAAGAATTACGTATTATACTGCAGAAAATAAACAAACCATCATTTTTTTATATGCGGCGTCGCGTCGCGAGCATTTTTATTTCTATATTGAGCGCTTCTAACGCTTCATGAACATTCATATTTTTCACAAATATCTAAAAAACTCTATTTGTTTATATGACTATCAATTCGGCGCCATTTTTTTATTCAACTACTACTGTAATGACTTGCAACCTTGTTTACACATCAAAGTGGATATACAGGTTCTAGCATGCAAGGAAAGTAGACCGGCGTTCAAATTAATTTGCTTGCTAATTTTGCATGATACAAATAAAAAAAGATATGATACCGCGCAGGTAGGCGTGGCCATTTACGTCACGCCGTGACCAATTCCGCGATATTTTGTAAACGAAACACGTCTTTTTTAAGATCGCGTTGTGTTTTCAGCTATTTTTTGGTGTTTTTATATTATTTTCAGGAGTTTAAAAGTAAAAATGAGATGTGCTGTGTATAGTTGTAATGTGGACAATCAATCAATCAATGTATGTATTTATCCCTTTATTTATATGATTATTTTAAATCATATACTATAAAATTTGTATTATATGCAGGAGGCAAAGTATATTGCCAATAGAATTCATATTAAAACTTTTAAAGATGTAGTTAAGAGGATTTTAATTAGTAAGGTTTTTTACAGCCTTGATGAATATTTTAGATGTAACTTGTAGTTTTGTATTTTAATATTTTGACCATTTCAGTGTAGTATTGCATATTTTAAGTTTAATTATGTAGACTATAAATTTTAGCTGTGGGTGAAATGTCAGGTGTGGAAAAATACTTTGACTGCTTAGATGTATAATTGTACTTATTATCTCCTTTTGACGTGTGTAACATGAATAACATGCATAACATGAATAAATTATTATTATTATTATTATATAAAATAGCCTAAAACTAACGTAACCTCTATAAATATTGCGCTTTACAAATTTCAAAAATAGGACACAGCGTGACGTCATGCGCGAACCCGGACGAAATTGACACGGTTTGGTATCACACCTTCTTTTAATTGTATCATGCTAATGTTGCTTGTACAAATAGTTGAGCAAGTACTTGCAACTTAGTTAATATTAAACAGGTACTTGCATCAAGCACTCGTGCAAGTGAAACTTGCATAATGTAAGCACGCTTTAAAAGTAACATTTTGTAAGTTTATGCTTTTTTTGAGCTAGTTAAATAAATTTTCTCTGTTGTAGCAATGTATTTTTATTTATTTTAATAACACAGGGTGGCCACTTTCTGGAAAACCGGGAAAAGTCAGGGAATTTTTATTGAAATCGGGATTTGTTCATCCATAACACTCAAATTATTTTCTTATGAAAGTCCCATGCTAGCACAGGAGAGAAGTATCCATCGTATTTTACATCCATTGCATTCCCTTTTGCCCTACAGTAGGGGAATGTACACACTGTCTTTTCTTAGTTTCTAGTTTCTCAGTGTATCTTTGCTGTCTTGGCCATCGCTTTTAGCGTCAGAAAGTATGCGAAAAATGACAAAGAGAGTAGATAGAAAAAAGATATTATTATAAATAGAAGCGTGTAAATCATGCGTTAGTTGGAAAGAGACTTTACTGTACTTTTTTAAATTTGAATAAATTAAATGTTTATATCAAACAAGGTAAAAACTGATGCCGTCAAATTGATAGATAATAAAATTCAGTAAATTTTATTTATTATAAATGTAATTACAACAAAAAATTCACTGTATGGAATAAATTGTTGTCAATTATTACGTACTTACCTACTGATCAATATGAACAGTCGATAGTATTTTACCAAACACAAAAATTATAAATATCCTTGAGAGTCATAAGTTCTTGATAATTGCTGGTCATTGATATGATAAGTATTGAAACGGGTGAATTTCGTCCCAAACATAGGATTGGTCGCCCAAAAATTGTAACTGTCCAACAGGAAGAAGAAATTTTAGTGCGTGTAGCGGAAAATCCCGAAATAAGTACCCAGGCGCTTACGTGCAGCAACAGGGGTAAATAAAACAACAGTTTCAAAAATTCTTCATGATGAAAAACTTTATCCCTATTTTACCCCCGTCCAAAATTTATTGCCTCATGACCTACCTGCAAGAATAAACTTTTGTAATTTTTTACATGAAAAACAAATCACCGAAGTTGCATTTTTAAACAAGGTATTGTTTACGGACGAGGCAACGTTTACGAGACGTGGTGTTTTTAATTGGAGAAACCATCACACTTGGGAACAAGAAAACCCTTTTTTGGTTAGAGAAAGACATTTTCAGCATGAGTTCTCCATTAATATTTGGTGTGGAATTATCGGCGATTTTATAGTTGGGCCATATGAACTGCCAGCGTCTCTTAATGGTGAAGAGTATTTGCGATTTTTGCAAACAAATTTGTCGGATTTGTTAGATGACGTTTCACTAGCACTTAGACAAGATATGTGGTACATGCACGATGGCGCACCAGCCCATTATTCTCTACAGGTTAGAAATTACTTAACGAGAGTTTCCCCCATAGATGGATAGGTCGTAGCAGCGAATTTCCTTGGCCAGCCCGTAGCCCCGACCTTATCCCGTTAGATTTTTACTTTTGGGGCGATTTGAAAAATTATATTTATAAGGAAGAAATCGTTTCTCGCGAAGATCTTCTACAAAGGATTGGTGAAAGAGTTGATGCATTCGGAACAAAGAAGGTACATTATTTAAAGTAAGGCAATATTTAAACAAATAAGGAATAAGAAAATGTGTTGAGTTGAACGGTGGATATTTCGCACATTTATTAAATTAGTTGTATATTGTTAATTAATTTATTGTTGTAAACTTCTTGAACAATAAATGCATTGAATGATTAAAGTTCGAATATCTCAAAAACGGTTGCTTCTAGCGACTTTTACCTGGTATACCTTTTTTACGTACAAATGATGTGGAAATATTTTTTTAAATTTAGGCTGTAATACAATCACGTACAAAAAAATATGGCCCTTCAAAAGAAAGGCACACTGATTAAATTTGAATTTCTCGTATCAAAAAACCCCTAGATACCAATTTTTATTTAAATATGAAAATTTTTTTGAAAGTTATTCACATAAACCAAAAAATAAAATTTAAGTTTAACACCCTGTATCTCCTTAACGCGCAACATTTTACTAAGGCATTTTTGACTTAATAGGTATATTTTTACCTTTACTATCCACAGTTACTCTATGTAACAATCATTACGGGACACCCTGTATATAAATATTTTTGCTATTAGTACGAACATAAACTTAATTCAGTCGGATTTCTAGCAAATCGTAAATATATTGCTATTTATTTGTATGTATGTATACAGGGTGTCCAAAAAGTCTTTGTATGGGCAAATATCTTTGCTATTTGTACAGAGATCAAATTAATTGAGTCGGATTTTAAGAAAATCGTATATGTTTGTATAATTTTGCATGGGCGTCTGTATGTGTGTATGTATGTATAAAGGGTGTCCGAAAAGTCTTAGAATGTTCGAAGATAGTCTTAATTAAGTCGGATTTAATTTTCTATAAGTGTATATGTATATATACAGGTCAAAAATGCCATGTGTGGGTGTATGTATACAGGGTGTCCGAAAAGTCTTAGTATTGGCAAATACTTCTGGTAGTACCAAGATAAACCTAATTAAGTCGGATTTCAGGCAAATCGGATATATTTGAATTTATATGTGTCGATATTTGTATGTATGTATACATTGTGTCCGAAAAGTCATAGTATGGGCAAATATTTCTATTGGTACTAATATAAACTTAATTAAGTCGGATTTTAAGAAAACCGTCTATATTTGTATTTATATTTGTGGTTATTGGTATGTATGTATATAGGGTGTCCAAAACGTCTTTGTATGGGCAAATATCCGTCTGGCGAGGAAGGCCTGGAAGACGCTGAAAAAATTAGGCGTCCGGGGAGAGGATGACCTTGGGGAAAATACGTGTCCGGGGAGCGGACGACCGTGGAAAAGTTTCCATGTGTGGTGTGTATGTATGTAGCGATACGGATACGAAAGGCGGTCTATTCTTGATCATCAGTCCGAAGGAGTGTGATATCTTTCTTAATACGTTCTCTAGAAACACGAAATTTTCAGGGCATGACAGTGATGATACTACCGACACTGTAGAGCCCCCTCGGGGGGGCGATTAGGCGGTCTACGCATACTAGTTGTAAACTTCGTGCTCGTTTTCTTAAAGACAAAAAAAACTATAGACAATTTTCATCAACAAATTGCAAAATTAATACTGTAGATTGTAGAAGGATCGTTTTCGTCGTATCTTTAGTCTTGGTCTCCTTTAAATTACTAACGGATCCAATTTTATAAAATTGGAATACTAACTTATGTACAGAACTTCGGCATAATTGACAATTATTGTACACATGGAAACTTGTTGAAATATCTCAATAATGTAGCGATAACAATTCTCGCGTTTTCGGCAATTTTGGATTATAAATATTCTTTGCTCTAAAGATATCTTTATTATTTTTACAAATACGTCACAGTTATCAAAGGTGTAATCAAATAAAAAAGGTGGCAATGTGACTTAGAAATTTTTTTAATTTAAGTGTAATAATTTAGAAATTTCTAATTTTTACTTAAAAATCTGGAATAGGAATTCTTTTAAAGTTTAAAACAACTTTTTCATTTAACGTTTGCATTAAAATTTAAAAAAAAAAACGCAACTTTACTCTTAATCAAATTTTACGTTCTTGTATTTTCGCACACCCTGTACACAAAAGAAGAATTTTGGCATCGTGACTCTTATTCTTAAAGCAAGCAAAAGTTTTTATAAAGAATGACCTTTTTTGTAGTTTTCATCCGTGGACATGCTGTATATACCTAAATAAAAATATAAATATTTTTTGTTCCTGAAGGAAAAACTGTTTATTTCAGGCAACTACATAATATCACAACTGTACAAGTATGTATAACGACATATTGTCATAAAATATACATATATATAAATAAAATATAGGAATGGAATGTATTTTTAAGTCAGTCTAAGAATCTTTGTCTTTATTATCAACATTATTACTATCAATCTTTACAAATCTGGAGAACATCCTTACAATGACCCAACATAAAAATATTGGTACACAAGAAAACAATATCACAGCATGATGACCAATGTTATTGCATACAATTCCAAAAAATAAAGGCGTCGTGAGACCAGCAACAATGCTTGCAGAGTCATTCAGTTTGTTTAAATTGTCGTTTTTCCTTTCATTAAATGATTCGCGCCATAAACTTAGTACAAAAGTTCTTACAAATATAACAGGAATCAACAACAACATGTACAGCTCATACCATGGTGCATAACAATTTAAGAACATAAAGATGGTCAATAAAAAGAATGCAACCTCACTTAAAAATACAACTGGGTACTGTTCAGTTTTTGATTTTAACATAGCAACATAATATGTTGCTGAAAACACCAATGTGTTAATGTAAGATGCAGTATATCCCAATGTTACACTACTTGATTGGTAATTATTTTTTAATATTAATGTAAACTTTGAAAAGAATATCATCAAACTGGAAGCAAACAGATATTTAAGAAGCAGAAGATCCCAATGTTTTTCTGGGTTAGACTTTTTAAAGTCTTCAATGTTTTCTGATACTTTTTCCATTGCTTTTTCTAATACTGATTTCTCAGTATGTTCTGGGTTGATGTCTTTGTCGTCCTTTGTTACTTTCATAACCAGAACTACAAACAAAATTATTGAAATTAAAAAGGTATATGAATTTGACATCTATGATAATAATTTCCTAAAATTATTTTCTGTTGTCCAAACATATCTGAGGAGCTCATTTTTAAAATGCAATAGGGTAAAATGTCAGTTTGAGTAAAACTTGTGAAAACACATGTTAGAGTAATTAAAAAATATGAATTAAATATATTTTTAACATTTGTTATCAAAGTCCTTAAACTATTATATAGGTATAAAAGATCTATTTGTAAAGCAAACCTGAATTTATTAAAGCAAGAAATGCAGCTAGAACTCCTGTATAACCAAAACCTTTGTCAAAAATATAGCCGCTTATAATGGGCCCCAGTATATATCCAGATCCACTTAAAATACTATAATTTCTTTGTATTTTCTCTTGTGCGTCGTCATTTTGTGCTTTGTTAAGTAACAGTTCAAAGCATAAGGTTTGAGATCGATTTGTAATACCTAAAAATAATAATTTTTTTATGTAATGGTGGTTGGTTGATATTTTAATAGGTAATAATTTCAATATATATATATATATATATATATATATATATATATATATATATATATATATATATATATATATATATACATATGTATAAACCATTGGTGAATTTTAATTTATAGTATGGAGCTTATTAATTTATTCAGGATTTCATTTAGAAGATTAAGTACTATTTATTTGCACTGTTAAAAGATTAGAATTGCATCAATTAAAAATATATTTTTATATTATAATGAATATTGAGTGTTCCACAAATAATGTCAGTGTTACCGTTTTGTTTACCTGTTTTACTGAAACATTGATCTTTGAACAATGATATTTTTTACATTGAAAACTTGAAGAGTTTAATGTCTCTCAACATAAAATGGAATGAATCTTGGATATAATGAATTTAATGTGGTTTTTGGGTAAGTACAAAGTAAAAAAAGTAAATGAAAATCTAAAAAACAGTACAGCTGTTATATTGCAAAAATACCATTTTGTGTTGAGCACAGAAATACTACTAAGTATTTTTCAGCTTTAAAAAAATATCTAAATTGGGTATCATCTAATAAAAAATCACTTCATTCATCATGGCTTTGTGGAATATTCTGTATGACAAATACATAGTTGTAATTTTTATATCTACTTTTTTACACTTTCAATAATACTCCAGTACCTAATAACTATTTTTATAAATGAGCAAGTCCAGAATCTAAACTCATCCTAAAAGGTAAAATGGGAACTTACTAAAAAGAATTCTTACTAATATTGTAAACCAGTAACTGTGTGTTAAAACCATCATGAGATGTGTAACGATGGCAGTATTAAGAATAAAAAATAATGAGTATCTTCGTCCGTGAAGGTGGGTAAAAATCTTCTAAAAAATTAAAAAGTAACATTTTGGGCTAAGAATTAGAAAAAAAACTTACTATAACTTCTGGAGCCAGAAGTTCAGCAAGTAAATTTCCTATTGCTAAAATTCCAACAGAGACTTGGTTCCCTCCAAGTTTAATAATATAAGGAGATATAAACCCATATATTAGGCCATAGCTTAGCGAGTCCTAGAAATAAATAATAATAAAATTTTACTGTGGACTCAAATGCAATACCTTATGACATTTACAAAATGATATTTATAATTTAATATTTAAGTACTTAACTGAAATTTCAAAAAGAAAACAGAAAAGGTAATTTTCCAAGTATATATTTTGTAAATGCAATATTATTAAGAAGCACCTTTTCCAGTATTAATAATAGGGATGTCGCGAACATTCGGTCTATCCGGCCGGATCCGGATATCCGGCCGGTCGGGCCGGATATCTGGTTTGGCCAGATAATTGAATATTCGACCGAATATCCGATGTATTTTATTGTATGGAGACAGTTTATTATTATTATAAATTATAATAAAAAATAATTATGTTGCATGTAAAACGAATGATTTTTTTATTTTAAAATAAACAACATACAACACGAAAACCTTAGGTGAGTTTAGATAAAAATAAAAACTAAAACCTAATAATACTGAATACTAGAACTAGTACTAGTAAATTTATGTAATGAAAATATGAACTTAAATTTTTAATATTTAAAATTAACTAATGGAAGATTGAGGTGTAAGTAAATTAACATTTCGCCATTTTCGGAGGAAAGCCGATTCCGCTTTTCTTCAAACACATTGCCTGCCTCGGAAAAAAGTCGTTCGCTAAAAATTGTGGATGCTGGTGCTGACAAGTAATTGAAAGCATACATGGCGATACATCGATTTACATAGCTACAAACTTTAATTCAATTTTAAACTGTTGGATATTCGGCCGAATATCCGGATCCGGCGGTTAGCGTTTGGCCGGATAGTAAAAACTACTATTCGCGACATCCCTAATTAATAACACACTCTTAGTTTCTGTAAGTATGTTTACTTCTCAGTCCGAACAAGGAGCTTAATTATTTAAGATTTTTTTTAATATATAAAAAAACTATACTGTGGGATCCTCGGTGGGATCAAAATGTTTAAAAATTACGTTTTCTGCTTCTGCATTTTAATTGGTAGTATAATATTAAAAATAAAACAATTTTCATCTCTACTTACAAGAGCAGTAATTATCTGGAGATTTCTTATCGAGGTTTCTGTATTCATTGTGCAGGAGTAATTAACTAAATAATTAAAAACTTAACAGAAAATGTTTCAGCAATTCCTAATTCTATAAGTAAACATCAAGGACGTAGATAAGTGCTTTCTAGTGGTTTTTTGCATCACTGGTTCGCAGTGTTACAGTGTTACTGAAATTTTGATTTATTACTTTTTTATGTATTGAACCGTGAAATGTCGTTAAAACATATTTATTTTATAAAACTTTTGAGGTTGAAAAAAATTAGAGGTTATGTCCAAAATATTCGCAGTATCTTCTTGATCTAGTGCTGTTCTGTTCCACAATTTCCTTGGCCTGATCGGCATCCAGCCAATTATGGGTCTGGCGCTTATATGATATCTCGGGCGACCCTCCCAGGCAAATTACACGTCCTCCAGTTTGGGTATCGTAACATAGCCTCCGGATAGTCGGGCCTAAACCCCAAAGACTCTCAATTTTCTTTTACTTTTATCTTCCACTAGCACTCTACTAGGTTAGGAACAATAAAACGAAGATATTTTTTGTTCGACAATTTCCATGGCCTCTTGCCTGATCGGCATCCAGCCAATTATTGGTCTGGCGCTTATTTGCTATCTCGGGCGACCCTCCGAGGCAAATTGCATGTCCTCCAGTTTGGGTATCGTAACAGAGCCTCCGGATAGTCGGGCCTAAACCCCAAAGACTCTCAATTTTCTTTTACTTTTATCTTCCACTAGCACTCTACTAGGTTAGGAACAATAAAACGAAGATATGTTTTGTTCGACAATTTCCATGGCCTCTTGCCTGATCGGCATCCACCCAATTATTTTCTAAATACTCGGTCTGGCGCTTATTTGCTGCTCGGGCGACCCTCCGAGGCAAGTTACACGTCCTACAGTTGGGGTGTCGTAACTGAGCCTCTGGATAGTCGGGCCCAAACCCCCGAAGACTCCCAATTTTCTTTTTTTTTGACCTTCCACTAGCACACTACTTGGTTAGGAACCGCACGGCTGTCAACCGGACCAGGATATAAACTTTTTCTGTCAGAAACTTGACAGATCCAACCGGAAGTCCCCCTCGTTGGCCGCCATAGACCATGCAATTTGCAGGTGAATCTAGTCAAGTTTTTAGGAATCACTCCCGCCCAATCTTCCCCGTTTTTTCCACGATCCCGAACCAGGACTCTCCCTTCTTCTCAGGGGAACCAAAAACCACGATTTTCCGCGTTTTCGCGGACTTCCCGTGAGAGAGACTGCGGCCACCATAGAAAAATATTTAAGCTGGCCAACAAACCTCCCCGGATCACATGTTGCTCGACCGGCGGATGAACGAAAAATAACGAAGATATGATACCAAACCAAGCCATGATACAAATAAAAGAAGGTATGATACCAAACCGTGTCAATCGTCCGGGTTCGCGCATGACGTCACGCTGAGTCCTATTTTTGAAACTTATAACGCGCAATATAAAGGTTAAAGTCGACGTCCCATGTGCGGAATTAAAGACGGAGGCGGAACGGAAAAGGCGATTCTATTGGTCGCTGGGCGGCCATCTTACAATTTACAATCTTACAAATTCAAATCAAACCAATAGAATCGCCTTTTCCGTTCCTCCTCCGTCTTTAATTCCGCACATGGGACGTCAGCTTAAGTTAGTTATAGGCGATTTTATATAAATTCTATTGGCAATATATAATTTGCCTCTCTGCATATTATACAAATTTTATAGTATATGATTTAAAATAATCATATAAATAAAGGGATAAATACATTGATTGATTGATTGTCCACATCACACCATTCACAGCACATCTCATTTTTACTGTTAAACTCCTAAAAATGATATAAAAACACCAAAAAATAGTTGAAAACGCAACGCGATCTTAAAAAAAACGTGTTTCATTTACAAAATATCGCGAAATTAGTCACGGCTTGACGTAATGGCCACGCCTACCTGCGCGGTATCATATCTTCTTCTATTTGATCATGATACCAAGCCTATCAAATTCGTCCGGGTTCGTGCATGACGTCACGCTGTGAGATTTTTGGAATTTATACCGCTCAATATAGAGTTTAAGCTAGTTATAGCCGATTTTATATAAATTTTGTTGGCAATATATTGCCTCCTGCTCATAATACATATTTTAAAGTATATGACTTAAAATAATCATGTACAATAAAGGGATCAATTAATTTAAAATAATGGATATTGGTAAATTGCATGCCAATTGCGTTCTAGGTATTCATTTACGTGAAAAGAAAATGTAAATAATTTTATAAAATAAAACTATATACCAAATAATTAATTTAATAATTTTTGTTTACAGACATATTCTTATTAAAATATGTATATGTACTCATACAGAGTCTTCCGAAAATATGTTATAAATAAGAATTTTGTTTGTTCCTATAATTTGTCAAACATTTTTTGCGGTGAATATCTGTATGTTCGTGACGGAAACATATGTTTTTAGGGTAGTTTTTTTTAGTTTTTTACACTTTAAATAGTACGTATCAAGAGTTATTCTATTTTTGTCTTTTGATTTTTCAAATTTAAAAAAATTTTAAAATGCCAAAAATTATTCTAAACAAGACAAAAATATATAAATTTATGAAATTAGGTAAAACAAAAATTTATTTTTTAAGAAAATAGTCTTTTTTCAGTCTCTGTCGTATTTTCTCGATTAAAGTCTGTTGATTCGGTGCCATGGAGATTTTTAGCGATTTTATTGTTTGTCACAGTACCCCTTTATATTGAAGCGGGTTTGTAAAAGCATTAAACACATTTGACATTCATGACATGACACAATTCATGCTTTAAATTGCCTTCATAATCACTTTCGTTAAAATGTCTAGAACAGATTCTAGAATTTTTCACATTAAACTTATCTTCTCGTTTACACAGATGCTTCCAAACACTTTGTGTTTCTTTGTCTTTGAGGGAGCTAAAAACTTTAATATCGGGCATAAAGCCCTTGCATTGATTGTCCACATCACAGCCATGCACAACACACCTCATTTTCACTTTTAAACTCTTAAAAGTGATATAAAAACACCAAAAAATAATAACTTTAAAATACAACACGATCTTAACAACGACGTGTTTCGTTTACAAAATATGGCGGAATTACACACAGCGTGACGTTCATGGCCACGCCTACCTGCGGGTGTCATCTTTTATTTGTATCATGGGGCTAGCTCGTTACTCTTCGGCTCGACCTTCAATTTTATTTAAACTCGTGCGCTACAACTGACCCGTTCCAATGTCCCATTTACTCTTTATTCACGTATGTTTCGTGCATGCTCGCACACACAGCTCGCACATAAATCATGTTCTCACGTACATAATTTGTATGGGGTTAAAGCAGAAATAAGCTTATTGTATTTGTATCCAATGCCGTTAAGCCGATAGACATTAAATTAAATATTCAGATTACGAAAAACGAGACCAAATTAGGGAAAGTTCCACACAGAAGAAAAATTGGATTGTCTAGGTTTCTAGAGCTTCGCGCCGTCCAAGATTGGAGCCATCGGAGTAAGGTATGCTGTGAAAAATTGCCTAGAGAGACGATGCCGTTGGTGCTTGCCAAGGCGCTTGCCACGAGCTTGCTGGAAGTTCTGTTACTGAAACGACCGATCTTGCGTTCCGTAGTAAAACCGGTTCTTTCAGGAACCAGTGTTACCATTTGTTTACCGCATTATACCGAGTGGTTAAGTCTGACAACGGTGCACAGCCTTTGTATTACGGAACGCAAGGCTTTGGCAAGGCTACTGTTCTGTCACCTGTCAAGTTTTTTGTCATTACGTAATTACTTTTGTGATTTTTGTGGGGCGGCATTAGTTAAGTTTTTATTCTTTTTAAAAACAGAAAAATTACGTAAGCAACAAATAAAATCCGCTATATATATTACACAGTGTTAAAAGTTGCAAGCTGTAGTAATTTAAAATAATGTTTTTATCTGTCCGGTATGAGTAGAAAACTTGCCCAATATTCCCTTGTATCGAGTTGGATCAATATTTCGTGTTCTACAATTTAGGTCCTTATTGAAAAACTATTAGATTGAGCAGTCGAAGATGTTTTTATAGTATACATAGATTTTAAAATAAAAATTTAGTCTCTTCTATGAATCCTTTGAAAGAAACTTCACCTCCCGTATCAGCAATGGCAACCCCTACTAATAGCAGCGGAAATTTAGTAGATGAATTTGAAGAAGCTTTCCAGGTAAACTAATTAGACAAATCAATAAGAATATGTGAATAACGTGCATGAAGAATATCATAAGCTCATTAAAATCCTAATTATCAGCTAAAAGGAGGACATTAAGCATCGATTTTTAGAATGTATTAAAACTCAAAACAACCCTTAAATAAAGATAATATAGCTCTGAGCTAGCAGTATTTTTATGTGAGATTTGATCTAAAACTAATGGACTGCTTTGCATTGTTTTAATTTTAAAATAGTCTAAGCTAGTTCTAGTTTAGTTAGGTAGTGCCATGTTCTTGTTTCCCTGATGCACTAATATACTCTTGTTTATTAGTTAAAGCTTAGTTACATAGTAAAATCGAATAACAACTTTAATTAGAAGTATTTATAAGAGTTAACTATAAATTAACCTTGTGATTCTATGGTTATTTACTTAAAAGCTTGTCTAACTGCTTTGAGACTGATGAAAGAGCTTTGCTATCTACCTACTTGGATTAATTCATTACCCTTTCCAATCAAAATTAATGTAAAATTGTTAAAAAATTAAAACAATGCATTTATTAAACAAATAGAATCCTGTCTATTTAGTTGGAATGATGCTCTAAAACTTAAAGGTAATAGATGAAGAAGTCAGAAGGAGCCGTTCACTCCAGGTCACACCCTTCGAAGGATGATGCCTTACTTATGCTAGCTGCTTCAACAACGAGTTCAACACAGACTTTAAATTTTTTGAAACTTAACTTTGTAAATAATTACATATTTTAAACTACCAAGGTTCCCGAACAATAAAATGTAGTACCTACCTTAGATAGGTACTGAAATCTAATACTAATAAAAGAAAACAAAAATTGTCATTGTCATTACTGTGGAAATATCTCTTATAAAAGCTAAACTTTTCAGGATGAACAAAAAACCTATTATTAGTTATACAGTTGTAGCCCTATTCTGTTTTAACAGTTTAGGTTGAAATACCACTACCAGATTTTGTTCAAAGATGGGCACGGATGATTTCTGTATTTTGTTTATGACTCATTTTCATAAAAACTTGCACAAATGTGCTTTTTCCATGCCAATGATGAATGTTATTTACACGTAGGTGAATGTTTATAAGTACCTAACGGGGTACCCATCTCAGTTGAAGTCCTGAGGATGACCTCATAGGGAGTGAAGCACCAATATAAAATACAAAATTTGTACTTATAAGTTTGTGTTCTTGACTAATATGTAATCAAATTCCTTTATGATATATGTAAAAAGTTAGGTCAGATGTGAATTCAATGAAAACTAGTGATTTAAGGAGTTTAAATATCAAAATTGTTGTGTAATTTTCTCATAAATTTTTGTTAAGCAAGAAAAGATTAACAAGTGAAATTAAAAAAAAAAAAACGAAGACACCTGTGCAATAAACAGGCTTAATTATTTAAAGTAACTAAATAAAGTGTTAATAAAAGGGTAGCAGTGCCTCCCCTCATGGATACTCCTCTATACTTTTCATCCAGATCTGCCATACTGCAGTAAAAATAAGAAAAGGGGGGGGGTGTTGATTCTGTGCGCACATGTCAAAGTTGAGGAAAAAATTCGCAATTTATTGGTCAATTTAATCACTAAACAAACATTAACACCTGACAAACCTAAGCAAACCAGGCCTTTTTCTTTCAGTCTTGCCTAAATGTCCTTACCAAAGAAGAAGCTATCCCAACAACAGACAAAGACGAAATCAAAGTTGAGGTAGAGCAAACTACACTACGTTTCATAGACTTGGCAAGACAAATGGAAGCCTTTTTCCTACAAAAAAGATTTCTACTCTCCGCGCTTAAACCTGAAATGAATGTTAAGGAAGACATTAATGAATTGAGGCTAGAATTGGTCAGAAAAGAAGAACTTATTAAGAGACACTATGATAAAATTGCTGTTTGGCAAAATCTGTTAATGGATCTTCAGAGTTATGCAAAGAGTCCAGCACAGGCAGGTTAGTATTGTTATAACTTAGGTATCTAATATATACTACTTATCATGAAGAGAGGTTTAAGCAATTAATCTTAACTAGACTTAAAGTTACAACTTTAATTGTAAACTAAGGTAAGTAAAATAGGTAAAAAAAGTAAACTAAATTAAGTTAACTCAAAAGGATACTTTCATTTTTTATGTTTATATGTATTTATTTGCTGCTAAGATGCTTTGTCTATAAGATTTTCTTAAAACAATAAAGATTAGTTTGATTTGATAAACTTATGGATAAACTTGCTTTATTTGGTGTTGTGTACCCTTTATAAATTATTTAACAAAATCTCTCTCTCTCTCTCTCTCTCACTCGTAAAATTTTTACAACTGGTAGAAAATTAGATTATGAGAAACATAAACATGACATATTTTTTCAAGCCTGTCCCATGAGTTGTTTTTGCAGTGTAAAAATGTACCTAGAAAGTTTATATGTATAAAATATTAGCAGCTTAAATTCCTGTGTTCTGTGAATCTGCCACTGACTAACAACTATTGAAATATTACGCAAGGTACATATTTGTTCTTCTTTACATTACTTGGACCGGGCGTTATGGGAATGAGTAACAGGAACGCCGACCCGATATAAAGTTGAGAACAGAGGACATCATAGAAGATTTCATTAGTTATTGAGAATGCAGTGACAATTGCGCCCTAGATACGTGTGATTTCAGTTTAAAGCTGAAGTCACACTGCCAGTACAAAGTGTATCTATCCTTCTACAACAATACTTTCAACATTTACAGTTAAAAATTGTGAAACTTTTTTTTTATTTATTTAAATTAACAAATCTCGTGTTACAAAATTCATACAATATTAATAGTAACATCAATCCTAAAGAAGTTCGTTAATTCACCCCTAATCAGCGAAGTCGCTGGTAACGGGGTATGCGTCACTTAGAACATCAACTGTTCGATTACCGAGTATGCCAATTAAAACAGATACAAAAGTTTACACTTTTAAACAATCTTAAAATACAATACACATGAGACCTTACGTGGACATCATAATACAACTAAAATCACAATCTCTAAGGGCATGGTCCTGCAACAATACCAGACCAGTTCCATACCAACAAGCAAAGTGCAACAAAAAAAGAGAAACAGAAAAATTCTCGGAAATAGTAGTGCGATAGCTCATTCCAGAATTACAGCTTTGACTGAAGAAACTTTGTAGGAAGGCACTTCACGTGTGTTTTGAGGCAAAGTGTTGTACATAAGAACAGCCTGTGGCAGTAGATTATGTAATCCTTTATTTGCACGAGCAGAGGAAATATGTACTTTCTGACTACCCCTTGTATTATAGTCATTGACATTGCTGTTGATCATTGGTTGATAGTTACACTTCAGTATACTATTTCTGATTTTATAGACCTACTTACACTATTCAAGCTCCAACAAATATTTTGGGGGTTGTAACCCAGTCTGCAAATAGAGGATATCTGTGGGTGTGCGGTAATGTTTTTGAAATAAGATTTTTACTACTTTGTATATTCGATTAAACAATTTTTATCGCGTCTTTAACTCTCACAAACGTCACTGTTCGCAGGTAGGCTGTAATACAGCCGCTGTATTAATGTATTATAGATCCATTTTCATTATATTTAAAAACTTTTTCTCCAATCTTTTTATTGCAAATTATTGGTAAGGGGGAATATTGTTTCTTAGAGGGGTATCAAACAATTTTAAGTAGTAGTTATGTGCTGACACTGTTTTTGCTTAGTAAAAAAGAGATTTTTGCAATTGCTGTTTGTGTTCTTTTGCTATAAAATCATAAAACGTTTATTAGTATTTTGCCAGATTAGGAATTTATTTTTTATGACAATTCCAATAAATTTGCAAAGTAGACAACCAGAAAGACTTCCACAAACAAAGGCGGCTGTGATAAAATATTAAAACATATTCTTTTTTATTGGCAACAACATCGTTTTTGTTTGTCTTTTACTAATGCCCCTTTTGCTAACAAGGATAGAAAGAAATCGGATTCCGTTGAGAGTTTTACCAGGAAAGAAAAGAAATTTGCGATGACTAATCTTTCAAAGTATATAACCAGCAATACTTCCACAAGCAAAGAAGGTACGATAAAAATTTGAACATATTTTTTTTCTATTTGTCTTTTTCTAATGCACTTTCGCCAGCACGGATAGAAAGACATCTGATTCCTCCGTGATTATCAGGAAAGAACAGATGAATATTGTGATTGCTAAAATATGTTCTTGTGTAAACTGTCCATGGAACTGACCAATAGGGTGAATTATTGTTCAACTGTTTTTGCTGTCATCATTATCAAATTAAATCAGATAGCATATAGTATATTGCTAATACTGGGTTGCCTTTTGCCGCCAAGATGGAGCTTCGCCGTGTAGCTTTAATCCTGCGCAGTTAGGACCATTTTTTGTTTACAATCAACATCAAACAGGGACTGGACCTAGAATTATTTCACTATTTTACATAATGATTTTACTAAAACTACATATATATTGGATGGAATTCTAAAGTATGCACCATAGATATTTTAAATAATTTAGAATTGGTAAAAAAGGGCTAAAATTAGGTTATTTTGACTGAAACCAGTATGCATTTGATTAAGGATTACTTGGAAATGTTGTTGAAATATCATAAAAATTTATGAGATACCTAAATTTTCATATCAGTATGCTGATCTTTTTCCTAATTTAGGTGGTAGTACGACCCCCTCTGGTGCTGGAGGCAGCGGGAGTGGTGGTTCAATCCCCCCTTCACCAATACCGTCTCTTCCGGGTAGCCAGACACCAACTCAGATGATACCTAACATTCCTTCAGCTATGCAGCAACAATTACAACAGCAGCAACAGTTGCAACAACAGCAACAGTTGCAGTTACAACAGCAACAGATGCAGCAAATGCAACAGATGCAGCAAATGCAGGTAGATCGAAGGTGAAGTGGAAGTTTTGAGCAATTTTAAGGATGACTTGATAATAGAGAAAAAAAATCATGTTTCTCTAATTTTCTGATTTTGAATATCGCATTTTTAACTTAAAAACCGAATATTTTCCTAGAAATAAAACTAAAAGGAACATATGTATATGTAAGTAGTAAACAATATAAATTGTATCATGCACATGCAGAAGCATTTTACAGGAAAATAATAAAATGAAATTTGAATTTCTTAGGAAAAAGTGCTCTTGGTACAAGAACACTTAATTTTTAGGTTTAAAAACATAGCAAATAAATGTTATATCAAAAATTAGTAAATATCAGTACTTGCGATACTTAAGGATACCCGATGTCATTTAGAAAAAAATGTCTACACAATCAAGTAACTAAAGAAATAACTTTCATTTAGAGTGATCCTGGTATTTGTTCTTAAATTTGTTCTACAATCAAGCATCCTTAAAACTAAAAAACTTTTGATAAACATTAACTTAATCCTTACTGAGATTATCGATTTAAGATAATCCTATTTTCAAGTTTTTTTTTTATTTTGGTTTTCTTAAGCTTTTTTGGACTGCAGCTATTGATTTTATTTGTAATTTAGTTATAAGTTAAATATAAAGATGATCCATTTTGCATAAAGTTTAAAAATAATATACAGGGTGTCCGAAAAGTCTTAGTATGGGCAAATATTTTTGTTATTAGTAAAGATAGAGACACCAAATTTTAAATGTATGTTATTGGTTAATAAATCTACTTTTTTATGTAATTTAACTTTCAATCCCCTTAAGGAGTGACGCTAGGGAGCGGAAGCCAAAAATTTTAAAAACAACTCTGCAGTATGGTACTTTATTTTAAAGGTCTTCAAAAAAGAAATATTTTACCGCAAACTCAAGGTCCGTATTCTTAATTCGTTTTTAAATGGCAAGGCTTTAAAAATTAACAATCGTAAAAACAAAAAATTTAAATACCTTTATTTCTCTTATTACTTTAAAGTTGTTCAAAATGACCACTACGAAATTCTTGGCAGTAATAAAGTCGATTGTGAAACTCGCCTCTCGCATTTTTGAGAATACCAGGTGTTACTTCTTGGCAGAGTTCCAAAGTCGACTTTATTACTGCCAAGAAGTTCGTGGTGGTCATTTTGAATAACTTTTAAAGTAATAAGAGAAATAAAGGTATGTGTGTACCTAAATTGTTAATTTTTTTTCCACGATTTTTAATTTTTATAGGCTTGCCATTTAAAAACGAATGAAGGTACGGACCTTGGGTTTGCGGTAAAACGTTTCTTTTTTGAAGACCTTTAAAATGATGTACCAGATGGCATAGGGTTGCATTCAAAATTTTTGACCTCAACTCCCTCGCGTCAAACCTCATGGGGATTGAAAAAGTTAAATTAAAGTCAGTTGCACGGTTCTAGAGCTACGACGACTGAAGAGACAGGGGAGGAAATTCGCTATTGTTGAAGGTCATTCATGTGGAACGTTTCGAACCGAGCCATACTTCCCGTATGTATTAAAATAGCGAAAAATGGCTGGACGATTGGAATCCCACCAAAGCGACGCGACGGCCGCGATCAGCTTGGCTTGGAATTGGCCATTTGTCCCCCCTGTCTCTTCAGTCGTCGTAGCTCTAGAACCGTGCAACTGACTTTACATAAAAAACAGATTTATTAACCGATAATATACATCTAAAATTTGGTGTCTATCTATATATGTGACAAAAAAATGCGAGACCTTTTCAATTGTAACAAATCTCAGCAGAACAGAAATTTGAATTTGCTCCAAGAATTTTGCAACCATTTGAGCATCAATTCTGGACAAATTTGTAATTTCCGCTCTCACAAAACTGTCTTCCCATTACTTTATTTTTTCAAAAATCTTTTGCATTTGATTTTTTTTGTTTGAGTTAATGAGCACAAAATACAGACCGGCACAGTCGGAGAGAACCTCTGTTTACTATAATAGTGACGTCACGCTTTCTGAAATAACGTAAAAGACGGTTTAAAAATTAGGTTTTATTACTCAATTTTTAATTTATTCCTTTGTTCTATGGCAAAAAAATAAACATATTTGAATGTCTTATTACATAAACTATCATATTTACATTATTCCAGATAAGAATAAAAGATTTTAGGTTTGTTCTTCATAAAAGAAGCAGCGAATATCACGACTCTATCTAAAAAATGGATCATTCTTAATGTTATACAGATTTAGTTTAATTTTGACTGGGTTGCTATGTCCCGTGTGTGTCAGTGTCAGGCAGAAGGTAGGTAAAGAGCGGCCTGACTCGTCGCACTAAAAACCAACGAACAAGGTGTCTTTGATTTATGTATGCTATTAGGATGAAGGTTACCACACTTGGTACCATGGTACGATATACAGGTTATCTTGAAGCCCAGTAAAAATGACACTAAATCTATTTAAAATAATTTTAATGATTAAATGCTCAGTTATATGTAGGATTTTTAGGTTATCGGTAATGATGAGCTTTATTTTTTAGTCTTTATTTAGTGTTTTATTTCAGTACCTAAACTAAAAACAATAATAATTAATTTGAAATCTAAAACACTTATAAGAAGCTTTACAAGTCTGTTAGTGATATTAAAAAATATATGTGTGTGCCATAAAACGACGGTTCTAGCCAAATAAGTAAGAAATAGATTTACATTTGTACTGTTACACTAAATTATTAACGTATGGTGCTTCTATTCCACTGCAAAAATGTCCAACATGTTTAATAATCTTTACCGAATTTTAAATGCAAATATCTTTTAAATGTGGTTGTAACACTTGGCAGTTTTTTTATGGTTAATTAACTTTTGAAGTTTATAAAATGAGAAATGTAGTGGTTATCATAAAATCAGTTACTTTTTCACAAAGAGTTATTGTTTTATTCGCATCACAAAACTGAGTATATTATACAGGGTGGTCCCAAAAGTAAAAGTACACAGAGCAACAGCAGATTCCTTATGTCGAAATAATGCGATTTATTCAAACTTGCCTAATTCCAAAGTTGATAATAACCAAGATATAGGGTGTCAAAATTTTAATTTTGTTTTCGATTTTTTCCAATTATTTCTCAACAAAACGACATATCGGCACGAAATTTGGGATTCGGAGGCTTCTTGGGGCGAGAAATGCAAGTTTATCCATGGTTTTGGTGTCACTAGTAGAGGGCGCCACCTATGGCACATCGCGCTTCTTTAAAATGACAGAACTTTTTTGCGGCTTGGTATATTGATAAGAGTAACCGTTTTCGAGATATTCGCATTTAAAGTATACAGTGCGCTGATTCAAATTAAACAAAAATTCAGATTTGATTATCAATTTAAGACTGATTTTTCAGTGCATTGGTGACACGTTTATTCATCGATCGCCTGATTTAAAAAAAAAATTTTCATTTTGAAAAGATCCCGAGGCATTTCTGATTTGCTGCCATAATTCTTCACGAGTATCCACTGTATCTTCATAAACCAGCGATTTCATGTAACCCCATACGCAAAAATCGAGCGGGTTAAAGTCGGGGCTTCTCACAAGCCAAAGAATCTGGCTTCCACTGGCTATCCATCGAAATCGGTTAATCCCAACGACTCCAACAAAGTATACCTTTTTTACGTAAATAAAGTAGGAGAATCGATTTTTTCTATAAGTAGTAAAATCGATTCAATAAGCCGCAACAAGGTTCTGTCATTTCAAAGAAGTGCGATGTGCCACAGGTGGCGCCCGCTACTGGTGAGATAGAAACTATGGATGAATTTGCATTTCTCGCCCCAAGAAGCCCTCGAATCTCTAATTTCGCGCCGTTTATCTGGATTTATTCAGAATTTATTCGAAAAAATCAAAAATAAAATTAAAATTTTGATAACCCTGTATTTTGGTTATTATCAACTTTGGAATTAGGCAAGTTTGAATAATTCGTATTATTTCGACATAAGGAATTTGCTGTTGCCCTGTGTGCCATTACTTTTGGACCACCCTGTATAGCAGTTGCTTTGGTTATCCCCACATTATTTCTACCAAATAACTCCTTTTGTGAATCCCCTGCAAGTCTCAGACTTTTCACGTTTAAGATACTTTTGGGAATGGGGCGCTTTATTATATCGCTGACCGTCAGATAAACTCCCCAAGGATACGTTTGACGAATTTTATCTCGGCTTTTACAGATTCCTTCCCACTCTGCTAAGGTGACACTTCTATGACAAGTAACCAGTTATGCTTTTGAACCTTTAATGCCGAGTTGTACAATAGTGGCTTAAGCTTAGTTCAACTAAAACTAGGTTCAGACTTAAACCTTCCCATATAAATTGCATTGCTGTCAAAAATGACTTCAATTTGACAGCAATGTATTTGTTATGGGAAGGTTTAAGCTTAAGCTTAAGCCACTATTGTACAACCCGGCATAAAAGCTTTTTATTATAGTCTGGCAAGTCAGCAATAATTATTTTTGCCTGTTTTTGAGTTATCCGCCATTTTATGTTACTTTTCCCATTATCTGGGGTCTTCTAAAAGGTGCCATTTAGGCTGTAGGAGCCTTTTCATCCATGAGTTATTGAGTTACAAGTCCTCGGATTCTCCTGAGCTCCCTCTTTTTCTATCATCTAATGTTATATTTTGATTTTTAAGAGTTGGCATATAAAATTAGGTAAAGGTAATATGTACATATGTCATAATCATAGACATAACATGCTGGTATCATCACAATCAATGGTTTGAGCAATACATTATAAACAATATTGTTCTCTGTAATGACCTTTAGATGAACAGCAATACTCTTCGATAATTGAAACCTGGTTTTCCAAGGATCATTCCGACAATACTTTAGTTTCGTAATTTATTTATTATTATTTTCAGGGCGCGCTCTAACCCAATCGCTTAATTCTTGGCGCAATATGTTTAGGGCGTATCGAAAGTAGTATCTGGAAAGAAATTTCAAACTATACTAACATAAAAATCCCAGTTGCAGGAAAAGAATGTCGACTTTTTTACAAATTCGAACTAAATTTTCGACTTTTTTGTTAATGTAAATATTTCGATTTGTTTCCCCTCTAATCCTGCCGCACTGGATGGTCGCCCACCGCATAGAGCGGTTCCTGATTCTCTTTCTTTAGACTTAGACGATCAATATTACTACATGGTCATCTAAAGCAGCATTATTTCCATTATAGTGGGAAAGCCGGCCGTCAAATTTTCTGACTATCAGAGACACGAGAAACTTTGTGTAAGTTAGCAGACGAACACGAGGCCCCGTTTTTATAATACAATTTTAAACGGATTATAGAATTTGACTGTCACTTTCAGTTTGTTTCTTGTGTTATGGACTACGCTAATGAAATTGATGTCAAAATGTCGGTCTCAAAGATTACTATGTGGCAGCTTTAACATAAAATTAGGACTGCTAAGGAGTTGCGGCAACCTCAAAAAAACACTAAACGTGCTGTATCTCGAAAAGCGCCATTTTTATCTTTTTTTTTAATACGCTAGATCAAAATATCAGGATATTTTACATCGAAAAAGCTGTTTTCCAGGGAGGACTTTTTGTTTATGAGGAATTAATCGAAAAACAGTTCGGCATAACAATTTATCCAACCACAGGGCCTGGCAAACGCGTCACTTCCTCGCCGCGCGGTGCAGAGGTTCGCCACGCTATGTTTCTCGATTAATTCCTCGAAAACATAAAAAATCCTCTGGGAAAAAACATTTTCGGCGCAAAAAATCCGGATCTTTTGATCTAGCGTATTAAAAAAAAGATAAAAGTGGCGATTATCGAGATACAGCGCGTTTAGTGTTTTTTTGAGGTTAAGGAGGCGAAATTTTGAAAAACAGATTACACATCGGAAAGCTGAGGGGAAAATACATCAAAAACAATGTTTTAGTTATTTTTTTAATAGCGTTTTCATTGCGGTATCATTATTTTAAAATAGCATGTTTCAGGCTCGCGTGCCGCGCTTGGACATTTGTTTCAAATAAATCCATTTTCCAGCCATTTTAGGTATATGTAAATGTATTGCAAAAAGAAAGTATTTGAGATTTTAAAGTTTCATATATGAATTCGTTTTTCTCTCCCGCGTTTCATTTTCGAGTTATTAAGTACCAAAAAAGGGTCTGCAAATGGCATTTTTGAACTAAAAAAATTTAAAAAAGTACTAGTCATTTTCCCACACTCACCAATTTCAATGGGGTTCTGAAGCTTCGGGTCCTCTACAACCTCCAAAAATTTAAATCGATTTACACCCTGTATAGCTGAATTTTTTATTGAAGGTAGTCGCACTATCCCTCTATTAATCCAGAAAATTCGATTGCTCCTCCTCTGACCGTTTTCGAGAAAAAAATTGAAAAGGTGAAAATATCAAAATCTACGACAACGCGTACGCCGTTGGCGGTCTATAATAACGGTGGCTCCGTATTCACCTACGTCAATGCTAACTCACACATACATTTTTGTATGTTTGTTACATAAGACATTTGACGGTCGGCTCTCGGACTATTAGGATCGGGCGAGATATTTTAGGTTTCGGAATTTTTATTTTTTAGCAGCTATTTGCATTATATATGTGTTTTTAATTACACGAATTGAAACTAACTTCTTTTTTTAGCCTTTAAATGGCTGATCGAACACACCTCTTGTTTCTTTAAGCTGAAACCCGATTCGTTATTTAAAGCTTTAGAAAACGTAACGTTACTGAACCAACTAATGTTGGCTAAGTAACTAAAACTATATTAACTGTTATAATTTTACTCACCATATTTGTAAATAATCCCAATGACAATCAAGGTTAAAAGACTTTAGCTGTGTTTTTTTTAACTTATCCTTAGCAAAAAAGACATCTAATCAATATATCGCAACATTCAGTTTCCGAACTAACCGTCTTGCTGATTTCGAATCCTGTTATCAAAAACTGTTTAAAGCCATTTATTGTGATGCGTCCTGAATCCTATATTTAAAATATAATTAGTATTTAAGCGCCTAGTGATATACTTTTTTGTATTTAAAGTTATTTTTATAAAAAAAATCTTGCCATAAGCTACATTTTCGCAAAGCTTAAATTAAGTTCGCATAGACTATGTTAGAATAGAGTTTTTTTTTTTAATTTGTACTACATGTTTTTTGGGCTTATCACATTTCGAAATTTTTTTAAGTATCTGAGAGTAACCTTTGTTAATCAACATATGTAACGATTTTTATTGATTAAATAACTGAATATAAATATTTTGGTATAAGAAGGTTTTTACATTACATACTTATAGTGTTCCTATAAATGTTGGTTTTTTAAAAAACAAAAAACGGGTTCATTGCCACTGACGTTTTTAGAGATTCGCAGGTCAATATTGTAAAGCCATTTTTTCGCGTGTGAGCCATTTTTAGCATCGGACATGTGAATTATCCCCTTATGTAAATTTCAATCATTGTTGCTGAAATCGCCTCATGTACAGGGTTATCCAACGAGGACTGAACAGGGCCTTATTTTTGACCTTCCCTATATTTTTGAAAAAAACGAAAAAAGCAGATTGGCGTAACTTCTATCACTGAATTTGAAATTGGCACTTAGAAAACGATTGCGCTCAAAACAAAAGAACTACGACATAAACTTGTATTTTCTTTTATGGAATACCCTATATTTTATTTGATATTTGAAAAGCCGCCATTTTTCTGCGTATATTGCAGTGTAAATCTTATCTATTAACTTAATCGTTAACTGTTATTTATTTCGTTTTAAAGAAAACTGTTTCCCTTATTTTTACCTAAATATTGCTATAGGTAACAGGTAATTAATTGATTACCTATGATCTATCAAATAGAGAAAGTCAAAATAGACTTTGGAATATTGTTACACAATGAAGTATTCATTAGCAGAGAGACTGCAAATCGTTACGACGTATTATAAAAGCCAAGAAAACGCTAGAGAAGCCAGGAGAAGATATATTGCTACGTTTGGAAGGGATATATCGGTAAATACCATTTTAAGGATAAAAAATTTATTCGAGAAAACAAAATCTTTGCGTGACAAGAAGAGAACCGTTGCAAGAAGAAGACTTCGAGACCACGCAATTACGAATTATTTTACACTACATCCTGCGAATTTTATACCTGACGCAGTTCGAGACATCAGATATGGTAATTACAGGCGAAGAGTTAGTTATGGAACGGTAAACAGAACTTTGAAAGAAAACAAATTCAAGCCATTCCACGTTCTTCCTGTCCCACATTTAACACCCCAACAAAAGGAGTCGAGATTTCAATATGTATCCCAAATAATAATTAGGCAGCAAGACAATGATCCGGACATATTTAAGAAAATTTTTTGGACAGACGAGGCTACATTTACCACGTCAGGCATGTTTAATCGCCACAACAAACACCACTGGGCCAGTGAAAACCCACGGAAATTTCAACCTATTAAATTTCAGGGAAGAACGTCCGTGCATGTTTGGTGTGCAATGATAAACAATTTAATTGTAGGACCAATATTTTATCTTGGGGCGTTAACTGGCCAAAGGTATCTCAACATAATGAAATTGAAGATTTCTTAGAAGAATTACCTCTGGAAGTATATCGCTCTCTAATTTGGCAACACGACGGGGAGCACCCCCGCACGCCACTCATGACGTGAATAATTTTCTAAACCAACGCCACGAGGAATGGATTGGACGCAATGGAACAATTCCGTGGGCCCCAAATAGTCCAGAATTGTCGCATTTAGGTTCGTTTCTTTGGGGTCATCTGAAAATTTTGGTATATAGGGAAAGAAACCAAAACATTGAAGAAATTCAGGAAAAAATATTTAACGAAGTTAATAGACTTAATCGGGAAAATTATATCCTAACAGCAAGTCTAGAAAGATTGCAAAGAATCTACAGATGTTGTTTCGAGAATAGCGGCGGTTACATAGAATATTTAAATTATTAGTGCTATTAGTTTTAATATGTTGATTTATTATTTTTACTTGTTTTTTTTTATATTTGATTTTGTTTCCTCGAATACATTTTTTATCCTTAAAATGGTATTTTGACTTTCTCTATTTGATAGATCATAGGTAATCAATTAATTACCTGTTACCTATAGCAATATTTAGGTAAAATTAAGGGAAACATTTTTCTTTAAAACGAAATAAATAACAGTTAACGATTAAGTTAATAGATAAGATTTACACTGCAATATACGCAGAAAAATGGCGGCTTTTCAAATATCAAATAAAATATAGGGTATTCCATAAAAGAAAATACAAGTTTATGACGTAGTTCTTTTGTTTTGAGCGCAATCGTTTTCTAAGTGCCAATTTCAAATTCAGCGATAGAAGTTACGCCAATCTGCTTTTTTCGTTTTTTTCAAAAATATAGGGAAGGTCAAAAATAAGGCCCTGTTCAGTCCTCGTTGGATAACCCTGTACCATATACATACGTACATATAACGGTAAATAAACTTTATAAACTGTAACCAAATGCATATGAAAAAAAAACACGAAGAGTGGCAATTAGTATTAAAGCATCGTATGTGGTAGCTGAATATGACATTTTTTTCATATTTCACAAAAATAAAAATATATTGAATGTTACACTGCACTGCTTCCAGAAATTAGGACATCAGTTTGGGTACATTATACCTACCAGTTTATTTTATAAGTAAGGGAAGAAATATTGACTCTAGAAAAAATTTATAAAAAGAACCGAAAAGTTAGACAGTGTGTAGATAGTTTGAAACCCCAAAATTTAAGTTATTCAGTTGTGGTGTTAAGATGACGATTTGCATCTATAACTCCGGTATTTTTTAAAATTTTAGTGTGAAATTCCAGGAAAGTTTTCTTAACATATCCATTTAGCAACCCCTTAACGATCGTAATATTCAGGGTGATTTCTAATTGAATGTCAATATTTAAGGAGGCGATTTTTGGGTCCATTTTAAAAAGAAAACTTCATATGAACGTATGTCCTAAACGTCTTAACTTTTGAGACACAGGGTGGTAAAGTTTTCAAAAATAAATAGTTTTTTATTAATATCTGTAATACCACTTTAGATATTTTAATTAAATTTGGCATACATGTACTATGTATCGAGAGGCATTATTTAGTGTACCACAATATTTTTTATTTCCACCAGTGGCGTTCGTACGGAATTTCACCTGCCTATTTTGGCAGACATTGATGGTACGCCACTGATTTCTCGTAAAATTCCTAAAATCCCCAATCATTTCTAAGCAAATTTGATCTCTTGAATTTTTCAATCCGATGCACGGTTTTCGCTTAAAAAAATAAAAACCTTTTCTCTGCATGATCATAACAATATCGTTAATATGACAATATCACCATGCAGAGAAATAGATTTTATTTTTTAGATCAGATTTGCTTAGAAATGAATAATGAAGTTAATTTTTGAGATCCTTATTCATTTCTAAGCAAATTTGCATGGTGATATTGTCATATTAACGATATTGTTATGACCATGCAGAGAAAAGGTTTTTACTTTTTTAAGCGAAAACCGTGCATCGGATTGAAAAAATTCAAGAGATCAAATTTGCTTAGAAATGATAGGGGATTTCAAGAATAATTTAATAAATAATTTTACGAGAAATCAGTGGCGTACCATCAATGTCTGCCAAAATAGGCAGGTGAAATTCCGTACGAACGCCACTGGTGGAAATAAAAAAAATTGTGGTACACTAAATAATGCCTCTTGATACATAGTACATGTATGCCAAATTTAATTAAAATATCTAAGGTGGTATTACAGATATTAATAAAAAACTACTTATTTTTGAAAACTTTACCACCCTGTATCTCAAAAGTTGAGACGTTTAGGACATACGTTCATATGAAGTTTTCTTTTTAAAATGGACACAAAAATCGCCCCCTTAAATATTGACATTCAATTAGAAAACACCCTGTATATTTAAGTATGTTTTTTGACAAAAACGGCTTTTTAAATGATGTAATAATTTTTTGGAGCAGTATCTGTTGCAAAAATAAATAACAAATTATTCTGAGTTAAAACTGCGACATAACTTATTAGGCACCACCATGTTGAACTATTTTTCTTCCCTAAATCAGTACTTGTATATTTGTATACTAATTCTCAGGGTTTCTTTTAAGAGAGCAATATTTTCATTGAATAAAAAAGTAAAACGTCAAATAAATGTGATAATGTACAATGTAGCTTAAATAATTGAAATATAATCGTGTAGTATACATTGTCAACTTGCTCAAATGTGCCTTTACTTAAAATTTAGTTTCCGTTTTTTGACATATGATTCGATATCATATACTTTGTTGCAGATCTTATAATCTAGAATATGAAACTTTTTCTTTTGGAAATGTACTTGTGAATACATAGAATCCAATAAATTTTTTCGAAAGTCAAAATCTACATTTTATTTGACATTTTCAAAGTTCCGCGGTAAACCAGGAGGGTTGGTTAACAAATATACAACAAAAAATAATAAACACTGTAAGTTTCCTTGTCTTCAAATTGAACACTTTTATGTAAATTTATCTCCACTGAATACTGAGATTTCGTTATATTTGTTAAGGTCCCTCCTGGTTTGAGTGGAGGCAGTGTTGGCCCCGGCATGTTGTCTCCCCAGCAAGCGATGTTTATGCAACAACAGGGATTGGGGGGCGGTCGAGGTGGCCCTTTTCCTCAGGCTGGCCCTGGGAGTGTTCTTCAGGGACCTCTGGCGTATCTTGAAAAAACTACAAGTAATATAGGTAAGTATCTAAGTGGAAGTATTTTTTCTTGAAAATATTTTCAACAAGTCTTTAAAACTATGACTTTTACAATATGTGGTTATCTTTGGATTATATCATAGTTTTTTGTTCTCCGTAAAACATTTTTACTTTATTTTGCTTTATTACCATGCTGTGCACGTCCATCACATAAAAACTCACTAATGTAACGTATTTTTATACAGCATGTCCAGAAACAATCTTAACAGAGGGGAAACTTTTTTATTTTTGACATTAAGGAAAAAAGGTATTCTTTATGAAAAAATTCTGCTTGTTGAGAAAATAATACCCAAATCAAAAATTTTGACCCAGCATATACGGGGTGTCAAAAAAAGTAAAAACGATAAATGCTGTAGAAAGAAAACTATCTTTAATTTTAATTGCAAAGTACAATAACTTAAGAAAGTGTCGTCCAGAACTGAAAAGTGCTCAAATATGGAATTTCGCAAAATAACTTAATGGTCATTCATATTATGTACAGGGATATCCAAATAAAAGTGAACAGATCTTTATAACTTTTTTATTTTTAAAGATGGGAAAAAATGTTAAATATGAAAGTTTTGGGGATTTTTATGGATCATTCATATATCTTATCAGCAAAACAATTGAGCATCGAATAAAAAAAATATAGTATAAAACATCGATTTTCTCGCTTATTTTAAATTGGATGGTATGATTTTTATCATGTTTTTGGATTCTAGGAGAAGTTCTAGACATATTTTGTATAACATATCCTATGCGGTTTTTCAATCGTTTTTGAAATATTTCAAAATACAAATTATTTCGCATAAATATACATACTTTAAATGTAACTATCCAGGTTGCGAACGAAATACCTGCTACCTTTTTAAATTTTCTTCGTAGGTAAGTCAAAGTTAATGTCAAAGTTGACAATAATACTTTAGTCACCGTGAATTTATAATTTTATTTTTATGCAAAATGAGTTGTTCTATTAAACAATAATGTTGATTTTTATTAGTTATTAATATTTGAAAGCAATAACCAGTGATTATAAACAATAACAAATGAATTATAACATAAACAGATAAATGTTAACATTGGCGAATAAATCTCAAAATAATTTTCAACATGTCCGCCATTTAATTTTTCGCACGCTTCATACATTCTTATCTACCTTTGAAGTGTGTTTATAATACTTTCAGTATCATTTTTGCTTACTTCATTTCTCACCTTCCTTTGAATTTCTTCAATATTTTCATTATGATTGCTGTATACGACATTTTTCAAATGGCCCCAAAGGAATTTATGCAAAGGTGTGCGGTTTGGGCTGTTTGCAGGCCAATGTCACGTTCCATATCTACCGATCCATTCGTTATACTGATGGTTTAAAAAATTTCGAACCTCAATTATATTATGGAGAGCCGCTCCGTGCTGTTGCCATATAATACGTCGACGTTCTTCAAGTGACAATTCGTCGAGAATACCTTCGATTTCATTTTCTAAAAAATTAAGATAGCACTGGCCAGTTAGTGCTCCTCGAAAAAACAATGGTCCTAGAATTTTATTTTGTAATATCCCACACCAAACGATAATAACCCAACCACAGCTCTGCAAGAGTGGCAGCATTTTTAAACCGGACATTTGCACAGAGGTGGTTTGGACGAAGGGCAGAATTTGCTTGGCCATCAAGATCCCCAGATACAACGCCCCTAGATTTTTTCTTATGGGGATTCTTAAAAGAAAAAGTCTATACCCACAGACCTTTCGAAAACATAGACCATTTAGAGAGAATTATCAGAAAATGTGTCCAAGAAATTTGCTCTCAGATGGTTAGAAATGCAGTAGCGAAATTTTCACGGCGTACAATAATTTCTATGGAAAGAAACCGTAGTCATGTTGAAGCTTAGTGCAGTATTTCATAAATGTTAGTGTTGTTTATTTTGGTAATATGTTATTGAAAAAACGTGTATTTCAAAACACTTAAAAAAATCGAAGGTACATATGAATGACCATAAAGTTATGTCAAATTTCATATTCGATTACTTTTCAGTTCTGGACGACACTTTTTTACGTTATTCTACTTTGCAATTAAAATTGAAGATAATTTTCCTTCTATGGAATTTATCTTTTTTACTTTTTTTGACACCCCTTATACGCGGGGTCAAAATTTTTGATTTCAGTGTTTTTTCCTCAACAAGCAAAACATTTTATGAAGAATAACTTTTCCGTAAAGTAAAAAATAAAAAGTTTCCCATTTGTTAAGATTGTTTCTGGACACGCTATAGAATCCCATTATTCCCCAAGATATTCTTTTGTGCATCAGTTGTCTCCTCGACAGATAGCCCCAATGGTTTCGCACATAATTTGCTCTTGATATTATTTTCGATCAAGTTTCTTGACATGGGAAAAGCGATGTAGCGCTTGTCGTGTAGTCGATAATGGCCAGTTGCGGCCATACTTGTGCTAGAATACGCATAAGTGTGTCTTATTTAGTAGGGGAAAGGTGCCATGAATGGGACAGGTTTTGAATGGGACAGATACATTTATTTTGAATTGGCGCGGAATTTTGGTTTTAGACTTTGAAGGTAGATGGCGGTGGGTGAAAACAAATTAAAGACTGCGAGCTAGTTCCATTATTAGACATTATTTATGTTGTAGTGGGCATTGCATATGTGATTCAGCCAAAAGTATTAGTTATAAATTGGAATTTTGCTGTTATAAATTGTGTTGTGCATTTCAGAAAACAGTGCTAGTAGTTTTAAAAGGTAATATGAGCTTTATTCTTCATTTTTATAGCATTATGACTAATAAAGAATTTATATTTTATTTTTGGTGTCGACTTTTATCTCGGCCTGTTTCATGTTATGAATGGGACATGGATTCGTGTGATGAATGGGACATGGGATTTCTGGCTTTGAATGGGACATTAAGTAAAAATAATTGTTTTTTGTAGATGAACAAAAGAAAACCTGCAAATAAAAGAGAGAGAGTGTCGGCAGAACGTATGGAGAGGGCAGTGATAGACTGCATTACAAATAATATTTCAGCCCGTGATGGGGGCACAAAATATAATATCTCCAAATCAACATTGCACCGTAATATTTTAGCGGCCAAAGCTCTGCCAGATTTTCGGAATTTTAAACATCAGCCTAATATAGGCAACAGAAGGATTTTCAGTACAGAGCAAGAAAATCTCTTAGTAGACTATCTACTTTCTGCATCCAAAATGTGCTATGGTTTAGGAAGTACAGCCCTACGTAGTTTAGCATACAAATATGCCAAAGAACTTAATTTGGAATACCCGCCTAAGTGGGATGATGGTGAAATAGCTAGTGAAGACTGGTTGAAAGGCTTTAAAATCTGCCACAATAGCATTCTAAGCTTGCGAAAACCGGAAAAAACTAGTTTGTGTCGGGCAACTTCATTTAATCTAACAAACGTGAACAAATGTTTTAATAATGTTGAAGTGGTTCTTAGCCAATACAGTTTTACACCAGACAGAATATTCAACTGTGATGAGACAGGAGTGACTACAGTATCAGATCCACCAAAAGTGTTTGCACAAAAAGGACTTAAGCAAGTGGGACAAGCAACGTCGGCTGAACGTGGACAATTGGTCACTGTTCTCAATTTTATTAATGCATCCGGAAATTTTATCCCCCCGGTTTTAATATTTCCAAGGGTAAATTTTAAAAACTATATGTTAAAAGGCGCTCCTGTTGGTAGTCTTGGTCTTGCAAATAAATCCGGATGGATGACAGAAATTAATTTTCGCAATAGTCTTGAACATTTTGTAAATCATACAAAACCAACCAAGGAAAGTCCTGTATTATTTTTTCTCGATAATCACGAGTCCCACGTCAGCTTCGGAGTAATTAATTTTGCAAAAAATAATCATGTTGTTTTGCTTACTTTCCCATCCCACTGTAGCCATAGGCTACAGCCGTTGGACGTATCGGTCTACGGTCCATTTAAAACTTTAATGAAAGTTGCTCAAAATGAATGGATGCATGCACACCCTAGACAAACTTTCACCATTTATGACGTTGCAGAGCTCGTTAATAAAGCTTTTCTAAATTCTTTTACACCTAAGAATATAACTTCTGGTTTTGCTTCTACTGGAATATATCCCCTTAATCGAAATATATTCAGCCAAAAGGACTATCTTTGTTCGTTTGTAACCGACCGTGAAGATCCAACAAACAGCAAGAATTCACACAATGTGGCAGGCCCTTCTACAGACTACCATCCAACCGTTAGTCATATTGCCACCGAAAATAAAATTGTTGCTACTCCAGAAACCATACAGCCGTTTCCAAAAGCTCCAGAAAGAAAAAAAAATTACTAAGTTGGGACGTAAACGTGCAGCTACAAAAATTTTAACTGATACTCCCGAGATAAATAAATTACAAGAAGAGCAAAAGGAAAAGTTGGAAAAATTGAGAAAAAAAGAAACTAAAAAAGGGAGAGTAGTAAGGAGAGTTCTTAGCAGTAACAGTGAATCAAGCAAAGATGAAGAAATCGTAGTTCAAGATTCTGACAATACTGACGAGTTCTATGATGAGTTGACTAAAACCAGCGACGAGGAAAATGATGTCTTCGAAAACATAGATAATTTGTCGCTACAGAAAGATAACTTTGTACTGGTTGACTTCTCCACCAAAAAAAAAAATTGCCTATATTGGGATTATTCAAGATGTTCTTGAAAATGATGAATTTAAAATAAAATTCCTACGACGCTTCGGAAACTCTGAAAAGTTTGTGTACCCTAAGCAGGAAGATATTTGTGAGATGCCAAAATTCCGAATTCTGAGAAAATTGCCTCCACCAGAACGCAACTCAGCTACAGTTCGTACTCATGCAACTCAGGTTTCATATTTCGTTTTCCCAATGTGAAAAGCAATTTGGGCGAATTCTGTAATGTTTTGCTTGTTCATTTTAATTTTTATTTATTGGTTTGGTTAAATTCCTAAAAGTGTTTAGTTTTTGTACTGCGTTCATTAATTTTCTGTTATTTTTTCCATATTTAGAAAATAAAGTTTATTTTAAATTATTTACAGGCAGTCGCCTATCACAAATATTTATTATACCTACAGTCTACAGTTACAGTTTTATCATGTAAGGAAGAAAAACTGAGAAAATAAAAAAGGCATGATAATGCTTAGAAGCTGTCACAATATCTAATTGGACAGCTATTCGGACATATTTAATGAAAGTACCTAGCTGTCAAATTAAATATTGGACAATGCCCATCCGCACGGTGTTGATTTTTCATTGCTTTTGTTCATTCCAGTGCTAAGCACAGTAATTAATTTGTTAAACCTATTTGTCCCATTCATACCACTTACTTGTCCCATTCAACACACCATGGTTTTGAATGGGACAAATTCAGTTAATTTTTTAACTGGCAATAACACATGTACTCGTAGTTTAATTCATAGTAAGTGGTAAAAAAATAATATTTTATAGAATAATCTCAAACGTAATAAAAAGAAAAAAAAGTTTTCATAAAAAACAAAAAAATTATGGTCGATTAAAAAAAAGTGTCCCATTCATAGCACCTCTCCCCTACACACTGTGGAATTCCCCCACCAGTGAGCGTGTTTTATTTTTTTATTTCTCCGATTTATTGTTTACTAAATTGATATTTACATTGACATACGTGCCGTGAAAATCATTTTAGATGTGTTAATAAGAAGAAAAACTTACTTGTTTGATTCTCCGCGAATTACCAAACAAAAAACAAATAAATTTACAGTACAAACGTAATTGTCAAATTACACCGGTATTAGCGAGAGTGAATCTGCCCGAAAAATAAATCAAAAATACATGAAACTAATATCTGAATTTTGTTTATGACAAACCCTGTCAACATGCCTTATATGCATATATGAGATGGTCTTTGGTGACTGTTTTATATGATGACTATCCAATTAAAGTCCTCTGACACATACCACAATATATCTTTGTACCGTCTTACTTCAAATCGGGGAATTGAGAAATAATCTTTCTAGAGTAACCAACAAACGGTAGTCCACGATAGCGATTCACGACCGCACTATGGGACTCTCAACATTGCCTTAACCTTAACTAGCCGTAAACCGACTGAAATGTAATGAAAATCGCTGTCGGTAGGGCTGTCGCTCGAGTTCGCTCCTACTGACTGAACTCCCAGTTGTGTAGCTGTGTTACTTACCGGTCGTATTCACTAAAAAGGTTTAAGATTTAGTACTGGCTTGAATTAAGATTTTCTAGTAGATCAGTTAGGTTTTGACAAGTTTCTTGTCTTTTGTCTTGGTATTGGTAATAGGTCATTAGTAAAAACTTATGAACTTTTCTAATATTTCAGCGATTTACTTGGTTTTAAATTGATTTTTATCTTGGAATGTGTTGTTACAATGAATTTAACCTAATTATTGTGGAGGGTACACACTTAAATTGCTCTTTTCTTTATAAATTGCCAAAAAACTCAGTAACAAATTCATAGTACAAAACGGCGTTGTCTTATTCTTACACCTGTCAGTTTAAAGCTTTAGGTTGATGAATTAGACCGGTCTAGCGATAGTGAACTTGATTGAAAAATGTATTTATTTACTTTATGATTTACTTAATTGTTGGTGTAATAGTTTGTAACCACTGTTGTAAAAGCGACTGCAATATTCTATTAAAAGTTTGAGTTCCTTAAAACCTTGTTGAGAATGTAACTATTCTAATTGAATTATTTCCATAAAGACTACGTCGCGGGCATGACGGATGGACGCAGGTGACGAGGACGCGGGAGGGGGCGGGGTAGGGGACGTGGCAGAGGAAGAGGGCGTGGTCGCGGAACCTCAGCCCTTCCGCAGGACTATCTGTCCCCCTAATCCCCCTCCCAAGAGGCTTGGAATGCATCAGGATAGAGATATGCAAATAAATGTTAACTTCCATTGATGAAGAGGTTTTGCAGAACAAAATGATCCTTCATTTTTTGATAGTTTAGTATTAAAAAATTAGTATAAATAATGAAATTAGGTATTTAAGTCTTTTAAAATGTCTTGGACATAAAATAAGGTTAACCTGTAGGAAAATTAAAATTGCCCAGTCATTGATTAGTGGAACTGTTGCTTAAACTGATAATTTTCAAAAAACTGCCAAACTTTTTGTTGCATATACGTATGTATAGTTCCAAACAAATCTTGGGTAAATTATCTGTTGTAGTAAAAACTGCAAGTACAAAATATATATGCCTTGTCATAAGGGAATAAATAGGAAATAAATACAAAAAAGGAATTAAAACAATGACTAACTTTTTATGTAGTGTCTCATTAGGAGTCTTATCCACAAGCTTTAAAAAATTAACCAAATTTGACTAAATTTTATTAATATTTATTTAAGGTTTAAGTTATTAAATTATGGTTTGTTACAAACTTGATTCTTATTGATAGTATATATTATTATTTAGAGTTTTATTCTTTACCAAAGACAAGGTCAGCTTTCTACTTATTATTTTGCAAAGCCTTGGAGCCCTAATCATCCATCGAAGTTCACATTTATTAAAGCAAGTTGTTCCAAAAATGGTATTCTTATTATTTTTGTGTGTTGGCCTTTGTACAAAATAATAGTTTTAAGAGAGAAATCAAGCTAAAAAATAAAAAAAAATCCTAGCTCTAAAACTTGAATAAAATGTTGGACATAGGTGGAACTACATAGGCAAAAAGAGCCTCATAGACTAGATTATAAATAGAGTTGCCAACCGTCCTTTATTTCAAAGGGCAGCCCTTTAACTGCCTGTCATGTCCCTTGTCCTTTAACTAAGTTTTAAAGGACGCTAAATGTCCTTGAAGATTTTTTTTAACAAGGTTAGACGCAACATAGCATTAAGTCAAGTGCTTTTTTTTAAATATGTGTTCTAATGCTTCTTTTACAACGAATAAAGAGAAAATAAATGTCCTAATGTGCGGGAATGGCAAATCTTATTTATCTTTCCTTACGTCATTTACTTGCAAGCGTTAATGCCAGGTGACAATTTTTTAAAATGGATCACGTGACCAACACACCTGCTTGCTCTTGACGTGAATTACTGAATGTAAGTTTTATAACTTATTTGATTTCTGTCCATCCTTTTGGGTACATCGTGTCGCGGTTACTGTTACTCAATTTTTAATTTTATTACAAGAATATATACAGGGTTGTGATTAAATAACGGATAAATTCAATGAAACCACGCACACTTGATATTCTTTAAGAGCACATTCGTGATGTAATTAGGAATATTTCTCCAGATACCTTTGAAAATGTACAGAAAGAATTTATTGATCATCTGGGATATTGCAGAGCTGTTAATGGCTTCCAACATTTGTTAAACTAATTATGAAGTTTTTTAAATTTAATTTAAGGATGACTCAGTTACTAAGTATACTTTAATAAAGTGTTATTTTAATATTAAAACGTAAATATTTTGAGAACGACTCACTTAAGACATACACTGCCTCATAAGAAAGTTGCGTATAATTGTCTCTGGAAAAAAGTAACGTTGACGTAGTATCTCATTTATGTGACATCCTGTATATTCTGGTATAAGATAAAAAAATGCAGAAATAGAGATTGACGTGTCCGAGGATTTTTCCGAAAAAACTGTACCTGAACTTTTATTGAATTTATCCGTTATTTAATCACAACCCTGTATATATTTTTGTCATGAAATTAAAAATCGAGTAACAGTAACCGCGACACGACGTACCCAGAAAGTTGTGTAGGATTGTCTGTAGAATCCAAATATACCATAATATACCAGGGTTTCATTTAAAAAAAAAGTAACGTTGACGTAGTATCCCATTTATGTAACATCCTGTATATTCTGGTATAAGATAAAAAAAGCAGAAATAAAAATAAAAGTTAACGTGTCCGAGGATTTTTCCGAAAAAAATTTACCTGACCTTTTGTTGAATTTACACGTTATTTAATCACAACCCTGTATTTCGATATGGATAAAATTTCAAAGAGCATACATAGCCAAAGGAGTTTTTTTATACAATGCTAGCTTTAAATTTAAACCCCCACCCCCCGCCACAGTGTCCTTTTTTCCATTTCGAAAAGTTGGTAACCTTAGTTGAAAACCGAACACCTTGTGGGCTTTTTCAATCGATATTTTTTAGCTTGAAATTTTTTTCCATGTGAAGCATTTGAAAAGATGAGCTACGCCAGTTATATTTCATAAGAATACTTTTAGACTGTCGAATAGAAAAATATGTTTCTCCTAAATATAGTTTTTTTGAAAAGTCTGCGAATAATATGTATTTACTCTATATTGCTCGAATAATTCAAACAAATATATTTTTGGAACAATTCTTGTGGAAGTAGGATACCATATTATTTAAATGACAGATACATTCCATTGTATTGGGGGAAAGTAGAAGGAAATCTCATTATATATCTAATGTAGGTCTAAATAGATAATTTTACATATAAAACATTTAAATTCACATTTTTGTTTTAGAACTAAAGACCTTAACTTTTTTTAAGTAATTCATATCTTTTTTAATTCATAAAATACAATTACTTAAAAAAATTGTAGCTTTTGGGAAAGCTTTCATAATAATTAGATAATCAAGTATTTTAGCTTTTAAGTAACCCTATACATTTTCTTCCTTATGACTAGACTTTCTTACTAGTAATTTTGCGATAAAAAGAAAATATTAGGAGTCAGTAATTTAGGTTTTTTTAGGTGCTTTTGCTTCTTTAGGTTTTTTTAGGTGCTTTTGCTTCGATTTTTTATTGGGGCTACAGGGTTGGCAAGTTTTTTTAGGAACAGCCAACAGCCAAAAAAGAAAACAAAGTTCAAAATGGTACATAATTAATAATTTTACTGCCCAATCAAGAAAAAAAAACGCACTTCGTATTTAACATATTTCTAGACAATGTCATTGTAGACCGACGGCAATGTATTATCGAAGTTTCAGAAAATTTTTGGGGGCTAATATTGGTGTTGGTAGAGATGGAATATATTCTCGAGAATTTATTTTTCGGAAATATTGTCCGAGAAAAATTAAATTTATCGGAAATTTTGGAGAATTTTCTCCAGAAGAATTTTCCCGAGAGAACTTTCTCTTTCTCGGAAATATTCTCTGTAGGTGGGGCTGTTATACGTCACCATATAAACTCCTCATAAGATACTTGTCTGTGGGTTTTTTTTGAAATTCGACCTCTAAATGGAGAAAAAGGGGTGTATTTTTTTGAAAAAGTCTATTTTTATGTATACCAAAATTGATTAAGCTGAGAATATTATATTCAGCATTCCTAATTAGAATAAAGGAAACACATGATTGGCCCTTTTTTAAAATTAAACCCCTAAGGGATTAAAGAAGAGTAAATTTTTTACTAAAATGCCTATATTTACAGGTCACTGAAATATAAGGTATTATTAAATTCGACATATAGCTCTTATTTAAAATAATCAAGTACATGTCCGACTGTTGTTCAAAATTCGGCCCTTAAGGTGGTGAAATTCTTTGAAAAAATGCTTATATCTCATAAATCACTGGGTTATGAAGTATCTTCTCTACTAATAAAAACTGCCTTGCAAACAAACACGATGCGCCGGTGTGAGGAAAGTAAAGAAACAAAACATCATTTTTCAAGTCGTTTCACTGTGTCTAAGCTCAATTTGCAAAAAATAAGAAAATAATGTGAATTTGAATGTAAACACTAGCTTAGAATAGAAAATTTACAACCTAAGAATAAAATATAATCTAAGTAATTGTAAATTATTTTGCATTTATTTTCTTTTTAGTATTTAGAATTTCGATTAGTTTAGTCTATATCAAAAGAAATTGGAAGCAAAGCATGGGTCTGTGGTTTAGTTAGCTATTTTAATTTTGTGATTGGAAATCTTAAGCCTGATCATCAGTTGGTTTTAATTTGGTAATTTAAACAAGTTATGTTTTAACATATATCTGAGTAAAAATCTACCGAATTTGGCAATTTGACGTCATTTTGTCCGTAGTGATTGGAAATTTCGTTCTTTTTTATTAGCCCTTTAACCATTGTATACACGGTGAGCCACCGAAAACAGTCAAACGGAGTTATTTACTTAGATTTGTTGTAAAATGCTGTTAATGGAACATTGCTAGAAATTATGGAAAACGACGGGCGTTACCGGTACGTAGTTTTTCGACTGGTGGAAGATGAATTGGAAGAAAAGAATTTATCGAAGATTACCGTTAAAGTTACACCGGTGAAAATATCTAGAAAATGTGTCCACTGGAAAACAAAAATCGACGTGTCCCATCATTTTTTGAATATAAAAAGCCATAAACCGAGGTAGACTGTTTTCGGTGGCCCACCCTGTATGTGATGTGGTGATCATCTGATCTTTCAAGCGTCAAAAGTAAGTCAAGTGAGTAATTAGGAACACCCTTGGGCAGAAAAATCATACAGATAATTCACGGTCTCAGCCATGGACGAAAACAGTTATTTACCTAACAAGTGCGGAAAGTGGCACTTTTCCGCACGCGACGGCAGTTGCACGAGCGATGCCAAGCGGAGTTCGGACAAGCCGTCAAGGGCGGAAAGGACACTTGCCGCAAGGGCGGAAAGGACACTTGCCGCATGTGTTGGGTACAACATTTTTCCTACGAGCGCCGGTTTACTTCAATTTCGAGAAAAACGAAATTTTATTATTACTAAATTGTTTTTTGAATATGAGAAACATGCAAAAAACTATTGTTTGCCTTAAATGAACATTTTTCTTTTTTTTTTAATATCGTACGGAAAAGTAACTTGTGGACTTGTGCGGAAATAGTTATTTTCCTAACAAGTGCACAAAGTGATATTTTTTCGCACGCGACTGCCGTTGCACGAGCGACGCGAAGCGGAGTTCGGGCAAGCAGTCAAGTGTAATTATTTAATATTGTCTATGGTGAGCTTCCTAAACTCTTCCCTGCGACAAGCGCCTGCTATGCCGGAAATTGTTGCAACTTTGATCATTACTATCATTAGGTAAATATTATCTGGTGCTTGAGAGAGAAACTTCTCAATATCTGCTTTTTCGAGAATGTTTTATTTTTCCGGCGTAAATCTGCTCAAATCGATGTATTTTTTAAGTTTGATAATGAGCTTACTCATGAAGTATTTTGACCATAAGGCAGAAGGTGAATATTTTTTGGCTAGATGATTAAAATATGCCATAAATACTTCTTCTTTTAATTACGATACTTTTTTCTCAGTACATCATAAATCAAAAGCTAGAAATTCCTTTTCGTATCGTTGCTGCGACTTCTCGGGTATTAAACGACTACTTGCCACGTTGGCTGCTTCCATTATTTCATCTGGAACGATTTCTTCATCGAAATTATCATTTTAAGGGTGGTTGAAACTTAAAATTGTCCTAAATATCGCAGTTAAAAAATTTAACTGGTCTTAAGGCACTTTTTATGTCTTCGTTGCTAAGGAAACGATAGCAAAAGAACTATAAAATCTGCTGCATAAACAAACTAGATTTGACATTTGCTTTTATGACATCACACCATGATATAAATAAAAGAAGGTATGATACCATGATACAAATAAAAGAAGGTATGACACCAAACCGTGTCAAATTCGTCCGGGTTCGCTCATGACGTCACGCCGTGATTTATTTTTGAAATTTATAACGCGCAATATACATAGAGTTTACGTTAGTTAAAGGCGATTTTATATAAATTCTATTGGCAATATACTTTGCCATTTGCCTCCTACTTATAATACAAATTTTATAGTATATGATTTAAAATAATCATATAAACAAAGGGATAAATACATACACTGATTACATTGATTGATTGTTCACATCACAACCATACACAGCACATCTCATTTTTACTTTTAAACTCCTAAAAGTAATATAAAAACACCCAAAAATAGTTGAAAATGCAACGGGATCTTAAAAAAGACGTGTTTCGTTTACAAAATATCGCGGAATTGATCACGGCGTGACGTAAATGGCCACGCCTACCTGCGCGGTATCGTATCTTCTTTTATTTGTATCATGACATCGCACAAACAGGTCACCAGCCAACATAATTTGTCGAACTATGACGTTCACTTAATACAGAGTGCTTGCAAAGGCAATTTTGTAGTTGCAAGCTAGTAGAAAAAAAATTTAATTGAGAAAATGGTTTTTTTAATTCGTGCGGAACAGTAACTTTACCGCACAAGTGCGGAAAAGTACTATTTTCCGCAACCAAAACAGTGTGTAAAAGTGCACTTTTCCGTAAGCTCGTAGGAAAAAGAATTACTATCCTTGGTCTCAGCGCATCTTTAAGGACTTTTTTAGGGTCTCTTAGATGTGAATTCGATGTAGAATTTTTCACCACGGGTATTTTATACATACTCGTATTAAGGAAGATTGATATGATGATAGTATCAGAAATATCCGATCAACTATGGATAAGGGTAAGCACATTTTTTTAGTTGATTGATCTTATTACTAAATAAGCTCGTTACTTGATTTGAAGTGGTGGTAATTTCGGAAATATAAAATAATTAAAGGAAGCCACTCACAAACAATACGCGCTTATATTTATGGAAATTTAAGACAAATTCTCTATACAACACAACACTGTAGGTATAAATTGTTTAAAGCTATTCAGTAACATTTTCAGTGATTTTAAATGGCCTGTATATTTTTATCTTAATTTATTTGATTTAGTTGTATTAAAAAAAATTTAAATGGGGAATTCTTATATACATTATATGTAAATTAATAAATTGCAAATAATAAATAAAAAAAAACTATCAGATATTGCTGTAGCAATGTCCGGAGAACCTTGTTATTTTGATGTAAAAGTGAACAATATTTAATAAATTGGCTGTCCAACAGCACTTTATTTTCAGTTTAAGCAGTTTTCAGTATTTATGTTTTTTTTATTTTATCTTTATGTTTATTGTTATGATAGTAAGTAATATAGATATAAAGTAATATTAAAAATGTTTATCCCAAATAAATAAGAACTACTGAACAGTAACCAAACAGCTGAAATGAAGTATTTTTGGCTGACATATTAAAAATGCTATTTTTACCTGATATCTTTTATTTCTATTGTAGTTAAAATATGTCAAATGAATTAAGGTTTGCAATAATTTAATAAAATATATATGTTCTTTGACTCTTCTGCGTTTACGTTAAGGTAATTTAAGCTTCAGGGAATTTTTTTTATAATGATTAGACAGGGTAGGAAATCAGGGTAAACTGACTACTGACAAAAATAGTATTTCACAAATAATCTGTTTTATTACTGTAATGTGTGGTTGTCCCAAACAAGCTCATTAAATTTACAGGAAAGTATTAGACACTTCGCAACGTCGAAATTCTAACTAAATCCGACGTTGCCGATGTTAACATAAATACGTATATGTAAGTATTATTTAATTTTAATCCTGCCCATTAATGTAAAATGTGTAATACTTTTTGATTGCTAGAAATTTTTTTCGAGACCAATAAAGGTTTAGTATTTCATTTGATTTTTGTAAAAAAAATCCATTTGAATAGAAAGTAACACAATAATAATATAATCCCGCTGTATAAAAACGTGGATAAATTTTTAGAAGCATTTTGACTATTCTAGGTTGTAGGGGGGCATGTCTGAGAATATCTGCTATCCCAGTAATAGCTGAAATGTTGCAATGATTTTTAATTATTTTTTGAATATGCTAAAACTAATTTTTCGTCCGTAGCTCTTTTCCTTTGCACTGTAGGTAAAAGTGGTCAACAGGAAAGTTGTAGGTATTGAAAAATCCAAATCCAATCAGTAGGTAGTTAACGAGATAATTGCAAAAAACATTAAAAATTACCATTGTTTTTACAAATAACTTTAGCAAAAAGAGTTTTGGGCTTCTCAAAGTACACCAGGAGATGACTTTTTATATGCTTGATGTGCCCTATTCGTTTCAGCCCGATCGCATTTTTAGTTCAAAAGTTATTCTATTTGTTTATCCGGTTTAGGCTCCAGAGGAGCAATATTTAAAATCCTTTTCCGACTTTTTGGGCAAGGTTACAGACCCCAGCTTGGGCGCAAACAATGCTTTGAGACTTGTATTAACTTGTGGTGTAATGGGCAAACCGGTTTTATGTTATTTTGCATTTCCTCATACATACCCCCCTACAAAATTGAACAGTCAAAATGCTTCTTTTTTTTTTTTCTCGGAATCGACCTTTTTGGAACCTGGGCTTTTAGACGACTAGGCTAAATACCGACCATTGAATCAAAATTGTGATGTTTCTAAAATATATTAAGTATACCAAAGAATTATTTTTTTTTTAAATTTTGGAATTATGTATTTGGGATAAACTATAGTCATATTTTTAAGTATGTACATGGGACATCTATATTGGCAATACATAAACGTTGTTCTGTGATTTTGTATCAAAATTTTGCACATCTCAAAAACTACGATAAGTTACCATTGTAAATACTTGTAGTTTTTGCTTTATATAACGCTGTTTTTACATTTGTGTTACTTGTAACGTTACCGAATTTCAAAATTGTGATATGAAACATTTAATAAAGTAAGGTCATGGATATGCTTAGATTTTTATTTCGCTTACATACAGCAGTCATAAATCTAGGGGCAATGGAAGCCTGTATGTTGAGGGTCGTCAAGTATCAACCAGAACACGTCATCCACAATTATTGTCAAAAAAGGGTAAGTTAGTGTTGCTGCACTCTGATAATACCTATTTTTACGCAATGGGTATGGATATGGCGGGGAAGCAAGGAGCAATCGCTTCCGGAAAATTGCACTTTAGTAACAAGTATTTTGAATTAAATAATTGCTTTATTTTTATTATTGTTTTTCATTCATAAAATCGTTTCGCGCCAAATCAGTCATCCGTTTAAAATATGCAATGGATGCGACTAAAGAGAGGTAGACACAGCGGAAAAAATGGCAACACTATCCAACATACCTGGCGGCTGCCTCTTCCAACATTAGTGGCGTGCTTTTTTGTATTAAAATTTGGTTACCGTAATATTACTAATATGTAGGTATATGTAAAACTACACCAATGGATTCGATACAAGTGAATACAACCTGACTTACTTGTGAAAATAAACTTATGGGTTTAAATAGACTACTTTTTTGCAACCTTCACACTGCCGCATCATATTTAAATGATTTTTCACAAAATAGTGTCAGCTTCTTCAAAGAAAAACGCTTAAACGCTTCTCGCAAACACAAAACAACACAATTCCACTTTCGAACAATGTCGCAAACGTCAGCGAATTTGATATATTTTTTATGCTCCCTGTATAAAAAAATAAATTTTTCATCACGTGAATCTTATTACCAAGCAAAACTTTTTATTAGGAACATATCTTGCAAAATTTGTTCCATTTGTCCTCTTCTAAACCCTATCCGAGGGCATACTGTATACACTCTCGTGAGCCGCAAAGACACAAGGATTGGACGGCGAGGTAATAAACACAATTTGGGTCATATCAAATTCTATTTCAAACATTCTTTAAAAAAAAGTAATATGTAGGTATTCACTGGACATATAATATACAAACTCTTATCTAAAAATAAAAACTTACTATACATAACTTATTTAGTCTGCTTATCAATGAAATCTATAAGAGTTCTTGTAGGTCTCCCGCTCATGCCTTTACTTAAATAGGACTCTACATTGTTAGGACCCATAACGCCTGCTATGTCTAAATGCAACCACTTTGTTTTTTCTGGTACGAATTCCTTTAAAAAGGCGGCAGCTGTACAACTACCTCCTCCTCTTTCTTTGCCGATATTGTTTAAGTCATATGCGGGATTTTCCGCAATTTTTTTAGTGTAGTGTTTCCAGAGGGGCATGCGCCATACTCGATCTCCCGTCTCTGATCCTGCCTTTTCGAGTATTTGGTATAGTTGGGTTGAGTTTGAGAAAACTCCCGTTGCAGCATCACCTGAAAAATAACTTCAATAATAAAATACTGGGGGAGTTTTCACTTTAATGAAGCTTCATGTTCTGACTAATATCTGTTATAAGGTAGATATTACCCACGACTTCGTTAGTGGGCAATAGCTATCTACAGCGTGTCCAGCAGTGGCGGTTGGTGAAATTTCAAAGTTGTTTATCTCTGTCCATACTTACAGGACCCATACCAAATTTAGGGGTTTTACTAGTGAGGCCACTGGGAATGTTTTGGTAAAGAAAAAAAACATTTTGTAATTTGCGAAAAAAAGTGAAATTTTTGGTGCGGCCCTCCCAAGAAAAAATGAACACGTCTAGGGTCTAGGTATTTGATTTCTTTTTTGTCTAAACAAATTTTACATCATTTTGGCGACAGGTTTTAAATTTTGAGAGAAAAAAATGTGTTAGGAGAAAGTTATAGTCATTTGAATTTTTTGGAAAATTATATTTTAGGCATAAAAAAATTCAAATGACTATAACTCTCTACTAACACATTTTTTTCTCTCAAAATTTAAAACCTGTCGCCAAAATGATGTAAACTTTGTTTAGACAAAAAAGAAATCAAATACCTAGACGTGTTCATTTTTTCTTGGGAGGGCCGCACCAAAAATTTCACTTTTTTTCGCAAATTACAAAATGTTTTTTTTTCTTTACCAAAACATTCCCAGTGGGCTCACTAGTAAAACCCCTAAATTTGGTACGGGTCCTGTAAGTATGAACAGAGATAAACAACTTTGAAATTTCACCAACCGCCACTGGCACTGTCCAGATACCTTCTTAACAAATGGGAACTTTTTATTTTTGACTTGAAAAAGTTATTCTTCATAAAATGTTCTCCTTGTTCAGAAAATAACACTCAAATAAAAAAAATTGTCACAGCATATACGGGGTGTCAAAAAAAAAGTAAAAACGATAAAGGTGAGGAGTCTATTCTTTACACTAGAGTAAATAAGAATATTTATTCTCTTACCTAATGCAACCATCATAGCACCTGTCAAAGTGGCTATATCCAATACCCATTCGGGTTTGAACTCCCCACTATAGCAGAGAGCATCAGCTAAGATTAAACGTCCTTCGGCATCGGTATTATCCACGCAGATGCTTTTTCCGTTTCTTGCGTAGATGAGGTCGCCAGGTTTGATAGCGGATCCTGTAAAAAATACGAAAAATCACTGAATTAGTTGTCATTTCATTTTAGATTGGGGTTTTTGCTGCCGCTGCAAATTCATCCTTGACTTCTCGCCGGGGGCATTTTGACAGCCTCAAAATAATTATGCTGCAGCGAACACCCAACACAATTTTTCAACAATTAAATCTTAAACTCTAAGGGCTATTCCACAATATATTAACCCGCAAGGGAGAGATGGAAAAAGGTATGGGTGCATGCTTATGTCTATTATACGTATAATAGCCCAGAGCCCTAATATTTAGAAATTGTTAATGAGAAAAGGCGAAAAAATGTCCTAAGCAAACTTAAAGTTTGCATATGCATTTTCGAAAAATTATATTTTCGAAAAAGCGACTTTTGAAAAAAATGCACAAAAAAAATAAAGTGGTTCTCGACAAAAATTATTTTCGAAATAAGGAATATGCACATATTTTTTTATTGCATAAATCGTTTACAAATCAAAAAAAAAAATATTTTGAACAAGTTTACTAGGATAATTTAGCTACAAAAAATGTTGAGTTTTCGGTATAATTTAATTATAATTGAGAAAGCAGAAGCAGCCATTTATACTCAGTGAATAATGACGTCAGGAGATCAGAAAAAAATAAGGGTCAATCTACATGTTAACGTAAAGTTTAACCTAAAGTCGAACAGATTTGTTTTTCTCGGAAACAGTCAGAGGGGGAGCAATCGAATTTTTTGAGTTGATTTCGGTAAAAAATTCAGTTATATAGAATGTTTCGTTTCGGAGCTATTAAACGCCAAAGTCGAAATTTCCGCGATTTCCGTTGAAATCGGGTACAGGTCGCAAAAGTGAATCAAATCGATGTAAATTTTTGGAGTTCTTAGTGGACCCGGTGCGTCAGAACTCTATTAAAATTGGTGAGGATCGGAAAACGGCAAGTAATTCTCTTGAATTTTTTTAAGTCGAAAAATGCCATTTCCAGATCCCTCTTTATGTACTCGAAAACAAAACGTCGGATCGAAAAAAGGATTCATAAGTGAAATTTTAAAATCTCAACTACTTTCTTTTTGCAATACACTTACCTAAACCTAAAATCACTGGAAAATGAATATATTTGGGAAAAACTGGAAATTTAGATTTTTGACCCAAATATTTCACGGTTTTTAATTTTTTGTGGGGTCAAAATGGTTCAAATTAAAATCAAATATACGTCATCGGAAAGAGCTCGTCGTTTCTTCATTATTATTTTATAGGAAGGGAACAATCGCCGATTAAATTTCAATTTTTTGACTTTTTCCCTCGACATCGGTACACACATCGAATCACTCTGTATTTTTTCCTATCTAATTTTTCCCCAGTTTTTCAACACTATCTTATAAAGGGATAATCACTCTTTTTTCCGACAAATCCTATTTTTAACCGACATTATTTCATTCTATTTTCCTTATTTGGGTATTCTTTTTGGGTTTATTTTATCCGTTAATAATCTAAGAATGCCTCCCATTAATTTAAATCGCTTATTTTTTCGTTAAAGTTATAAATAAATAGGTTTATTTGCATCGGGGACATGCAAAATTTGAAAATTTTTGAATTTTCGAAGATTTCCATGAAAACAAAGAATTGCAATTTATTTACTCGAAATTATTATGATGTGTCAAAATTTCGCAAAAATGCCTGTTTTTGTTGCAAAATTGAAAGGTTTCTGGACCGATTTCGGCTTGAAATATACATGAATAAGATTTTAGTAACTTAGGAACACTTCATTGGATGAGTTACGGATTAAATGCCAATTTTATGGAGTTTTCGACAACCCTACAACACTGAAATTCGCCATGTACTCATTCTGAGTCATAAAAACACTTTTGACGACACAGCCAATGGAATCACGTTTTACAAGTTTCGAAAATCGCGCGAAAATCTGCAGTAGAAAACCCTTTTTTTTTGTTAAAAAAGACCAAAATAAACCGATAACAGCAACACATTTAATTTATGTAGAGAATATAAAAAAACGTTTCAGATTTATTTGGGATATATACATATTCCTTATCAGTTTTTAGAAAAAAGAAATTCGAAAAACTTTCGCTGATTCCAAACATTTATAGGTTTTCAACTGGCATAGGGTCCGGAAGATAGTGACTTAAAATTTGGCTAAGGTTAGTTACGTTAACAGCAAAGAAAATAAAAGGGTATGCTTGTTAACAGTACAAATTAATAAAACACAAGTACTGTGCTCTGATCCTGCGTTAAAATACTGGTCGCTGTCTCCCGAGCCAATGTTTTATGTTATTCACTTAACAATTGTGTATTTGTTCTACCCTGAGGCTCTTTGATATCTGCTTTTACCTGATGGTAAGTTTTCAACCAATGGCACTAAAGCTTTTACATTCGCTGCAATATTCAATTTGGCCAATCCATGTAGAGTTCCTACTACACAGGCTGCGCCACTCATGTCAGCCCGCATCTGGTCCATGTTCGCTGAAGGTTTTAAACTTATACCGCCTGCATCGAAAGTAACTCCTTTTCCTACTAGAATATAAGGGCTGCCATCTACAAAAATGAAATTACTTTTATAAGTTTAAAGAAAGTAAGGAAAATGAGTGCGTTTTTCAGAATTCACCGGTGGAAGGACCGGTTCTTATATCTGTAAGCATGTTAGCGCGCTTGCCAACTAGAACTGGTTTGTCTCTTACTATACTTAATGAATATACAGGGTGTTTCATTAAGGGTGATGAGGTACCATATCTCAGGAATTGATACTCCAGGAGCTTTGGAAAAAAAATCCTAACAAGTAAAGTGGCCAAGAGAAATTGCTGGAAATAATTTTCCTAGCTCTGCCGCTAGGGGGCGTAATTGCTGTGGTCAAGTAAAAGACATTTTTCTGGAAAATATCCCTATAAAAGCTATCAAAAAAATATTACACTGATAATTCTACTAGAATTCTACATCTTTTTGGTTTAACACTTTTTGCTGTAAGATGTAAAATTAGGGCGGAAGAGGAGGGGGCAAGTCTACTGATAAAAGTGTCCATAACTTTGGTTTGACTCAACCGAATTTGATGAACTTGGTCTCGTTTAAGAAAGGAAGGCTTGCTAATTTAAATAAAATAATGGCTGTGTTACATTGATTTTCGCGGCACTCGCTAGAGGGCGTTATTTGAGAAACCCTTTGTTTTTCCAATTTTTCTCCAAAATTTTAAATGGAATGACATAGTTATTATATCATAATCGAAAAGTAGAATAAATTTGCAAGAAAAAATGTAAAAAATTCGATTCGATATCTTCATTAGTTTCGGAGTTATAGCCAAAAGAATAATTAATATCATGTTAATTGAAAAAAGCAATTGTTTTTATAGGTCCGTGGTCAAGCGTGCCATGGAAAATAAAAAAAATATTTTAAACTTTTTATTAAGTGTGTGTTCACTTTTTACTCCATTACTATTGCCTTTAATTTACTAACCTGGCGTATTATTAAAAAATTACCTAGTAAGCCATGAAACAAAATCGGCAGGTTGTCAGGGAAACAAACAAATTGAAATGTCACTTTAATCAATCTTTGATAAGTATCTCTCAAGATTTTATCTTGGATTTTCTGTGAATTTTGAGTTCATTGTTATTCAACTTTTGTGCAGCATCTTTCAAAAATGGCATATACCAACGCCGAGGCTTACGATATATGCTTGCCGTATATTTTCAGTGTTTTGAAAATGCTCCTCTTGCGGAACGTGAATATGCTGTCAGGTATCCTGAGCGAAGACCCCATAGTAGAAATGTGTTTCGGCGGTTGGCAATACGTCTTAGAACAACGGGTAGTGTACGTCCCATTCCAGTGCCCATCAGGAGACGTCCAGTAAGGAATGAAGACAATATTATAAACGTTCTCGCGTACGTGCAACTGGATCCGCACTTGAGTATCAGAAACATTTCTTTAGACTTAGGTATAAGTTGCACTACAGTGTTCCGAATTTTAAAGGATTTTAAGCTGCATCCCTATCATGTTGTTTTACACCAGGCCCTTTCAGATACTGATTTTGACAGGCGGCGGGATTATTGTTATTGGTTAAGAGGTATGTGCAACGGAAATCGCCAGTTCCTCTCCTTGATTTTATGGACAGATGAAGCAACTTTTACTAGTTGTGGTAGAGTCAATTTGCACAATATGCACTACTGGTCAGAAACAAATCATCATTGGATGCGGGAAGTTGATCACCAAAACAGGTGGAGTATCAACGTTTGGTGCGGAATTTTAGGAAACAGAATTATCGGACCGTTTTTCTTTCATGGCCACCTAAATGGCGACTCATACTTAAACTTTTTACGAAATGACCTGCCCATCCTTTTAGAAGATGTGCCTCTTGATATAAGAAGATCCCTATGGTATCAACATGATGGATGCCCGGCACACTTTTCTGAAAGAGTCCGTGACTTTTTAGATGCTAGTTACCCAAATCGTTGGATTGGAAGGGGTAGTTTGTTTCCGTGGCCACTTAGATCCCCCGATTTAACCGTGCTAGATTTTTACTTGTGGGGAAGACTAAAAGAGATTGTTTATCAAACACGACCAACCACACGGGAGAATATGATTGAGAGAATTCAAAATGCCATAACTGCCATTTCCAGCACTAGAGAAAAATGTAATAGTTGCATTTTGCAAAACGGTGGTCATTTTGAACATTTATAAAGTATTTGTTTGTTGTTTGTTTAACAAGATTTCTATGGCTTGATAAAGAACGTGAAGGTGGTTGTGGTTTTTATTGTTGTTTTGGCCCGTTGGCCTTTAAACACGCTTCAAATCTTGCGTTTCGCATGGTTTGGATCAGTCCTAAGCCTAAATAAAGTGTGAAGGAAGGTAAACAAAAACAAAACAACAAATAAAAATCATGAGTGTGAAATAATAAAATCAGTTTAAAAATTAAATAAAAAGAGAAAAACACACTTAATAAAAAGTTAAAAATATTTTTTTTATTTTCCATGGCACGCTTGACCACGGACCTATAAAAACAATTGCTTTTTTCAATTAACATGATATTAATTATTCTTTTGGCTATAACTCCGAAACTAATAAAGATATCGAATCGAATTTTTTACATTTTTTCTTGCAAATTTATTCTACTTTTCGATTATGATATAATAACTATGTCATTCCATTTAAAATTTTGGAGAAAAATTGGAAAAACAAAGAGTTTCTCAAATAACGCCCTCTAGCGAGTGCCGCGAAAATCAATGTAACACAGCCATTATTTTATTTAAATTAGCAAGCCTTCCTTTCTTAAACGAGACCAAGTTCATCAAATTCGGTTGAGTCAAACCAAAGTTATGGACACTTTTATCAGTAGACTTTCCCCCTCCTCTTCCGCCCTAATTTTACATCTTACAGCAAAAAGTGTTAAACCAAAAAGATGTAGAATTCTAGTAGAATTATCAGTGTAATATTTTTTTGATATCTTTTATAGGGATATTTTCCAGAAAAATGTCTTTTTTTACTTGACCACAGCAATTACGCCCCCTAGCGGCAGAGCTAGGAACTTAACAATTATTTCCAGCAATTTGTCTTGGCCACTTTACTTGTTGGGATTTTTTTTGGAAAGCTCCTGGAGTATCAATTCCTGAGATATGGTACCTCATCACCCTTAATGAAACACCCTGTACATATTCACAGGCAGATTGCTTAACAGATTTAAATACAGCTCTAAAAAATTAACCCCAAGTAACAAAAACGTTTACATTATTTTACACTACAAAATATTAACATACATATTTGATATCTTTTTTTTTTTCAAAATAACCGCCCAAAATAACCACGAAGTTAGCGCCGTTAAAATTTAGCTGCCAACACAATTTCTTGTACATGAACATATAAAAACTAAATGTTCCATATGCCCTGCCATCTGTGCGTCGGCTATTGTTTAAGCTTAGTCTTATTCATAGGCGGTTTTAGGTGGGGGCTAAGCCCCCCCAAATCTCGAATTAGCCCCCTCCCCCCAAATCCAACTGAGAGGCCTAGCCGCCTATATATAAACTAAGGCTTAAGCCTATGGTTTTATTTCATATAATAATCGCGAAATGCGAATGTTATTCTAATTGGTCAGATTCAAATATGAAACAGGACTTAGTCTTGTTTCATATAAACTCGATTGCAAATATTATTCTCATTGGTCAGATGGAAATTTTAATATGCAACTGACCACCAATGAGGACAATATTCGCAATTCCCGATTCGCGTTTATATGAAACAAGACAGTCGGTATTCTACTTTTTTTAAAGGTATGTGCTTAGTCCCACCATACTATAATATGTCTTATCCTCTTACTGCGACTAAATAATAAGTAAATAAATAATAATCTGTGACGTAAAGATGTTTTATATAAAATTTATAGAAAACAGGTTTGCTGTTGGATAAGATAAATAATTTATTTATCTATCGCTTGGGGCATCCCAAAGCATCTAACAAAGTTAATTATTATTAATTTATTTACCTCTTTTACTGTAGGTGATTTCTAAAAATTTTGGTGGTTCAACAGATCCTCGTGCAACAGATAAAAACGAAAACATTTTTTGTTCTTCCGCCCATTTGCTGTCATGAACTTTTACATCTATTCCTAGGGGGCTTAGCAATTCTTGAGCTGTATGAGCAAAAATTGTTGGAGTGAGGAGATTCGCCGGTGTATCTGCTAATTTCCTTGCTAAAGAGAAAGACTATTGTGTTTATAGTTAAAAAAAGGGACGGCTTACAAACATTTTTGACAGGAAATTATACAAAAAAAAGATAAAATAAAAAAATATTTAGTAACCTATATTTTGAGCTTCAGCTTTTAGAGCTCCTCTATTCCATTGTTCGCAGTCTAAATCATTCTTTGGCTCATAGAGTAGTACAGAGGGCAATTCATCTTTTTTCTTTTTGTATTCTTGAAACTTCCATGACGATAAAACTGCGGCTTCTGCAACAGCTTCAGCATCACCACAACCATCTACCTTGATATCTTTAACTCCTGCTGCATCTAGTGCTTTTATTCCAGCTAAAATAATAGTTTAAAATACATTTTTTCATTTCTCCATCTCTGTTCTGTTCAGTGTTCAATAATTTTCATGGCCTCTTACATTGCGGCATCCAGCCAATATATATTCAAAATACCCGTTCTGGCCCCCTTGCTTGTTGAGAAATATTTCATTTGAACAAATCTACTTCAAACATTACAATGAAATGAATCTTTAAATGTAAGTTAATTTTTTTTGTCTAGTTGCTGTTTTTTACCTGCGACTGCTACTCGGACGTCTTCTCTATCCTCACGACGAATTTCACCTTCATCTTCTTTATCACATTGATTTTTGATACCTACTACTGTAACTGCTTGAAATTCCTTGTCTAGGCCCCAAAATGTAAAAGTTTTTCCGGGTTTGACTTCATTTCCCGACCTTAAAAAACATAGGAAAAAATTTATTCTTACTGCAATTAGCATTATGCTTTTTGTATCTAATTATTTTAAACACATTCCTCTGAATACAATCAAAGCGTTTGTTCTAAAATATAATTTTTCCAAAATACAGTTCGAAAATTGGATTGTGAACTCTACTTTTTATTCATATTTTCTAAACTATTGAAATCTGATAGCATTCTGAATAATATATTCTGAACACGTTAATGTAGGTACTACTATCTTAATATACTATCCATCTTAATATACTATCTACTATCTTTAAAAAAGATTAAACAGGGTAATGAAAAATCTCAAAACAGGGGTTAAAATGCTATCTATGCTATCACCAGATACTGCAGACGATGCCGATGTAGCAATTCTGGAAGAAAATATAAAAATACAAGACCTCATGAATCAGATGGATGAAGTAATATTCAAGTATACAGAATATTATAAAATTTGTATTATAAGCAGGAGGCAAAGTATATTGCCAATAGAATTTATATAAAATCTCCTATAACTAACGTAACCTCTATATTGCGCGTTTTAAATTTCACAAATAGGAAACAGCGTGACGTCATGCGCGAACCCGGACGAATTTGATACGGTTTGGTATCATACCTTCTTTTATTTCTATCATGAATAAGTGCTAAACTTGTTGCCAATACACCTTTTAGAGCCGATCTAATTTTTTAAATATCAAACATTTAAAAAAAGTCTCCCCGAGCACAGCCTCGAACCACGACCTCTTTTCAAGTTCAAGTGTATTTCCACAGTGGGAGTGGCGCAATATTATTGGTGGGCCGCCAACAAAATTTGTCTCTGTTTAACTTCCTAAAGCGCGTATGTCTTTTTCTCTCTTAGTTTATATAGTCCTTAATTCATCCAAGATATCGTCCATATACCTAAACCTATGAGGCCAATTTAAAATACGATCCAGCCCGGAGCAAGCTTGGATATCTTTCGATGAAGGCTTGGCTTGATTCTTCTTGGGTTTGTTTTTTTTTTGAAAATTTTAAAAAATAAATTAGGTGGATCATTGAAAATAAATTTGGGTGGGTCGTTGACCAAATGACCTTGAGCAAAACCTATTAAAAGCATATAACTGACAGACGAAAGACAGTTATTAACAATCAGCATCGAGATAAACAAAATAAATTAAAAAAAAACCTCTGTAGTGTGGGAGCATACACCATATAACACCACTATAGGTAAGGAACGATGGCTGTGTTCCAGAAAAATTATGAAGTTATTAGAAGGCATGGGCTTTAAGCAACAATGTGTAAGCAAAAATCTAAAGAAATGATGCTTAATACCGACAAAATGATGACCAACAATATGAAAAAGGTCCTATTAACATTAACATGGGCCCGAATGCGCTTCGTTTTCGAGATAAAAGGTAATTGTGGTCGAGTTTATATGGTTTCAAAGATAGTTCATTCCACTTTCGTACATACATTTTTTGGAGTTAGAGTACCTATGGAATGACCTGAATTAGAAATAATTAATAAAAGTGATATTTTTGGGTGTCGCGACCCAACAGATTCACCGAAATTAAAAAGCCAATAGACCATATTGAAAACTGTGCCTCGCTTTAAGTCATATTTTGCGAGATATCGAAACAGCACGAGATAATATAAAAAACATCCAACATACCAAAAAGTTAAAGGAAAAAAGAGGAATGTTGCCTTTTTGCAAAAGGATAGTCAGTATTACAGAGTTCAATTTATTCCTTGAATATCGCACTGCTGTGGAGTAAATAACACAATTTATTGTTAAGGTTGACAATTTATTTTTATTTATTGCTATTATAATACAGCTACTCCACATCAATGAAAACATTGATAAAATCTTATTACAGTAACCTGTATATTGTATAGGATTCTACAGACACTTATAATCGAATAACACATTTAGATTTTTGTGCAAACTAATACTTAGCAACAAACATCCATAAGTAATCAAATCACAATTTTATTGGGTGAAATCAATGCCGCCAATAAAACTGACACCTTAAAGGATAGACTATTTCTTATGGTAAATAAAAATTTACAGGGAGTTTTATGAGCAACAAAATATACCTCGGGATTCAGTATCGCTAAGACCGGTCTAGTTTGACAATCAATGTTTTAAACTGACAAGGGTAAGAATAAGACATCTGAGTTTTGTACTATGAATTTATTTTTGACTCTTTTTGCAAGTACATATTTATGTATATACATACAATTATTTGGAAACCAAGCAAATGGCCGAAATAATAAAATAACTTGTGTCTTTAATGAGACTTAACAGTAACAGAACAACTACCTGGTCAACTATTTTAATTTAAACCAGCACTAAATCTTAAACCTATATAGTGAATTCGGGTGATATAGTTTAAAATGACACAATTCTATTATAAAGGGTGTCACGGTTTGCTTCGACTAAGTTTAACCCAAATGTCTTCCCACTTCCATTTTTTTTTCAGATTTTGTTAAAGTGATGTGGTCTAAGTAATTTAAGCCCAAAAAGAAAATCCTAGATCAATAGTTCGAAGAGAAAACCTGATTTTACTAATTTTTTTTAGGTAAAGCGGCTTTATTTTATGAAAAATAGTATCAAAATTTTTTAAAGTGTATAATCTTCTTTCAACTCTGGAAACGATATCTTTTTAGTGGAAATATTAAATATTTTTAAATAGCTTTGATTATCCTGAAAAAAGATGAATAAATGGGTTTTTCGTCAGTTTTTGGTAACTATCTCTAAAAGCCTGTTTACATTACTTGCAATTTATAGCATGAAAGTTATAGCAAGGTAATTAATTGCATTGCATGGCCGTTTACACATGAAGCAATTTTTGTATGCAAGTATTCTGACAAGAAATGTCGCCAACTTTAAAATTATATCTAACTCAGCTGATTAAACAATAGGTTTTTATTGTACATACTTATTTGCCACATGCTGCTTTTTGGGACATGTCGGCTTTATTTTTTATAAAGATAAACAATAAGAAATATATTAAATTCGCAAAATAAACCACTCAAACGCCATTCAAAACAAAATCGATATTTTTTGAGGTTATTTTTACTTTTTATATGGTTAGTGCTTCGAAATATTACTAGAAAAGTTACTAAACATACATGCTACTTGCAATTACATTAGAACAAGTCCTAATTTCATGCAATGCAAGTAAAATTGCATCAATTGATCGAAAAGCCACCAACGCGCATGCTTGGAGGCAATTTTTTCTTGCATGGCATCAACTTGCACGTAATGTAAACAGGCTATTAAATGGTACGTTCCAATACGATGGTTTATTAAAGGCGGGTTCATACAGCGATTTAATTTAATTTAATATTTAATTTAGCGTAACTTAAAAAGTTGGTTAGATGGCAAGCCATAATAGCGTTCATACAGTTGATGTAATTTAAGACTTAATTTAAAAGTTGACCAACTTTTATCTTTTAGAATTAAATTAAATTAAATGAGGGTTAACGCGCAAACTCAATGAGATGACGCAGTTGGCATTGACACTATTGACAGTTTTGAAAGAAAAATATTCATAAAATGTAAACAAAAGCTTTTCATTTTTGTGTATTTCCCATTCCTTGTGTTAGCTTGTTTAATGTAAATTATTTAAAGTGAGTTTGTTTTTGCAAAACTAAAAATCACCCACACCCACACTTGAAAATCGCAATGGCGCAGGCGCAGCACGATGTATTTCATTGGCTGAAAATTAAATCTTAGGTGGCTTAAATTTCTGGATGAACACCATAAATTAAAATTAAATAAACTCTTAAATTACCTTAGGCTAAAATTAAATTAAATTGCTGTTTGAACCCGCCTTAATTCATTTTAAAGATAATACAATTATCTACAAATAAAAAAAAATACCTCTCTATCTACATCTGTTCAAAGATATGGGTAATAGAAGGTTGAAAAATTTGAAAAAAAAATTATCGAATCAGAATGTTGTGATATATCTCAATAATTATAAGTTATGGATAAAACTGTTCATCATTTTCAAAAAGTTGACTCAATTTCAAGCAAAATAAAAAAAAATCATCTATCTGGAATAAAACCAAGGAACGTATGTCCGCGCCGACGCGACGGTGTTGACAGTGCCAACAGCGTAGAGCGCTATGACGAAATGCATTTAATAGCTGTATTATTAAGTTTTTTCGAGTTTTACTTACTTAGTGAAAATATAAAATTGATTCCTTTTAATTTAAGATCCATTAAATGAATTATTTTCAATGTATCATTTTAAATAAAAGGACAAAATAATACACATTGAAAATAAATTTATTTAAAGGAAATTAAATTAAAAGGAATCAATTCTATATATTTTCACCAAGTGATTAAAACTCGAAAAAAAAACAATAATACATCTATTAAATGCATTTCGTCATAGCGCTCTAGGCAGTTTTTACTGTAAATACAGTCGCGTCCGGCGGGCATAAAGTTTCCGACGATCCTATCTTTGGTTTTATTCCAGATAAAAGATGAATCTTGTTTTTTATTTTGCTTAAAATTGAGTCAACTTTTTGAAAATGATAAACAATTTTAACCATAACTTATAATTATTGAGATATATCACAACATTCTGATTCGATAATTTTTTTTAGTTCGAATTTTCAACCTTCTATTACCCATATCTTTTGAACAGATGTAGATAGAGACGCAATCTTTAAAATGAATTCATAAACCATCTTATTTGAACGTACCATTTAAGAGATACGTGCCAGAAACTGACGAAAAACTAATTTTTTCATCTTTTTTCCGGATTATCAAAGCTATTTATAAATATTAAATATTTCCACTAACTTAAAAAAAATTGATTTCATGAAATAAAGCCGCTTAACCTAAAAAATAGTAAAATCAGGTTTTCTTTTCAAACTATTGATCTAGGATTTTCATTTTGGGCTTAAATTTTAGGCCACACCACTTTAACAAAATCTGAAAAAAATGGGAGTGGGAAGACCTTTGGGTTAAAGGTAGTCGAGGCACACCGTGGTATTTCTAGATGTCTATTATAATAGATAGCTAAAATGAATTTAGTCCCATTACTGAGGAAAATACATACATATTACATACATATTTAAATTGCATTTTTCTTTATAAAGCTCAGACATAAATTTACAGTACAAGACTTACTTCTCGTATTTTTACACTGGTCAATCTAAAACGCTGGCTGTCAAATTAGACCGCTCTTAACAATAGTGGATCTGGCCGGTTATTTTTTTATCGAGTTTTTAAATTATTTATATCGAGAGGTTTCTTGAGATAATTGCCTTAAATGAAAAAAAATATTAGAAATGTCCCAAACAACATACAGAGTGCTATTTTTTTTGGACTAATGGTCCCTATTGCCCTCCGAAACTTCTTTTCACGAGGACACTGATTCATTAAATAGTTAGTACTCCTATTTAGTTCTAAAACTTTTTAGACGCTTATTTAGCAGAACATTCGGTTGTGCATATCCTGTTTAAAAACATGTTTACTTTTTGAAAGCGTACGAAAAATGGCTATTTTGCTAAGAAACAAAGTAAATAATAGAAAATATCGAAAAATAGAAAAGAAAGATGTTTCTAAATAAAGCAAGGAATATAACTATGTAAATTCTCAAGGTAAGTCAGTGGTGTCCAAAAAAAAAGGTTAGATTGGTCTTGAAAACAAAACATTTCAGGACATTAAATACTTCACCTGTAAAATATATTAGATATTTAAGAAAACCCCGTATTTGTTAAGGCACACCCTGTATATTTATTAATTTTGTGGATTCCATTCAAACCATAAGCATATTTAAAACAAAAAAAAACACTATAAACAGATATATCTATACTTTCAAATAGAACACAAAATTCAAAAATATACAGGATGTCAATTTTTAGAATAAGAAAATTTAGGTTACTTCCAAAAAGTAACGTTCAACATAGTGTTTATTATATTTAAGTTATTTATTAGCTACTTTAGGTAACTTTTTGGGTATTATTAACATACAATAAATTCCACAAATCAAGTTTCTAGCTAAACACCAAATGGCAGTTTAATTAGTTCTGTCCAAGAATAGCACATTTTGGCAAGCGATCAAAGATCTCAGCATCATTGGCAGCCCTGAAAAATTTGCCCTTTTAACAATTTTATTTAATTTTTTACTTCGTTTCACTTTATATACATACATAAACATATTAAAATACTAAGGATTTATATACCCCCAAACATTTCTACAAAAAATATATTTTAATTCTTTTTGTAATCTCAAATCTAACGGAACAGACTTTAACAGAGCATTAAAGCACATAATGCATACAAAACACTAAAGTAAAGTTCACTCAATTCAAGTTTTTCTAAAGGTGCTTATACATATTGCGAACGAAGACATGCTAACGAACGAATTCGTTCGTTTAATGTATATGCCGTAAAACATCTTGCAAAGAATTCGCTAGGAATCAATGTTATTGACAATATCTACGATATTCTGGGATCGCTGTCAAACCGTTGTCATATTTAAATTCTATTCTGTGTGATCATGGAATTGACTATTTCATTTTTAAAGAACGTGAGTGCCTTTGGAACCCAACCCACGACGATTATTATGGAGGATTCCTTTCTATGTGCTTCCAGAAAGTTGAGAACACTTGCGAAAATAAGCGAATGCCAATACCGGTTCGTTAAATGTTGAACAAATTCGGCTAAATTCGTTCGCTGTAAGTACAGCTTGTCAAATATAGCTTTGCCACTCAGCGCCGCCCACTAGAAGCGCAGTAGACCGTACGGTCCGTAACAAAAGTGCATGCTTTTTTTTATTCATTTCTGTTTTAATTGTCGTGACGTGCATTTCAGTATGGAGTTCGTGTCTAAAGTAAAAGGCAAAGTGTTATCTGAAGAAAATCGTGAAATTTTAGCCAATATTATTCATTTAATGCCCCAAGAAGCTGAAGCGAATAAACCCATCATTAAATAAAGTTCACGAGCGTGTTTCAACTGTTACCGGCGTGTGTACTTGAACAAAAGTGAGAGAGATGAGAAAAGTGGAAAATGGCGAGTACTCGTCATTTTAAACTCCTAATAAAAAATCAAGCTTTAAAACCGAATTGAATGGTTGCCATGAAGGAATCCTTAGACGATATGTCAACTTTAAAGTGACTGAAAAAAAGTGCCTAGCTTGCGTAAAATTCATAAAAAATAAATCAAGTATAATTACACCACACCGGTTCTCTTGAGAGTCTAAGGAAAATTATGAAGAAAAAATGGGATTTAGGTGGCGAAAAACAAAATCTAACCGCAAACTGATGATGGAAAAAACCGATATTCCTTACAAGAGATTAAATTTCTTAAGTATGGAAAAATTTCGTAGAGAATCGTCCAATAATTTTTTATGGATGAGACATACATCACTCTTCTCAGATGCATGAAAAATCTACGAGTGATAACAGTAATGGAGGGCACCGAAGGCCTGTCAAAGGGGCAAATGCTAGTAATAGTTCATGCAGGCAGTGAAAATGAGATTACCTCCATACCAGTGATGTAAGGATACGTATCCAAAAATCCGTTGGATCCGAATATTAAAAGAATCCGGATTATCCGGAACCAGCCGAGAACTTGAATACGGATTCGGAATAAAAATAAATTCGCATCGGGTGGTTACTAATGCAAAGTGCAAAGAGAAAACGGAATCGGAATCGAGTGTAAGCGAACAACACGGTCTGCGATTTGTCATATTTGATATTGTGCTTTCTCTTTCTAATGACATTTCCTAAAAAAAGATGCCGTAGTTATCGGGGTAACGGGTATCATATGAGATGAGACCCATTGGTTAAACTAGTCCCGCCTCACCCGAACCGAATTCAAACGAGAACGGCGCGACGCGGTGCCTTCTTATCCCTAAACTTCGACTTCGCCTGGTATGATACCGATACCGCATCGACCTACCTAGCCGTGTATCCGGACAGAAAATGTTTTAGTCTGTTGCATGCATACGTATACATGATCTGTAACCGCTTTCGCGCGGGTCAAGAAATGGATTCGAATTCGGATAATGGATACGGATATTAGCTGATTCCGATTCCGTATGATTCGGATATCTAATGAATACGGATATTTACAACACTACTCCATACCATCCGGATCTAAATCCCATTGAACTTGTTTGAGCCTCTCTAAAACAGTTTGTTGCCGACAGAAATATTGATTTTAATTTTAATAATGTAGGAAATTATTGTAGGGAATTATTCGGTACCTTTCCAAACAAGATAATAACAATAATAATAATGGTAGCAATTTATTATATGCATCAGGTAACTTATTGAATTTAGTGTTGTAATTAGTACCTATCACAAATATAATTACCAAAATTTCCGTAAAGTATTTACGATACCACTTAATCACAATTCAACCCCTTTAACACAAAATCATTTGTCTTCATTATTTACCAGAATTAAGCAAGCAGAATCCAGGAACAAAACTGTTGTTGACTGCTACCTATCTTAAACTAATTTATGCTAAATTAATGACTAGGAAGGATAATCTTATTTAAATGAAACCGAATATTATAAAATAATTAGGTATGTAATTTTATTTTTGTCGCTGGCAGAACTTTGAGCAGAAGACGCTTAATATTGCCATTCCTGTTATCCCAATGAAATTCGTATGAAATTTTTCAGAGGCAAAGCTATATTTGACCAGCTGTATATGCGCCTTAATTAGACCGAGCGATTATTAGCGAACTCGCCCAGAACAGGTTTGCTCAAATATTTCGATTTTTAAACCTTAAAACATGTTTTGGGCAAATTGTATTGCGCACTCGGCCTTATATTTTTTTTCCAACTGGCGCGGCCCTTTATTGTGCACAGCTGGATGTATTTAATATTTTTGAAAATTGTGGCAATAATTTTATGAAAATCAAATCTTTACTCACAAAAAAACATACCAGAAGAAAAAACATCGAAATAAGTATATGCATTTTCTACATACCGCTTCGAGATTTGCTTTAATGCTCCTATGTCACATAATTAGAAACAAAACAACTTCAACATTTATAAAATGTAAAAAGCCAAAATTACTGCCCCTAATTCGGTAATCATCATTATAAACAAATTGTTTACTAATAATAATGGACATATCTTATTCTGTAGTATTTTTGATGTCGAAATTTGGCACATATCTTTATTACATTTTGATTTTAAAATACCACTATTTCAATCACCAAAATACACTTAAATAAAACAACATTATTGTTATAACTTAAGACAACTCTAACTTATTGCCCTCAACATAAAATCAAAATATGAAAAGTAATGGAGTTTCTTAAATTATACCTGCGCTTTTTCTTATTCCGGTAGCTAACGCAAAATACAGATGAATTGGACACTTGTTGGTGTTGTCCATGTAATTCTATCTTAAAAAGAAAACACCTACACCGGGATTCACTGAAAAGGTTTAAGACTCAGTACTGGTTTAAATTAAGATCTCTCTCTAAGATCAGTTAGGTTTTGACAAGGTCTTTTGTTGACCTGTCACTGTTGGCAAGTCGTCATTAAAAAATATGGGTTATTCTAATATTTCAGCGATTTGTTTGGTTTCAAAATCATTTCTATCCTGGAATAAATGAATTTAGTTCTATTTTTGTGAAAAGTACATACTTAAATTGTCACTTTCTTTATACATTTTCAATAAAACTGAAAACAAAATCATAGTACATAAATATAATTACCAAAATTTCCGAAGTATTTATGATACCACTCATAATCACAATTTGCCCCTTTAACACAAAATAATTTGTCTTTATTCTCAGAATCAAGCAAACAGAGTCCAGCAACAAAACTGCTGTTGACTTAAACTAATTTATGCTAAATTAATGACTACGAAGGATAATTTTATTTATATGATACCGAATATTATAATGCAATTATGTCATTTTATTTTTGTCGCTGACAGTATATTTTAAACTTTAAACCAAAGCAGAAGGCACTTAATTTAATATTGCCATTTCTGTTATCCGAATGCTATCTCACTTCCTCGTCCGCGCAAGTATGAAATTTTTCAGAGGCAAAGCTATATTTGACAAGCTGTACAAAACTTAGTTGTCTGATTCTCACAGTTTAACATCGTCAAATTAGATTGGTCTTAGCGATAGTGAATCCCGGTGCAAGCATTAAGCCCAGATATAGCATTATACATAAAAAATAATAAGCTATTGGCTGCTTTTCCTTATAGTTATTAAGACATAATAAAGAAAACATTAATTCCACAAAAAAAATATATCAATACGTATTTTGATTTTCTGAGGTTGTGTTCTTGGTAATTTGACGCAATTTCCCAAGTATCCCACTTTGAAGGTTATAATTTACAGGTTTGACAAATAAACACTTGCTTAAATCTGCTTGCCATAAAAATTGCAGCACCCCGTATAAAGCAAAATATCTTTATAATTCTAGTAAATGATAACATTTTGGTTGCAAAATGTTATCATTTACTAGAATTATACATCTTGTCTTTTTTAAATTTATATGTGAAAATAAACAATTTTTTCGTAATTGTATTTTAAAATTTTGCTAAAACCCTATCTGCAACAGCTGGAAAACCCAATATTCCAACAAGATAATGCCAGACCCCATACCCATACTTTACTAGAGACTACCTAGAGGAAGCTAACGTTAATGTCCTTCCTTAGCCCCCAAGGTCACCTGACCTATCACTCATTGAACATGTATGAAACATGATAAGCAGAAAACTAAGTCGATTGCCACAACCCATCATGGACCTACAGCACCTGCGCCATGAGGTTAGGTTAGCCTGGGAAGGCATACCACAAGAAGACAAACACCTCATTCGAAGCACGCTAGAAGAATGCAGGAATGATTAAAGCTGCGGGGAGCTTCTACTCATCATTAATTCTTTGTAGCTTGGTCTTAATAATCAGTGTGAAAATTTGATCAATTATTAGTTTCACTCAATCCTATCATTTCTCAAAAAAATATTTAAAAATATACTTATTTACTGGATGTTTCAATTTTTATTTTACGCAGTATAATATGTCAACCAATAGAGTGGGATACAAATCGTGGTTAATCTTCCGCAGGGACGTATGTTAAACAAATCGGTTTATTAAGTACCGAGATATTAGAAAAACAAAATGAGGATAGTTCGTTAGGCCCACTTTTACAATGTAAATTCAAACTTCAGATTGAGCAGTAACCTTCAATCTGGCCTATAGACAAACGCCATTCAAAGTTTAATCAATCCTAAATAGATTTACCTTTAAATATATATTTTAAAAGTGGTCCTTATGGATTCTGCCTAATTTGGCGAGTATAGTAATGTAACAATAAATATCCTTGATAACATATTCTATAATATCTCTAAAAATCTGTCTGTTTGAGGTAAATCACTCTTCAGATTAACAACGAAGGGTAGTTAGGTCAAATTCACCTCTCCTGTCAAGTATAAAATAAATAATTTGGCACAAATATTGCTATTAACACAATATTAATAATACTCGTGAGCAATATATTAATATTACAGCATAATACGTAAGTTATTAGATACGACAGCATAATTCTATAGGGTTTCCAACTATTTATCTCTAGGTATATTATATTATGCTATTTGTGCGTTTGAAACTTTTCATATTCCAGTTTCTAGTTACCAATCAACTATTCCGATTAAGATATCTGTTTTATAGTATGTGTTGCCTTTATAATTATAAACTTCAAGTTCCCTTGTGTTGTAAAACCGGTCTCAGCCACTAATATCCGAGTCTGGCTGGTAAGCTCCGTTGCACGTCTACAGAATTAACAGTTATTAGAATAATGAATAGTCAAGCAGCATACAGGGGAGAAACAAAAATTTCCAAAACCGCTTAAGAGTCAAGAACGCTTATTTTAAATAATATTGCTAAACTCTATTAAAAATTTGCTTAGAATTAAGAGTTATTCTTAAATATGCATTAGGAGCCTCCTATCTCAAAAATTTAAGGGTACATTACTTTTAAGCGATTCTCAAATTTTTGTTTCTATGCTATTTGACTTTTCACGATTCTGCTAACGGTAAATGTTGTCTTTAGGTATGAATCAATTTTTTGCAATACTTACATTTCGATAACTCATTAATAAAATAAGTTTGTAACATTGTAAACGCACAACAGGGCTCGTCAGCCAGACTCTAATATTAGTGACTGAGATCCGATTTACACTACACGACTTGGAATTTCCACAAAAGAAATTTGTAAGTTATGACGACGCAGTCTCTTCAGTCAGTCTCTTCTTGTTTGTTGTCTGATAGAGGCTACTGAATCTCAAAGTTTATACAGGATCCCTTCTCAGCAAACGGTTGTAGTAACAAACGGCGCTCAGTAACAATGTCACTACTTAATAGTGAATTAAATGCATTTTATTCATATTAACCATGAAAAAAATAACTTGCATAAGTTCTGTTCCCTATAAGAAACTGTCAAGTTATTTAAAACCAGACTTATGAAAACAGGATGATGTCGAACTTATGAAGATTTGTCTACATGTGCTCAAAATTATATCGCCATCTAGCAGCACCTCGTTCAAACAGCATGGTACTCTTAATATTATAAATTTTATTGTGTCCATCAGAGTTAATGAGTAATGCAAAAGGAACCTTTTAAAAGTTAAGGTAATCATTAAAACGGCGTCAATTAGACGTGACACCGCTCAATGTCAATATAATTTCTAGTCGGGTTACACAAGCTTTCATAAGGATGAACGCTTTCCTATCTCCATAAGTTCTTGATAAAACTAATCCAATATAATTCAGTACAATGTAGGGTCGAATGTCAATATTTCAAGTTTGTAAAATTTTTTGGCTGTTTGCGGGAAATACAGAGAAAAACCTCACAAACAAAAATACTAATCTTGTGCTTTGTTATGTTACTAAGTGACTTGTCCTGTTGCTCAAAACTTTTAATCAAGTAATAAATTATTCACACTGTTTTGGATGCGGAAAGTGGTACTTTTCTGTACTTGTGTGGTAAAGTTACTTTTCCGCACGAGTTAAAAAAACATTTTCTCAGTTAAATTTTGTTTGTACTAGCTTTCAACTACAAAACTGCCTTTGCAAGCACTCTGTATTAAGTGAACGTCATAGTTCGGCAAATTATGTTGGCTGGTGACCTGTTTGTGCGATGTCATAAAAGCAAATGTCTGATCTAGTTTGTTTATGCAAAATATTTTATTCTTTTGGTATCGTTTCCTTAGCAACGAGGACACAAAAAATGTCTTAAGTCAATTTCCAGCTAAATTTTTTAAGTAACTGCGATATTTAAGACATTTCTAAGCTATATCCACCCTTAAAATGGATAATTTCGCTGAATGAAATGTTCCAAGAAAATTTGTATGTAATCCTGGATCTGAAATAAGCTACACTGAACTGCACAAAAAGTACAAATCCTTACGCCCTTCAAATACCTCTCATCGACGATTTTTCTTAGCATACAAAGATGGAAAATGTCAGTGTTGCCAATTTGGTAGGATTCCTACTAAATCTAGTAGGTTTCAGAAAGACCTCGGTAGGAAATTTCATCGTTAGTAGGCAGTAGGATTTTTAATAGGTTTTTTAATAATTTGCTATAATAAAATATTACCAAAATATACCGTGTGGCCTTAAAATTGAATAAAAATACGTTGTGCATTTCAACCAATTACAAGTTAAAATCATTAAAATAGCGCCATCTGCGGACAATTGACTGCCATTGCCAGTTTTGTTTTAACAGGTGTGTAGAGAGCTCTGTGCTTCATTTGTTTTTCAATGCCGGGGATTCACATCAAAGAGAAGACTGTTATTTCTGACTTACTTATTTTATTGCATCATTGCAACATCAATTTAAAGAACAAATCCTAGTTCCGGTTCTGTTTGGCCAGTTTAGTAGGAATCTAGTAGGATTTTCTTGTTTAATTTGGTAGGACGATTGACGACGAGTTGGCAACACTGGAAAATATTCCAAACAATGTGTGGGCATAACATTTGGAAAAATGCCTTCAAACCTAGCAGGGTACTGCAAAATCCTGAGATGTATACCGGACATTGTTTCTTCAGTCAGTCTCTTCTTGTTTGTTGTCTGATAGAGGCTACTGAATCTCAAAGTTTATACAGGATCCCTTCTCAGCAAACGGTTGTAGTAACAAACGGCGCTCAGTAACAATGTCACTACTTAATAGTGAATTAAATGCATTTTATTCATATTAACCATGAAAAAAATAACTAGCATAAGTTCTGTTCCCTATAAGAAACTGTCAAGTTATTTAAAACCAGACTTATGAAAACAGGATGATGTCGAACTTATGAAGATTTGTCTACATGTGCTCAAAATTATATCGTCATCTAGCAGCACCTCGTTCAAACAGCATGGTACTCTTAATATTATAAATTTTATTGTGTCCATCAGAGTTAATGAGTAATGCAAAAGGAACCTTTTAAAAGCTAAGGTGATCATTAAAACGGCGTCAATTAGACGTGACACCGCTCAATGTCAATATAATTTCTAGTCGGGTTACACAAGCTTTCATAAGAATGAACGCTTTCCTATCTCCATAAGTTCTTGATAAAACTAATCCAATATAATTCAGTACAATGTAGGGTCGAATGTCGAATTTCAAGTTTGTAAATTTTTTTGGCTGTTTGCGGGAAATACAGAGAAAAACCTCACAAACAAAAATACTAATCTTGTGCTTTGTTATGTTACTAAGTGACTTGTCCTGTTGCTCAAAACTTTTAATCAAGTAATAAATTATTCCTACGAGCGTGCGGGAAAGTGCACTTTCCACACTGTTTTGGATGCGGAAAGTGGTACTTTTCTGTACTTGTGCGGTAAAGTTACTTTTCCGCACGAGTTAAAAAAACATTTTCTCAGTTAAATTTCGTTTGTACTAGCTTTCAACTACAAAACTGCCTTTGCAAGCACTCTGTATTAAGTGAACGTCATAGTTCGGCAAATTATGTTGGCTGGTGACCTGTTTGTGCGATGTCATAAAAGCAAATGTCTGATCTAGTTTGTTTATGCAAAATATTTTATTCTTTTGGTATCGTTTCCTTAGCAACGAGGACACAAAAAATGTCTTAAGTCAATTTCCAGCTAAATTTTTTAAGTAACTGCGATATTTAAGACATTTCTAAGTTATATCCACCCTTAAAATGGATAATTTCGATGAATGAAATGTCCAAAGAAAATTTGTATGTAATCCTGGATCTGAAATAAGCTACACTGAACTGCACAAAAAGTACAAATCCTTACGCCCTTCAAATACCTCTCATCGACGATTTTTCTTAGCATACAAAGATGGAAAATGTCAGTGTTGCCAATTTGGTAGGATTCCTACTAAATATAGTAGGTTTCAGAAAGACCTCGGTAGGAAATTTCATCGTTAGTAGGTAGTAGGATTTTTAATAGGTTTTTTAATAATTTGCTATAATAAAATATTACCAAAATATACCGTGTGGTCTTAAAATTGAATAAAAATACGTTGTGCATTTCAACCAATTACAAGTTAAAATCATTAAAATAGCGCCATCTGCGGACAATTGACTGCCATTGCCAGTTTTGTTTTAACAGGTGTGTAGAGAGCTCTGTGCTCCATTTGTTTTTCAATGCCGGGGATTCACATCAAAGAGAAGACTGTTGTTTCTGACTTACTTATTTTATTGCATCATTGCAACATCAATTTAAAGAACAAATCCTAGTTCCGGTTCTGTTTGGCCAGTTTAGTAGGAATCTAGTAGGATTTTCTTGTTTAATTTGGTAGGACGATTGACGACGAGTTGGCAACACTGGAAAATATTCCAAACAATGTGTGGGCATAAATACATTTGGAAAAATGCCTTCAAACCTAGCAGGGTACTGCAAAATCCTGAGATGTATACCGGACATTGTTTCCGCAGATCTTCAGCGATAATGTTGGCAAACTCCGGCTCCAATATCACCAACATTAAGAGACACAGTGGGTGGAAATCCAGTTCAGTGGCGGAGTCCTATATTGAAGACTATTGAGAATAAAAAGAAAATTACTCGAAAGATACTTGAAAAACCATGTAGCAACAGATCTCAGTCAACCACGTCTCTGATGTTAGACCCATCAGATGACATGCCTAGCAGCAATATCCGTTTAACTCCAGCAGCAACAACTTTACAGCAAACCACAATATCCATTACGCTTCAAACGAAAATCAGCTAATATCAATGTTTGCGAGAAAAACTACAGCAAACGAGGGAAAAGAAATGAAATTTTACTTTTAATTTTAATATTTATCGTTCCTAATGTTTCTTACTAATAAAGTAAGCATTAAAAAAATACCAAATGATTTTTTAAATTTTCTTGAAAGAAAAATGTAGAGTACGAAAAAGTTATTTTTCAACAGAAGTGGAAGAAAGTTACTTTTACCTCACAATACTTAGAAAAAAGAAAAATCTTCATTGAACGCAAACAATAGTTCTTTGCATGTTTTCCATGTCTAAAAAACCGCTTTCTTTAGTTTAGTAATAATAAAATTTTGTTTTTCTCTAAATTTTTGTTAAATTTCAAGTAAGCCGGCGCTCGTAGGAAAAATTTTGTACCTAAATCATGCGGAAAGTATCTTTTCCGCCCTTACCGGCTTGCCAGAACACCGCTTCGCGTCGTTTGTGCAGCTGCCGTCGCGTGCGAAAAAGTACCATTTTCCGCACTTGTTAGGTAAATAACTATAAACAGCAAAATTGCAATGAGATTTTTAAAAGCATTACTGTAATTAAAACACTCTCTGAGATCAAACCTGCGATTTACCTTCACAATTTTCTGAAACTGTAGGCATTTCAATCCATCAGGTTAAATTACAAAAACATCAATCAGTAATCTCTTGCAAAACTTTTAACGAAGCATCTTCATGTCGTACATTTTCATAATTAAAAATTTTATCAAAATATGCAATGAAAATATTTTATAGTCTTATAATTTAGTTATATTTAAATATTAGTGAATAATCACTCACACTCACAATTTGTCCATGGATGGGGTTGACAAGAGGACAAATGGACCAAATTTTTACAAATACGAGGATGGCCATTCTTGATAAAAGTTTTCGCTTGCCATAAAAATAAGATTCGCGATGAGAAAACTTTAATTTTTTGTAGAAGGTGCTCAAAAATACAAAAACATGAAATTGTGTTAAGAACAAATAATGCGTTACTTATCATTTTAAGGCAAAATATTGATAAAAAAATTGTTTTTTAGATTTCAGTAATCAAGTCCCATTCTATAACAATGTATTTTAATTAATAATTTACAAAATTTAAATTTTCTCTGACACCCTAAAAAGCACAACAAAAAGCTCTATGTTTTTAATCCCCATATAGGAGCACTGAACAAATCTGAACCGACCTAAACCAAGGCCAAGACTAGTAAAGGACGTCACATAAGGCCCATTTATAATGGGCGCAACTACAAGGTTAAATTTCTGGAGTAAATAACACTGAGTCTTAAATCTTTTAACCTAATCCAAATAATCAATGGATCAAAATCTTAAACTTGTTAACCTAATCAAGATGTTAAATATTACAGTATCATAATGACAATAACACAAATAGCACTGAACAAACCTGAACTGACCAGGGGAGGACGCTCATTTATTATGGGCGCAACTAGAAGGTTTAATTTCTGGAGTAATTAGAATTGGGTAAAGTTTTAAATCTTTTAACCCAATCAACATAATCAAAGGCTTAAAATCTTAAACCTTTTAACCTAATCACGATGTCAAATATTACAGTATCACAATGACAATAACGCAAATAGCACTGAACGAACCTGAACAGACCAAGGGGAAATGCTCATTTATTATGGGCGCAACTACAAGGTTTAATTTCTGGAGTAATTAGAAATGGTCAAAGTTTTAAATCTTTTAACCTAATCAAAATAAGCAATGGAATAAAATCTTAAACCTTTTAATCTAATCAAGATGTTAATAACGTAAGATCAAAACAAAAACGTCCACAAAGTATGCCGTGGAATCAATCAAACCCATGTCTTGAATTACTACCCTTGAAAGGTAACATAGGTAAGGTATAGGTGAACGAAAAATATTTCAAGTTCAAGTTGAAGTTTTTATTTTTAAGAAAATTAAATATGGTAATTACGGCAGAACAAAAAGCTTTTATGATCGAAAGTTACTTTAGAAATGGTAGAAAGGTTCGCCAAGGGACGCCATTCAGGATTTTCAAACAGAATTTCCTCACATAGTCATGGATTTCGACCAGTTTCGCCAAGATTGGGCTAGACCTGTGGCTTTGTTTAGAGAAACAGGAAGTGTGAATAGAAATGAAGGCAGTGGGAGACCCAAAGTTCGCATTGCACAAACAGTAGAATAATTGAGGCAAATTATTAATGAACACCCACAAACCCCTACTCGGCGTTTAAGCCAGCAAGTACATGTATCTTACGCAACCTGCAATATAATCCTGAAACATGACCTGCATATGCACGAGTATCGTCTAAGCTCAGTCCAAAAATTCTTACCAAACGGCAAGCCGCAGCGAATGCAGTTTCCAGAGCGGTTTATGGGTAATTTGCATAATAATGACAACGTAGTTGAAAAAACCTTTTTTACTGACGATGCATGGTTTTACCTCTCTGGTTATGTAAATTCTCAACAAATGAGAATGTAGAGTTCTGAAAACCCACATTTCTTTATAGAGAAGCCGCTGCATTTACAGAAAGTTGGCGTGTGAGCGGCCATATCGAAAAAATTAATGGACCGATTTTTTTTAAGGGGCTCTCAATTCGGCGCGATACCATAATGAAATTTTGTAAACGCATTAGACGATGAAGAGATGCGACAAGGCTACTTCCAGCAGGACGCGGCGCACCAATTCACGTAATTCTTGATAATATAAAATTTTTGGAAGAATTTTTCGAAGACCGAATCATTAGTCGTAATACGCCAGTTAGGTGGCCACCACGGTCCTGCGATCTCACGCCGTGCGACCTTTTTTTATGGCCACACATTAAAAACTCGGTTTTCAAATCACCTTGTGAAAATTTAGAAGACCTACGGGCTAGAATTACAAATAAATTTCAGGAGATTAACAACTCCCCCAAAGTGCTCACCAATATTTTTGATGCTATAAAAGGAAGAATGAGAACATATTTGGAAGTAGAAGATAGACACGTCTCTCATTTAGTTTAAATTTACAATTTTTAGATTCTTCGTTGTATGTTTTTTTAATTCTGTATTATGCAATAACAATGACAATAATGTAATTTTCTTAAAAATAAAAACTTCAGAACTAAAGTCTATTTGTTTCGACAATAGACCGAATATAAACAGATGCACGCTGCCTACAAGTGATCGGTTCAAACGGTGAAATTGAACAGGGCCGCATTGAGAATGAGAAGGAAAACTTTAAACTGCAATACTGTTTACAATTAAATAAAAACTTAAATAATTGCCAGCCTTGACAACCGAACAAACAAAATGCGATTAAAAATCAACGCAAAAAATCAAAACTACAAAACAAGTCAAAACTCGAAAGAAAGTCGAATAGCCTTTTTCACTAGACAGCCTAATTACAATCCTGCGAAATGCCGCCGATAGCTGTCTGACACGCCTCTTTCAATTTAATGTCCGGTCGGCCAATACGAATAGGAAGCTGGTGGAGGCTCGACGAGATCGTCAGACTATGACGTGTAGGGTTAATATTTACATCGGTCTATCGTCCAAACAAATAGACTTTAGACAGTTTTATTTTTCATTCACCGATACCTTTTACCTATGTTACCTTTCAAGAGTAATAATCCAAGACAAGCGTGATTCATTCCACGGCATACTTTGAGGACTTTTTTTTTATCTCACGTTGTTACAGTGGGCGAGTTGGAGTTGACGCTTGGAACGCTCCGAGCACAGAAATTAGACATTGTAAATTACTTCTTACTTTGTCATCTATATAGGAGATGTTAAGAACGTATGTCTGAGATTTACGCTCGGAGAACTCCGAGCGTCCAACTCGAACTCCCCCAGTATCATAATGACAATAAAGCAAATAGCACTGAATGAACCTGAACAGACCGAGGGAAGACGCTCATTCATTATGGGCGCAACTACAAGTTTTAATTTCTGTAATAATTAAAACTGACCAAAGTTTCAAATCTTTTACTATAATCAAAGTAATCAAGTCTTGAATCTTTTAAGCTAATCAAGATGTTAAACGTTACCACACCATAATGGCAATGTAGAAAGTAATACTGACTATGGCAAATTAGGAGTGTTAACTATTTACAGTTTAAAAATGGCATTTATTGCACTTTGTCAAACTTTTTTTTTATTTTTGACTTTCCTCATCATATTCAGGGTGTTTTATAATTGAATGTCAATATTTAAGGGGGCGATTTTTGGGTCCATTTTAAAAAGAAAACTTCATATGAACGTATGTCCTAAACGTCTTAACTTTTGAGATACAGGGTGGTAAAGATTTCAAAGACAAATAGTTTTTTATTAATATCTGTAATACCACTTTAGATATTTTAATTAAATTTGGCATACATGTACTATGTACCAAAAGGCATTATTTAGTGTACCACAATTTTTTTTATTTAAACAGTGGCGTTCGTACGGAATTTCACCTGCCTGTTTTGGCAGACATTGAAGGTACATCACTGATTTCTCGTAAAATTAAAATTATTCCTGAAATCCCCAATTATTTCGAAGCAAATTTGATCTCTTGAATTTTTTCAATCCGATGCACGGTTTTCGCTTAAAAAAATAAAAACCTTTTCTCTGCATGATCATAACAATATTGTTAATATGACAATATCACCATGCAGAGAAATAGATTTATTTTCTTAGACCAAATTTGCTTAGAAATGAATTAGGAAGTTAATTTTTGAGATCCTTATTCATTTCTAAGCAAATTTGATCTAAAAAATAAAATCTATTTATCTGCATGGTGATATTGTCATATTAACGATATTGTTATGATCATGCAGAGAAAAGGTTTTTATTTTTTTAAGCGAAAACCGTTCACCGGATTGAAAAAATTCAAGAGATCAAATTTGCTTAGAAATGATTGGGGGCTTCAGGAATAATTTTAATTTTACGAGAAATCAGTGGCGTACCATCAATGTCTGCCAAAATAGGCAGGTGAAATTCCGTACGAACGCCACTGGTGGAAATTAAAAAAATTGTGGCACACTAAATAATGCCTCTTGATACATAGTACATGTATGCCAAATCTAATTAAAATATCTAAAGTGGTATTACAGATATTAATAAAAAACTATTTATTTTTGAAAACTTTACCACCCTGTATCTCAAAAGTTAAGACGTTTAGGACATACGTTCATATGAAGTTTTCTTTTTAAAATTGACCCAAAAATCGCCCCCTTCAATATTGACATTCAATTAGAAAACACCATTTATAGGTCAGCATTTATATGCGTATAATCTTCTTGTTTATAATCTTTCCATGCAAAAGGACAGAATGCTGCTGGATTATAACAAATAGAAATTTAAAATACCTCTTATTTTGCCCTCTTATTTTCTAAATGTCATTGAGCACGATACTATAAACATGTTATTTTCGAAGTTAGAATACAGTCAAAATTACAGTCATAAAACTGCTTGTTTATACATTTTTCATTCAGACTGGAAAAAGTATCTTACGATTCAGAATATAAAACTCAGTTCGCCTCAAATTTAATATTTAAATAATAATTACAAAAGTCACCTTTTAAACCAGTCTTTTTTAAGCATAGAACGGAAAAAACCCCAATATTCCCATTCATTGTAAAAGCTGTAAGAAAAATTTAATTTATATTCCTTAATAATTATGTTCAGCCTGGTTTTACAATAGGAATTACAATTACTTTTGGCCTCTAACCTTCAATCGTTTCTCATATCTCGTTTCTGCTTCTCAACAGTTACAACAACCCACTATGTGGAACGTGAACATTTCTTCAGCAGTGATTGTCGTCTTAATAATAAATCACAAAAACAATTACTTTCCAAAAATTAAACCAATTCTAAAATATTTATTATGCCTCTACTATTAGCTGCCAAGACAACATTTGAATTTTGTTTCCAACACACCGCTGAAACAAATTCGTTAGTATCGTCCTCCCTTCTCTCAGGCTCTAGCACGCCCTCTACAGTCTCAAATTTATATTGGAAAAGTTTTTTACTTAAACCCTTGTAGTAAACGAATAGTGAATTATTTTCAGAACCGCATGCGATAAAGTCGCCATCTGTCGCTAAACCGACAAAGTTCTTTTCATTTATGTGACCCACAAAGGACCTTAAGCAATGTGGCGTTTGGATATTCCACATTTTAAGTTGAGAATCGGTCGAAGCGGACACAATTTCCTCGCTATTTAAGAACTTGACGTAACTGACCGCTTTTTTATGACCTTTAAATATATTTACAGCTTCCTTCATGTTTCGAAGGTCGTAGTAATGAACACAATGATCGGCGCTTCCGAAGGCCAAGTGAGACGAGCTTTTCGGGTTAAATTTGACGCAACAAACGTTAGCTTTAGCTTCGAGAGTTGCTACCGAATGCTCTTCATTGAGAGAGTAAAGTTTCACTCTAGCGTCGTCTGAACCTAAAAATAAGAGAAAAATTAATAAAAACCTGTTTTCTTTTGTTCGTGTTCGGAAAAATCCCCCAATTTTAGGTTTTAAATATTTTAGGTTTGCGATTTTCTCGGTAACATTGAACGTATATGATTCTTCACTATCTGAAGCATTCTTCAGTAGAATATGTTAAGGAGTTTATGAATCACGTGAGCAAAGTTTCGGACTTGGGTTTGCTTGGGTTTACATTAAGTCTGACTTAAAATATAGGTTATGTCTATAATTTTTTTTTATCTTCGGACAGCCCACGAAGGTCTTAACTAAGTACTCTAGGTACCGTGGGTGTACCGGGGTATCCATCTCACACATCCAGAGCTGGAAACATCCGTTTGGATTACACCAGCCCTTTAGCAGATGTGTGGAGTGGTGCCGCCTCGGGAAAGGAACGGTGATGATTTTCTTTTTTTGGAAAATGCTCAGTAATATGCATAGTTCTCTTAAAAGAAACAAATTATCTAGTTTCCATAAAAATTATTCTTTGTGCAAAGGAAGTAGGTTTAGGGATTTACTTTTGAGATACTGGCAGCCTTGTTACTTAAACTTTTTCAATAACAAACAGTATAATCGACTTTTCTTATCTTCCTTGTGCGTTTTTGTGCTTATTAATAAAATTTTTCGCTGCTGTGTGATCAAAAAACATTGGAATTTGTAAAAACACTAATTATTAAATAATACCCTCATGTTATGGTGCACACTTGTTTCAAGAGTGACAAAAATAGGGGAGAAAATGCTACTTTTCAGCGATAAGTAATAACACTTGTTGAAAAAATATCTCTAAAATAACGTAAAGTGGCCAAAAATATTTAAATTATTTTATATTACTTTAAAAATTAAAGGGACAGGTATAAGGAAACGAGAAGGCAGAGAAACGCTAAAATTTTCGTGTAATGTCATTTTTAGGGTTATTAGGCTTTATAAGCCCCATTTGTATTCAACATAATGTAGGATCAAAAAAAAAACGTTCTCAAAGTATGTCGTGGAATCAATAACGCATGTCTTGAATTATTACTATTCAAAGGTAACATAGGTAAAACGTAGAGGTGAATGAAAAATAAAACCGTCAAGTTCTGAAGCTTCTATTTTTAAGAAAATTATATTATTGTCATTGTCACTGCATATTATAGAATTAAAATAAAAACATATTACAACAAAGAACCTAAAAATTATAAATTTTAAAATAAATGAGACGTGTCCACCTTCTACTGCCAAACATGTTCTCATTCTTCTTTTTACAGAATCAAAAATATTGGTGAGCACTTGGGGGTAGTTGTTAATCCCCTGAAATGTATTTGTAATTCGAGCCTGTAGGTCTTCTGAATTTTCACAAGGGGGTTTGAAAATTGAAAACAGAGTTTTTAATGTGTGACCATAAAAAAAGTCACATGGCGTGAGATCGCAGGACCGTGGTGCCCACCTAACTGGTATATTACGACTAATGATTCGGTCTTCGAAAAATTCTTCCAAAAAATTTACATTGTCAAGAGTTACGTGAATTAGTGCGCCGTCCTGCTGGAGGTAGCCTTGTCGCATCTCTTCATCGTCTAATGCGTTTACAAAATTTTCTAAAATTTCATTACGGTATCGCGCCGAATTGAGAGTCCCTTAAAAAAAATCGGTCCAATTATCCTTCTTTTTGATATGGCCACCCACACGCAAACTGTCTGTTAATGCAGAGGCTTCTCTATAAAGAAATGCGGATTTTCAGAACTCCATATTCTCATTTGTTAAGAATTTACATAACCAGAGAGGTAAAACCATGCCTCGTCAGTAAAAAAGGGTTTTTTCAAATACGTTTCCATTATTATGCAAATTACCCATAAACCACTGTGAAAATTGCATTCGCTGCGGCTTGTCGTTTGGTAACAATTCTTGGACTGAGCTTAGACGATAAGCGTGCATATGCAGGTCAGATTTCAGGATTGTATTGCAGGTTCCGTAGGATACATTTACTTGCTGGCCTAAAGAATAGGGGTTTGTGGATGCTCATTAACAATTTGCCTCAATCCTTCTACTTTTTGCGCAGTGTGGACTTTGGGTCTCCCACTGCCTTCCTTTCTATTCACACTTCCTATTCCTCTAAACAAAGCCACAGATCTAGTCAAACCTTGGCGAAACTGGTCGAAAACCATGACTATGTGTGGAAATTCTATTTGAAAATCCTGAATGGTGTCCCGTGTTGAATAAACCCACTGGCCATCAACCCTTCCACCATTTCTAAAGTAACTTTCGATCATAAAAGCTTTTTGTTCTGCCGTGATTACCATATTTAATTTTCTTAAAAATAAAAACTTCAGAACTTGACAGTTCTATTTTTTATTCATCTATACCACTATACCTTTTACCTATGTTACCTTTCAAGAATTTAAGACATGCGTAATTGATTCCAAGGCACACGGCACGTTTTTTTTTTGATCTTATGTTATTTACTAACAGTTGCGCACTGGTCAAGAAAAGTATTTCCTTTAATAACAAAATTTTTTCATAAGAAAATTAAAACAATAATTTTAAAAAGTACGAAAATTTTTTAGGTAGTAGCTTTTTAGTTTGTGTGCAAAATTCAGTAACTTGTTGCCCACATCTTCAACCATCTTTGTATATGTTTAGAAATTTTGGAAAAAACCTCTAATTGTTCAATTGTAAAGAGTTCAAGTAGCGCACGATTTTCTTTATACATTTCAATGTTCAAAATTCATAGTAGAGTAAAGTGACCAAATATGGAATAGGTGCTTAATATGGAATATCGATTTATTTTAAAAACTATTTGCGCCATTTACTAACTGAAGATTCATACATCAACAAACGCTTATTTTTACATTGCCGCGAAGTCTTCGTAGCCATGTTTGCATTAGTATGGATCATACCGCCGGTAAAGACTTATGCTGATATTGAAAGTTTATTTCCTGGCAAGTATTTTTCTGTTTTCTGGTAAGACGTCTCAGTTTAATTGAATTCCTTTGATTGCATGCCTATCCTCGAATGTCATTGTTTTTTATTGTTGGCATTGTTAATCGTTAATTTTATGTTTTTAACAAAAAACAAGGTTCGATTTAATGTGAGGTTAGTGCCAAATATGGAATACACCTGAGCAAACCTGAGAAATCTGGATCCAGTGTATATTGTGCAGTCACTGGGCATACGAAGAATGCTCAGGTGCATTGAGCGAGCATTTTGTTTGTGACTTTTTCAAATAACTGTGTTTGTGCCTTGCACAATTAAAGTCTCTTTTTGTTTGTAAGAAAGTCGTTTTTCAGTTGTTTAAACATTTTTTTTTTAAATTTGCTTAGATTTCATATTTTCTTTGAAAGCAGATAGTTGTCTGGTTGATGTGTTTGTAGATACTATTATTTTTTAGGATTAAATAAACGTTTATTTAACATATTTTATTTATTTAATAAGGTATTCCATATTAGGCTTAAAAATATATCACACAGAAATATGCAACTTTTTGTTTATTAGCTCATAATTTCTGTTATAAGAAATTTAATCCCTTATAACCCCAAAAATATTTTCAGATGATCCTTAATAAAAGGTTTTAGTAATATAACAAACCATTTTTGCACAAAAGAAAAATTTTAAACATAAATAACAAAATGGTATTCCATATTTGGTCACTTTACTATACATATGTAATTCAGTATATATGGTGAGTTTTTTAATGTGTTACAAGGCGATATCTCGAAAACGGTTTAAAATATTTTCAAAATTCAAAATTTTGGTGACTTAATAGGGAGATGGGGGACATATTTAAATATATTTTTGACATTTACCCCCTGTTTCGATTTTGAGTAACTTTGGAATTTTAAATGGGATGATGTACTTTTGTTTATAAAATTCGAATCTACGTAAAGAACCATGTATGTGCTCAATTTTTTTTATTTCCTCTTTCGGTTAAGGAATTATGATTTATTAGGTTATAAAATAAAAAAAATATTGGCCATTTAATTTCAACTTCTGTCAGGCTTGAGAAGTTCGAAATGTCCCCCTTCAACTTCCAAACACTTTCTCACTCTTTTTCTAAATGAATTTCGTACCCGCTGTATTTCAGGTGTCACTTATAAGTTGGCAAAGCGGATTCGGTCTTTCCTATTATCTAAAGTTGAAGGTGCAGTCGCCATCACTTTGTCCTTTATAAATCCCCACAAGATAAAGTTAAGGGGGGTCAAATCCGGGGACCTAGCAGGCCAGTTGGTAATAAACTGAGAAATAATCGTTAAAACGTCAAAACTGTTAACTGTCTTAGTAAAAATAACGCATTTCCATGGAAATGAATAATTGTGAAATAAGTGAACTTCACGTATGGGTAACAATTTATTTTTTAAATTCAATTAAAATTTAGTTAACCATAATATCGTAACCGAAAGAGCATATCAAAAAAAAATTGTATAGATAGTTTTTTACGTAGATTTGAATTTTATAAACAAAAGTGCATCATCCCATTTAAAATTCCAAAGTTACCCCTCACCCCTCAAAATAGAGAGAGGGGGTAAATGTCAAAAATATGTTTAAATATGTCCCCCATCTCTCTATTAACTCACCAAAATTTCATGAAAATTCTGTAAACCGTTTTCGAGATATCACCTTGTAACACTAAAAAAACTAGCCCTGTAAATTGATACAGATATGAAAACACGTTAAGGACTGGATTTTTCGCATGTAAAATTGTTTTCCACGATCTATACATTATGTAAAGTGTGAAATTTTAAAATTATACTCAACGCTTAATCAAAGCTACTACAACTTCAATACTTTTCTCAGGATATTGATATTTAAGTACAATTTTTGAAATTTAATTTCAATTCTTACCTGACGCAATTAACCGGGTATCAACGGCGTTAAAATCTACACTCCAACACCTCTTCTCATGTTCCTGGTAAGTCTTAGTCCTTTGCCCAGTCGATGCATCCCAAATTGTAACCGTACCCTCATAATCGCTAGACGCCAGAGTACTCTTATGATAATTATGCCAACTAACGCACGAGATCTTCGATCGCGAAAGCATTTCCAGACAAGGATAGTGAATGCTGACAACGTCTTTCATTACTGCACCATAGTCGAAAACCTTAATACGCTTCGTTACTCCCGCCGTTGCGAAAAATTCGTTATCTTTATCGAATTCTATACTGGAGACAATAGTGGAATTATTAAATAGATCGCTAGAGTAGTTTAGAGAAGTCAGCACCCTTAAGGAATTGTATGCGGAGAATTTAATTAAACTTTCCCTAAACTGGTCCAAGCCTGGGTTGGGATCGGAGGCGGACTTCGTTTTGTCTTGGCAATCTTTGCCGAAAATTAAGTCTTTTGATCTAGCGGAAAAATAGCAGTCAACGAAATCGTCAAAGTACGCGTGCATGCGCCTACGGCGTACTGCTAGACATGCAATGGGGCGAGTAGGCGTTTCCGTGCTAGGGTTTTCTTCTCTGCGACCTGTAAAGATAAAATCAGTGGTAAAATTAAAAACAAACATCTTGCATTTTATATCACACGTTGATAAATGCCATTTATTTCCAGATTATAATATTTATCATTTAGCTCCCTATACAGTTTTTAATTGTTGTTCGTCCAATTCAGGTTAGACCCAAATAAATATAAGTTCTTCAATACTAATATGTACCAGGCGCCGCTTGTCCATAAGGTCATTTGGTCAATGACCCACCTAAATTTATTTCCAGTGATCTACCTAATAATTTATTTTTTAAAACAAAAAAATTATCTTATTTTTCCTTTCAAAAAAGTGCGAAAACTAGAAAGAACTCCCCAAGAAAGAATCAAGCCAAGCTTACTCCGGACTGGCCGTATTTTAAATTGACCTCACAGGTGTATACGGACTATATAAAATGCATTAAAGCTAAGAGAGAAAAGAACATACGTGACTTAGGAACTTCAAAAAAAGATGTTGTATTGAATTAGGTTGTTTTATGAGTCGCCCTTACTTTTTTCAAAAATACCATGACTAATTTATCAACAACATCGACTACGACCGACCGGAACGGCAAACAAGTCAATGAAAAATTTAACATAAGTGAATACCGAAAGAACCAAAAAAAAAAAAGCCAAAACGCAAGAAGCGATAATAAAAGATTTGGTAACTATACGTGACAATTAATTATATTATTTTATTTAAAGCCATCGGAAATTTTCAAAATCCTGCCCTATGGCTAGGTGGATATTTTGCTCTTGTGGACAATTTGTCGACGGCCCATCAATAATATCGCTTTCGGGGCGCGCGTGGCCGTCAACGCCTCCACGCCGGTTGTCGCAAATTCTGGCTCACTAATTTAAATCTGCCCAATTTATTAATATCAGCTTACCTAATTTTATTTTAAGATATTTAGGTAATTACTAATAATAATAATTGTAACTGTGCCTATAAAAGAAGATTAAAACCTACTGTAATTCCGACTTTGACAATAACTTGGCAACGCAGCATCCGACCAGTCTATCGATTTAAAGCTGCGGGCATGCGCTTTAGGTTGTGTTTTGCTTTGTGTCAAAATTCGGTGCATACATTATAACATATTTTTGGTGTTGTATGTCGTCTGTCTACATGAAAAATCCGTACTGTGCTACGTTCCAAATTTTTATTTTGTCGGCTATTTTCTTGGAAAAACTGGATCATCCATCGATTTTTTGAAGTGCTCCAAAGAAGGTAATCTTTCCTTTGCCCAGTGGCGTAGATAGGAGTTTGTTTTGGGGGGGGGGGGGGGGTGCCCAACTATTTTGTCATTTAGGCTACTAAACGGGGTTCGTACAAACCAGTTCATGAGGAAAATCAAATTATAGATGAATTTAAAAAAAGACACACTACACTTATATAAAGTGACCATCCCTTCCAATTTTGACGGGATAGTCTCGCTTTTAAATGGCCAGACCCGATTTTACAGGCGTCCCGCTTTTGTTCAAATAAAAAATACTTTATTTTGCCGTAAATAGAACTGCAAGTCGCAACGGGCATTCTATTTTTGGATCGTATCATATCGGGTTTTATATTTCCCTCTTTACAATAACATGCAAAAGACAAAGATGAATTCAGGATGTCCGAAAAGTCTTAGTATGACAAATATATATGCTATTAGTAAAGATAGATACTAAATTTTAAGTGTATCTTATTGGTTAATAAATCTACTTTTTTATGTAATTTAACTTTTTCAACCCCCTTGAGGGGTGACTCTAGGGAGTTGAAATTTTAAATGAAACCTTATGCCGTGTGGTACCTCAGTTTAAAGGTCTTCAAAAAAGAAACATTTTACCACAAATCCGAGGTCCGTATCTTAATTTGTTTTCAAATGGCACGCATGTAAAAATTAAAAATCGTTAAAAAAAATTAAAAATTTACTTAAGTACCTTTATATCTCTTATTACTTTAAAAGTTGTTCAAAATGACCACCATGAACTACCTGGCAGTAATAAAGTCGATTTTGGAACTCTGCCAAGAACTAACACCTGTCCATCTCGAAAATGTGAGAAGTGAGTTCCAAAAACGACATTATTACTGCCAAGAAGTTCATGGTGGTCATTTTGAACAACTTTTAAAGCAATAAGAGAAATGACGGTATATAAATTTTTAGTTTTTTTGACGATTTTCAAATTTCAAACGCTAGCCATTTAAAAACGAATTAAGATAAGGACCTCGGGTTTGCGGTAAAATGTTTCTTTTTTGAAGACCTTTAAAATGAGGTACCACACAGCATAGGGTTGCATTTAAAATTGTTGACCTCAATTCATTAGCATCACCCCTTAAGGGGGATGATAAAGTTAAATTGCATAAAAAAGTAGATTTATCAACCAATAAGATACACCTAAAATTTGGTGTCTATATTTACTAATAGCAAATATATTTTATGTCCATAGTAAGACTTTTCGGACACCCTGTATATTATAATATATTGTGTTCGTTCCGATTTTGCTTTTGTTTTTTAAAAATATTGCACCTTAATGCCAGGAGACCCTTCGTTTTTAGGCAAATTTTTTTTCAGCTTTTTGTCCCACTTTTGCCTAAACTAAATGTGGTCACTTTAAGTTACACTTATACTCTTTAAATTATTTAGCGAAATATCTGTTCGTACATACTCTTTCAAAAAATAAATATTTTTGTCTTTAAAATAGGATAAGCATACACAGATATTTTGCTAAATAATTTACATATATCATACAATATACAATGTATAAAAAACGGATCTAGACCAAAAAAGTTTAATGTGAAGCAAATGTACTCATCAATAGAACTGTGTGTGTGTGTTGCCATAAAAAAAAACAGTTTGGGAGACCTGAAGTAACTTTTTACTAATTTTAATTTTAAAAATGATGTTTTCACACTCGCCATGGATCCCGGCATAGTATTTTTTTCTTATTCATTGTCAGTTTGAGTTTTATTGCTTTCAGAACGTTAAATCACAAATGAGAGTTAAACACTGCATCTGTTTGCGTCTGTTTACAGAACATTAATGCATTAAAACTTTACCTGTAGACGTTCCAATACTATCAATCATTTCAATCATCTCCTTTTTCATAGCATTAACAGTGGAAGCATCTGTTTCAGAAGCCCCAGCAGCAGTCCTTTCAACATCCTCAAGGGTAGGACATTTACTGTGGACTTCTTTGAGCTTATTAGTTACCTAGAAATAAAAGAATTATAAATTTCCAATTTAGGTTTTTCCAAAAACCGAAATAAAAACATCTATATTTACCTCGTCAATATCATGTTCGATGATCGTAATTTCTTTAGCAATTTGCGCTTGCCGTTCTTTTTTCTGTTTAAGCAAATGTTTTAAAAATTCCAACAACAAACGATTCTGAGCAGCGCAAGATTCTGCTTCCAGTAGCTGTTTTCTCTGAGTAAGGACCTCAAGCATAACATTGACGTCTGGCAGTGTTAAATTTTGCGATTCTGAAGCTACAAAATCTCTTAATCCATCAGCTCCAGTACTAAACTCTCCAGAACTATCTCTGGTTATTCCCAAGGCTTCATAACCGTTCGTTCTTAACTTGTGCTTTTTTATAAGATCATTTAATAGAAAATTCGGAAATATATCGTCGTTAGTTATAGCTGCATTACATTTGGGGCACCTTTTCAATGTTTCTAAAGACTTGGCTATACAACCATGACAGTAAGTATGACCACACTTAGTAATATGAGCTTCTTCAATTAAATTAAAACAAATAGGGCAAGAAAAGTCCGCGTTTTTCTCTTCGTAGCCGCCCGTTTGAGGGCGAGGACGTTTGGGCGTTCGGATAGAGCCACGATTGGGCGGAATATTGCTGCCGCTGTGAGAGGATGCGGAGCTGCTTCGACCGTCGCGACTTGTAGCCATTGTGGGAAGTTAGAAGGAAGGAACCGACCTGAAACAATCACAGCATATGTAACAGCATGATTTCTGACTGTACAAGAGATATTTATGCTTTATATATGTATATAAATTTGATCCAATATATTTATACACTTTTGTACACGTTGGGTTGTCTTATTCTGGATTGTATAAAGGAATACTTGTTTGTACTGTTTAACTTCTTTAAGCTTTGTTTTCTCTGTATACAGTCTAGATAAAGAAGATCAGTTAACATTTTAACTCTTAACTTTTTTTTAATACATCTCTGAACCTATTTAAAACTCATTTCATTCATCGTGAGCGGGAGCACTCTACCGAAATTATACGAGGCTTAAACTAATTCATGTCAAATATGCAGGAGCAGATCTCTCATATCAAAATGTAAAGAAAACGGTTTAATAAAAGTCTGCAAATCCTTCATTTTCGGGATTAAAGGTGTTAAAAAATATGCTTTTCAAGATTTTTTAGATGGTTCCAAAAGTATTTAGAGTTAAATAAAATGTTATGGGTTTTACTGAAGTAAAAGAGTAATTTTTTAATAAATTCTTGATACCACCTTTCTAAAAAACAAACTATTATGTGAAGAATTTCTTCCCAAAGCATTCAGTAGACATAGGTACAGAGCTAGGCAGAGCTTAAGGGCTTGTAAGCCTCTTCGGTGTTTCAAGCCCTTTCAGTACTTGCAACCACTGTGCCCTAGTCCTTTCTTAAATATGTAATTGTGGCTATGTAATTGTAATTAAATTATTTTATATAAGTAGGTACTTGGTAATTGGTAAATGAAAAAAGTGCTTGGAACCTCTTTTAAAGTGCTTTAAGCCACTCATACTCAACAACTAGCCTCAGAAATTCAGAAAATAGGATTTTTATATGCCAGTTCCCGCTAACCATCAAAATCAAATATCAAAGAGCGTGTACTTACTGTTGTAAGCTATTATTTGAGGGATTTCAAAAGCTTCAAGCACTTTCAGCCATTTTGAGGGCTTGAAATACTTTTCTAAAGTGTTTGGTGCTTGGAGGACAATTACTTTTAAAAGTAAATGGTAATTTAAAGTGCTTTAGCTAAGTAATGTAATTAGTGTTTGCAAAATGCAATCACTTCAAGTAAGAGCTTGGGGCTTGGGTTTGAAGCCCTTGTACTCAGGGCTTTGCACTTTTTTCTATTTTGGTTGCATCAAAAAACGATTCATTTTTATATCACAGCAATTATAATTTCTAAAGTAGTACTTATGTATTGATAGACACCCCTCCGAAAAGAATAATTTTTAAAATACTAAATTTAGATATTTATTTATCATAAAAAAAATTCTAATTTACATTATTATTACACATGTTCTCAGTACATTTAGCAAATGACAGTTTCTGAATATCCTTATACTACTCGCTCTTCTGATATAGTCACGATCGAGTACCAACAATTTTTTTTTTTAAAGATTTGCTAAAATGAATTTATAAAATGCATGCTTAAACTGCTTTTAATTACAATTTGAGAAAAAACTCAAATTAATTCATATTATAAAATGTATTAGTATTCTTAGTCTTATACCTTGACTATCAGATTAGACCAGTGTTAGCCATAGGGAATCTGGTCATATTTTTTTTAATGTAATGATGACGGTACTTAACCACGTAGTCAAAAAACAGAGAAAACAACGAATTTCATTATTTCTCTTTTATCTTTTTAAATACTTTTAAAAGTATGATAATTCAGCATAAATATCTCTTATACCTATGTGCAAACACAAAGGACATCACATTAATTTGGTTACTAAAAAAATAGTAGAAGACAACAAAACAGAAATATTAAATTTGAAAATTTTAAAAATAAATTGAAAAAAAAAAACGTAAATAATAAAAAGTTTCAGGTCGGGTCCAAGGATATTAAGTAAGTAAGGTAGTCTTATTTATAATGTGTAATATGATTTTTTAAAAATATTTGCATGTTCTGAACTTCGTTTCTGCAGCAGTTTTAGATCTGGCAGAACCAATGAAATTTGTGAGTGGCTGAGAACTAAGTACTGCAGAAACAAATCTTATGTTGATTATTTTGTTAATTTGTGTGACAATGTTAGTGTTCCATTAGTCTATTTAACAGTATTATATAAATAAATAATAAATAGCATAAAAACAATAATAATGTGTGAAAATTTATATATTTCTTATGCTTCCCTTGCTACTTCTGAATAAATGTGTTCTTTTTTTAACACCATAAATAATTTTTGCATAGTGAAGTTAAACAGTAACCACATTATTTTACATCATTGAATAGTTGATGTTATATAAAATTATAAGGAATGTGTGAAGGCTGTGTGCCCTTTTTAAGTATGAATGAAATATTTTTTTTTGTATTAAGTGCAAAATCTAATAAATTAGCAGAGCGCTTTCGACCTTATAGGTCATCATCAGTGCTTCTTGTCAGGATAACAGTCAGAAATACATTTGAACGAACAGCAGTTATACACATTAAAATATTCTTACATTACATTTAAAATTAAACATTCATTTTACAAAACAATTTTAAATTTTGTTCAAATGGTCACATTTTTGATGGTGTCACACACCATCAAAAATGTGACTGTTTGAACAAAATTAAGCCCAAACAACTTCAACCAACTAAGCCCAAACAACTTCAAAATTTGAATAAAGCATCCTTTACAAGTTAATCTTTAGTGGAAGAGTGGATACAAAGAACCACAGGACTAAGTCACACAACAATTTTAAAAATGGCAAAAATTAGTTCAAGGGCATTTTAATATTAACATAGTGTTGTACTTAATTGTGAGATATGCATTTGGCAAGAGATTTCTTGGCAAATAAAGAAAAAAATTATCAAAAGCCATTTTTGTATAAATCAGAAATAAGACAGCCATATACAATAGGATGGAGCGATGGTATATGACAAAAATTTTATTTTTTCAAAATGATGTTGCCTGCCTGACCTTAGAGAAAAAATATATTTTTTTATTTTTCTTTATCTTGTGGCGGTGGAGAGGACACTCGTAAAAGAAAAATTAAAATTCCAAAATACTTCTATTTTCCAACCACAACTTTCCTAAGGTCAGGCGACATCATTTTCAAAAAATAAAATTTTTGTCATATACTGTCGCTCCACCCTAATATACAATCATGATATAGAATGCAACACAACGAATCAAATATGTAAATTGTGAGGTAAATGGTAGAAATGTAAAATGACAAACTACGTTACTTGTATGTAAAGCTTTATTTTATTATAGACCGAATAATCTTTCCATTACTTATATCTAAATTTTAAAATAATATGTGACTGTGCTGTTTAGTACAGTATAATACAGGTAGTACATATTACTCAAAATTTGAAACAAGCAAAGTAAAAAGTCAAAAGGATAGCAAATGATAACAGGCATTTGAAAGATATAAAAAATAAATAATAAAGTTTCAGGTATGGTTCAATAATTTTAATTAAGTAAAAGGTGGTCTTACCTTTTAACAAGATGATTTTTAAAAATATCTTCATATAGGTACTTAAGTAATTTATAGGTTTGTTTCTGCAGCAGTTTTAAATTAGTCAAAGCCAATAAAATTTGTAACTGGGAAGTTATATAGCTGTTAAAACCCTTTGTGTGTAGGGTAGGGTTCAATGGTTCTGAAAAAATTGCCAACAGGCCAGACTAATATGAAAACTAAATATGTACAAAATTACACAAAATCAGTTTTAGTCAAGGTGAAAGTCTAAGGTAGAACAGAATTATAAATTTTCAACTGAAAATTACCAAAAATCATAATACAGAAGTATACCACTATGAGGTACAAAAATCAAACGTCTGTGTTGGTCACAAGTTCCTTAAAGTAGGTACCTACCTATTTACTATAGAAAAATTTATAATTCAAACTAAGGGTATGTTCCGAAAGTAACCATCTTGGTGATTTTGTGTTCCCGATGTGACCAGAGATGATTGGTTCCTGAAAAAGGATTATCCTGTTAACCATACTAGTAAGTATTAGTTACGGTTTGGTGACTTTCAGAACATACCCTAAGTATAAGCATATTACTTACAAATAAATTTGCTCTAAAAGTTTGCCCTGTACTTTTTGATTAAATTTCTCAGCAACTGGGGAAAGATAGACACTTTTATCTTTTTCACTACTGTACACACCTAGGACCAAACCCTTCTAAAAGTTAAAACAAAATTTTCATAGATTATAATAACCTGATGCTCCCTTTATAATCCAGTTATATAACTTACTCTGTTAGAAGAACTAGAAGAAAATCTCACAGAAGCCCTTGCAGTTAAATATAACCTAAGAATATGTTGGCCCCGTAAAGTTTGAGCCATTCTTCGGTATAAAAAATTACGAATAAAAAATTGTTTCTAAAATACAGCTACTAATAAGCATTAAAGGTATTTTCCTATAAAAACAGCTTGGAAAAAGTATTTTTATGGGTTTTTCAGAAAACCGAAAAATTGGAAGTTCACGTCTGTCAAAGCTCCCCAGGGCACGTCAAAGGTGTTGACTGCCCTACTTCTTCTTTGTAAATTAGTGAGATTTAAGTCATTTGTTGGGGATTGCTCTTCTTTCTCTCGATCTGGCTTACATCTTGGAACATTACTTGTGGCCAGAGGAGTATTAAAACAAAGAGGAAACAGCATTTCTTTTCTAACTAACCTAGAATTTTGTTGGCGTTGCAAAGCATAGTCGCCAAAGGGTTTTGTTCCTTGTTCCAAAGTTTCTTGAAAAGTAATAACTTAATTACCTATTTATTGTAAAAATGGTACCCATTGGCTCAGGTGCGACAGGAGTCCATATGTCTGGTAGTATTCCTCCTACACAAAACAGCACTTCCCTGACCCCTACTAGCGGATCAAACAAATCTAGCAGTAATGTGAAACCAAACTACACTCTTAAGTTTACATTGGCTGGACACACAAAGGCAGTATCATCAGTGAAATTTAGCCCCAATGGAGAATGGCTGGCCAGTTCATCTGCTGACAAGCTGATTAAGATCTGGGGTGCATACGATGGAAAATTTGAAAAGACTATAAGTGGGCATAAGCTAGGCATTAGTGATGTAGCATGGTCAAGCGATAGTCGTCTTTTAGTATCTGCTAGTGATGACAAAACACTTAAAATTTGGGAGTTGGTGTCAGGAAAATGTTTAAAAACTTTAAAGGGCCACAGCAATTATGTATTTTGTTGTAATTTTAATCCACAATCCAACCTTATTGTTTCTGGATCATTTGATGAATCGGTGAGAATTTGGGATGTTCGCACTGGAAAATGTTTAAAAACATTACCAGCCCACTCTGATCCTGTCAGTGCTGTGCACTTTAATAGAGATGGTTCATTAATTGTTAGCAGTAGCTATGATGGTCTTTGTCGCATATGGGATACTGCATCTGGTCAGTGCTTAAAAACACTTATAGATGATGATAACCCACCTGTTTCTTTTGTGAAGTTTTCTCCAAATGGAAAATACATTTTGGCAGCTACATTGGACAACACCCTAAAATTATGGGATTATGCAAAGGGTAAATGCTTAAAAACCTATTCCGGACACAAAAATGAAAAATACTGTATTTTTGCAAATTTCTCAGTAACTGGAGGTAAATGGATAGTAAGTGGTTCAGAAGACAATATGGTTTATATATGGAATTTGCAAACAAAGGAAATTGTTCAGAAATTACAGGGACATACAGATGTTGTACTGTGTACTACATGCCATCCTACAGAAAATATCATTGCCTCGGCTGCTTTGGAGAATGACAAAACTATAAAGCTATGGAAAAGTGATACGTAAACCTAAGTATAATTATTGTATATATTTGTAAATTATTTTGGCATGAGCTGCTGTGAGCTACAACTGGCAAAAGCCATATATTTTATACCTTTTTTTTATCTTATAATTTGTCCCAGTTGTGCAAAAGTTGCTAACCCATAAAGTAACTTTTATTGCACTTATAAATTCAATTAATATGTATTAAAGGAAAAATCCAGTAAGAAAAAGCCATGAGCGTCATAGGCATGAAGACATTACTTTTGCTCTGTCTCATTTTAGAATATTCCTGTCTTAGTTGCTGGAAATCGATATGCCAGTGGTGTAGTCCCTTTAAACAAGGCTTTTTTAATTAAATAATTAAGTATTGGATCAAAAAACAATTGCAAAAATTAAAACTATTTAACTTATTTAATAAATAATAAATCCACACAATCATTAAATTCTTAGTTTTAATTTTTGCAATTATTTTTTGATCTAATAATTATTTAATTAAACAAGCCTTGTTTAAAGGGACTACTCTACATTTATTACTTTATATGTAAAGCAGCATCCATAAAGTTTGCGTCATAGGGGGTCATCCATCCATTAATTACGTCACACGTAAAGGGGGAGGGAGGGGGTCCACAGAGTGTGACTAGACGTGACAAGGGGGGGGGGGAGGAGTCATAAGCTTCGTGACGTCACATTTAATCTAAAATATTAAAACAACTAAATAGGGCATAGGGCCACGGGCGAAATGAACGTTATATAAGTATGTTATTTTGAATAGTAAAATTGTTTGCCTTTGGTAACATACACCGAAAGACCGATACCGCCTTTGAAAAAAGCCGACGTAATAGGTTTACCGTTTACCGGTAGATCTATCGTTTTCGTCCTCGACCTACCGCCCTACCGTTTACGAACCTGATTCTACCGTAATTTTTAATCTGAATAATATACAGTGACCGCCAGTGGCGGCTCGTGACCTAAAATTTGGGGGGGGGGGGGTCACAAATCACAATTTCAAATTTCTCTATGTCAATGTGCTAGGTATTAAAAAGCCAACATTTCTTGGTTAATATATTATTTTTAATCTTTCATAAGTTCAAATATTTCTGATGGCTATTTTTAAAATTATAACCGACAAAATAAATTTGGGGGGGACCTGTGCCCTTCCAAGCCCCCCCGACGAGCCACCACTGTCTGCACCATATGAGAAACTTTTTTAAAATTTGATTAAGGTCAAATTTGACTTTGGCATCAATTTTGCTTGACCAAGAACCTTAAATGACATAAATAAAGATAGTCACGTGATCCATGTTAGCTGTCAAGAGTTACATTTTTTGAAAAAATGTCCTAAAAATTGTATTATTTGTAAAAATTTTGAAAAATGAAATAGTAAAAAGTTGTGTGGTTTGTTATCGAGATTCCATTATTAAAGTTTTGTTCGAAAATTTTAACTTTTAATTTTTTACATATTATTTAAATGTTTAACGTTTATTTCGTTATTATTAAGTTTAAACCCCATATTGCAACGTTTCTAAAGATGAGGTATACATTGTCTAAAGTTTACAGAGTTTTTGTAGCACAAAAATAAATATTTTTTAAAATTCCCTGAGCGTTATTGAACTACTTGATTTTTTATTATTAGCCATATCAAATACAACAGTTAGAAAGGCATATCATCTATAGGATTTTAGAAGCTAACCAATAAAAAAATTTTTTTATTAAAACTTATTTTTAAACTAAAGCAGGAATAAAAAATTAACAATTTAAAGCTTATTCTTAAAACAAAAAGAATGTTTACATTTTAGTGTGCCGTCCTTCCCTTTCCATACATTTAATTGTTTTTCTGGAAAATCCTTTTGTAACATTTTTCAGAAATCTTGGTGGAATTTCAAGGCAAGCCTCTCCTATAGTGTTTTCCAAGTGATCCACGTTTTGAAATGGCCGTTTACGGTACACTTTTTGTTTGAGATAACCCCACAAAAATAAATTCATGACAGTTAGGTCAGGTTTGCTAGGAATACTCAGAATATCTGCCAATCCATTTTCCTCTAAACAAATTGTCTAAAAAATTTCTGACCTCAACCGTGCTGTGAATTGTTGGTATCACAATATCAATCTTTCCGATAGTGACATGTTATCAACAACATTGGTTACCTCAGTCCTTACAAAGTTTAAATAAATTACTTAAGTTAATCTTACGATAAAAATTCCACACCAGACATTTACTCTAAAAGAATATTGCACTTTGCACTCAATTATGAAGCCAGGGTTTTCATGAGCCCATCACCTACAGTTTTGAGAACTTACTTACTGCCGTTTGAATAAAAAGGTGCTTCATCTGTAAACATTATTCCTTTGGCAAATGACCGATTCTCTTCTATTCCCCTGTACCCAGGCACCAAAATCAAACCTTGCTTCAAAATCCCTTTCTTTAAGAATATTTATAAACTGACGTTTACTTGTGTTCAATTGCATCCGAGATTGCATCTTATAACAACACATTTTCTTATTCTGGTTCCTTAAAATCATTCAAAACTGTTCCAGTTCGTTTGAATTTGTCCAGAATACACCCAATTGTGGAATGCGAAACAAACTTTTATGGGTGTCTTTGATTAAAAATATTCCCAGTGTCCCTATTTGTCCTATTTTTTACCGTGAATTAAAACTATCTCTATTTTTTCTTTGGTAGTAAGCATTTTTTAATCGATCTTTAAAAAACTTTTACATGTCAACTTGTCATATTTACATTTGTTTTAAAGCCTACTGTTGAATTAAATTACAATAAAAATGGTGCTTTTAGTTTTAAAAATTTTAACGATGCTTTTAATACAAAATAACTTTCAGATTCACTAAGAAGGTTTAAGATTTAGTACTGGTTTAAATTAAGATCTTATAGTTGATTAGCTATGTTTTGACAGGTTTTTGTCCTGTCATTGTTAATAAGTCGTCATTAAAAACAATTATTCTGATATTTCAGCGATTTAGTTGGTTTTCAAATGATTTACGTCTTCGAACGAGTTGCTGTACTGAATTTAGTTTTATTATTGTCGAAAGTACGTACTACTAAAATTGGCCTTTTCTTTATAAATTTGCGAAAAAGCTCAGAAATAAATTCATAGTAAATTAGTTGTCTTATTATTCTTACACTTGTCAGTTTAAAACTTTTGGCTGTCAAATTAGACCGGACTAGCGTTGGAGAATCTGGCTGTAAAAGTTTTTTATTAGCTAGCTTTTAAAATCCTATGGATATGCTTCTTTAAATGTTGTGTTTGATATGGTTAATAATAAGCCCTATAGATCTTAAAAAATCAGATACTAGTCCCAAAGCGCTCAGGGAATTTTAAAAAATATTTATTTTTGTGCTATAAAACCTATGCAGACTTTGGGAAATGAACATCTTATCTTTAGAAACGTTGCAACATGGCGTTTAAACTTAATAATAACGAAATAAACGTTAAAAATTGAAATACATTTATTATACTAAAAAATAGGTATGTGAAAAATTAAAAGTTAAAATTTTGGATAAAACTTTACAAATAGAATCTCGATGAGAAACCAAACAACTTTTTTCTATGACATTTTTCGAAATTTTAGCAAATAATATCATTTTCAGGACATTTTCTTCAAAAATTTAACTTTTGACAGATAACATGGATCACGTGACTATCTTTATATATGTCATTTAAGGTTCTTGGTCAAGCAAAAATTGATGTTGTCAAATTTGACCTGAAATAAATTTTAAAAAGTTTCCTATATGGTGCAGACTTTTTGGCGGACACTGTGCCTATATCAAAGTTTACAGAATATTTTATTCTGTAAACTTTGCCTATATACTATTATCTTACTTCGTCACTGATATTATCCATTTACGGCCGGTATTACAGGTTGTTAAAACTGAACTCAGGTTCTTCTGGTCCATGGACACAGGATGATTAATTTTTTTCAGTTCCGTTCAGTTTTCAGCCAAAAACAATGTAAGAATATTTTTTACTGCTGATTTTGAGTACCTACCTACTACCTATCTATTGTTTGAGAACGTACAAATTGTTACTTTAATGAAAATATTTTTAAAAAATAATAATATTGGAAGTGCTGTTTTAATTAATTTATAAATTTCAAATTGCAAAATGAGTGACGTCACAACAGGGGGGGGGGGGGTATCCACACGAATGTGACAAGGACGAGGGTGGAGTCAAAAAACGATGAAATTTGTGTGACGTAATTTATGGATGACCCCTAGGGAAAAAAAACATTTCCTATTTTTAAGAAAATTTTAGGTACCTATTCTTGAAAAAAAATTTGGACACGCATAAAAAACGTTTTTAACGTTATCACAGTTGAAATCAGATATAAAAATGTCAAAAAATAAAAAGAATATGATTCATCTAAACTCTAAACCAAAATATATTTAAAATTAATATTTTTGAAACAAAAACTTTCTTTGTAGGATGTGTAGTTTAGATAAAATTAAAGTAGAACATTGAGAAAACCCAGAATTGATTCTTTTTTTTTGTGAAATTTACACCTAATTTTGTCATAAACTATTTAATTGGGCTGTTCCAGAAATTTTCATTTTGAATGTTGTTATAATTAACTTTAAATTTTGATAACGCCAGAAACATATTTTATACATGCAAAAACTTTGATTAAAAACAGAATTTTCTGGGAAATCAGAAATAAAGAGGTTTACTATTATAATGTCAACTTTATGTATGGCACTGTATAAACTAGACTATTTTATCATATTAAGTACATTCCATTATATTTATATACTTTAACAGGCATGTTAAAAGTTTAGTGCAAAATATGCAGTGCAGTTTAGTTGAAAAATATGTACCTATATGTACAAATTTTGTTTAAATATCACCATAACTTTATAAATATAAGCATCTTATAATTCAAAATAAAAAAAATACTATTAGCTATCTGAATCAAGTTGCGGACATTCCAGTTCGTCTTCTGATGTACTCTCATCACACTTCCTGTCTACACATTCTTCCGAATCTTCCAATGAACCCGCATTCACTGTAAAAACGAGGTGTTCTAGAGCATTGTCCAAAAAATCTAACCTGATTCTACTTTCGCTAACACCGGAGAGGCACTCGCAATGATAAGAGATGCATGTTGATGGGACGGATTTTATTTTGATTCTGATTTGGCAAAAGCGAAAATAGTGCAGCATTGCCAGTTCATTCAGCACCACTATTTTTATCATAAAAATAAAGATTAATCCATAACATGCCTCCGATGTCCATTTTGTAAAAGATGAGAGAGAAGGAAATAATTGCGGTCTCCGTCAGTTATGACGATCCTGACTTTTTCTTGCTTGACTTTATCTTTACCCTAATACTAATTTCGAATCTTCAAGGTATAAGTATATTGACTTCAAACTCCAAAGCATAAATATATTGATTGATTCAAGGGATATTCCTCCTTTAGAACCATGCAGAGTAAAGAATAAATTTTAAAAAAGAAACTGTTCTGATTTGTGCAGCTTTTTTCATAATTGGGTTTAATTGTACTCTGTTGTTAGCTGTTTATTTTAGGATTCATTTGATATATGCATTGTTCAATATTTTTATATAGAATGAAATGTTACTTAAATAAAAACTATTATTTACAATAATAGGAATTAAATAAACAGAATCAAAATAATGTTCTGGACTTTTTTTTGCATGCTCAAGAATACATCTTCTTATCTGGCAATTTTGATAATTAATAAGATAATAATAATAATAAGATAATAATAATAATAAGATAATAATAAGATAATTTCTCAAAAAATAAAAAAAAATTTAGCCACTTTGCGTTGTTTTTGTAAACAAGATGGACCGCGCAAAAGAAATTCTGGCTAAGCCATAAATGTAATAAACCCATATTACATTAGTCTACAGTGATAAATATTTTATTTTGATATTCAAGTAGTAGTTATGTATATTTAATAAGTATTTTTCCATCAGTATATTAAATGTCTTAATAACCAGTGCAGAAATATATCTATAATTAAGTCTGTTCTTAATGTAGGTGTCCGATCTTCTTTTAGCCAGTGCTAAGTAGTTCATTTTTTTAGAATTTCAGGCATTCATAATGGTTGAGGTCTTGTAAAATGAGATTATTTTTTATTATTAATTTATTTCTGATCAATTTTTTTTCCCTTTTTATGAACAATTTTGCTTGACCCAGGGGCGTATTCAGGGGGGGGGGGGGTTGGGTAAAAAAGAAAAATATTTTTATTTCGAAATTATATAGGAGTTCGGTGAATCCTTGACGAACTTTGGGCGTGGCCCTGCAAAATTTTCGCCTGCGGCGCTTTTCCTCTTGCCCGATTTCCATTTAGTGGCTGATACCCCCCGAAACAAAATCCTAAATACGCCTCTGCCTTAGCGCGCTCTAATTAGGAAGTCTGCGCACGCCTATGGTTTTATTTAAATGAACTTTTATGCACGTCCTCTATTGTTATTTTTAAAAGTTGGCGACCATATTGTAGCACCAGTAGTTATTTAAGTTGGACGCCTGTATATATATAGCTCTGCGACGGCGCCGTCATGAACTTTTTTCGATAACTCCCCGCGAATGCGAACGGCACGGTCCGCGCGATCGGGTAATTACCCGGGCATTGCCTTTACGTTACATGTTAATCATGTTATGCAGATCGCATAGGTGTAAGCGAAGTAATTGTATTTTGCCTTTTAAAATTGTCAAGTTATAGTATGTAGTGATAGTGATGATGATATGCGTCCCAAAATCCGCCCAAGAAAAAAGAAAAGCGCTTAGTATAATAAAAGTATCATAAAATTTAAAATAATAAGTTTCAAAAAGACTTTTTGAGACACCCTGTACATGAAATTGTTTCAAAATTTGTTAACAACCTACACTTTTATTTAAAAAAAAATTCTGCTTAAATTGGACAATAAAGGTAGTTTCAACCTCTGTTAAAGGGCTTCAAACTCTTTTAAAGGGCTTCAAGCTCTCTTGCATAGCTTCCAGCAAATAAAGGGCTTCACATCCCTTGCAAAAGGGCTTGTGGCATTCAGTCCAATTTCTTTTTAAGTGAATTGGGAATTGCAATGCCCCTCATGTTTAAAAAGGAATTGTGGCTCTGGACTTTCAATCCCTTTTTAACGGGGCTTGTGGCTTGGGGCTCCGAGCCCTTTTGTCGAGGGCTTTGCCCAGTTTTGATATATATATATATATATATATATATATATATATATATATATATATATATATATATATATATATATATATATATATATATATATATATATAAATACAATAAAATTATCCCCAACAGACTCAAAACGCTCTCAAAAGCGGACACGAAACCCCGAAACTGGACAAAAGTAAATTCCATACCAACAGCATCTGTTTTTATTTTATCGGCAGCCGCGGTATTTCCCCGCAGTCTGAAATTAACACATGTGAATCATGTGATTCCCCCTTTTAGACGCAAATGCGGTGCTTCCATGTCTTCAAGAATATTAGTGACTAATAAATAGTATTGGAAGTCACATAACAATGGCGCCTATTAAAACTTTTTTATCATTAAGGCAAAAAATGGAGGTGATTAATGTTGCTGAGCAAGAACATTTAAATGTTCGCAAATTGGGTGAAAGGTACGTGTTTATTTTAGCGTTTTTATGTAAAAAATACATATATTTTATTTCAATAATTTCAGATTCAAAATAAGCAAAACACAAGCCGCAGAGATTGTGAAACAAAGGGAAATCATTCGTAGACAATGGCAATCAGGTGACAATTTGGACCAAAAGACCACAAAACTAAAAGGAAACGCAGCACAGATTGACAAGATTTGTTTTGAGTGGTTCATTCGTGCTAGAAACCAGCACATCCCAATATCAGGGCCTCTAGTAAAAGGCAAGGCCAAAGAAGTAGCTACAGACTTGAAGTATGATAAGTTTAGCGCATCCGATGGATGGCTACAAAAATGGAGGAGAAGGCATAACATTAGCTTCAAGTGCATCTCAGGTGAGTCAGTGGATGTTAGCCAAGAAGAGGTGGACCAATTTTTACAAAAGTTGCCAGCAATGCTGTTGGGATACAAACCAGAGGATGTCTATAATGCAGATGAAAGTGGCTTGTATTTCAGGGCTTTGCCAGACAAAACTTTGACACTAAAAGGCGAAAAGTGTGTAGGGGGTAAAATGTCAAAAGAAAGATTGACCATCTTATTTTGTGCCAATATGGTTGGCGAAAAAGAAAAGCTTCTGGTCATCGGAAAAGCTGCTCGACCACGGGCATTGAAAAATGTGCCGCTTGACAATTTACCTGCTACATGGACTTCCAACAAAAAAGCGTGGATGACAAGATCTATAATGAGTGACTGGCTTCTGGATATGGACAAAAAGATGGGATTACAAAAACGAAAAATTTTGCTTTTTCTGGACAATGCTGGGTCACACCCCAGAGAACCAAATTTAGAAAATATTAAAATCATTTTTCTACCCCCTAACACCACATCTGTGTGTCAGCCCATGGACCAGGGCATAATTTCAAATTTTAAGTTTTTTTACCGTGGCCTGATTTTGAAACATGTCCTTTCAAAAATGGAGGATGTTTCCTCTGCTTCAGAACTTTCAAAATCAGTCAACGTTTTACAGGCTCTATATTTTATTAAAAAGGCCTGGGACAAGGTAACTCCAAACACCATTCAAAACTGCTACGCCAAAGCAGGTTTTAAAAAATCTATTCAAGTTCAAGAGCGGGTAGACATGGAATATGATGCTGAAGATGATCTGCCCTTGGCCACCCTAGCAGAATTTTGGAGGAGCTTTAATGAAATTGACCAATCTAAAAACAAAGATGATGACTTCATTAATTTGGATCAAAGACTGATAACTGAGGAACAATTTGATGGAAATGAAAATAAAAGCGAAAATGATGAAGATGATATTTTAGTTATGCAAGAAAGTGATGATGAAGAAGATTCTGGACCGATAAATTCCTACGCCGACGCCTTAAAAGTTGTTGAAAATCTAAAAAAGTTTTCAAAAGAAGATTTTGTTGCGTTCGAACAATTAAAAAATATTGAGTCGCATTTTCAAAATTGCCTTTTACAAGAAAGGTGCAAAAAGATGAAACAGCAAAAATCTCAGATTTTTTTAAAAAATAAGTTTTTTGGTATGTTTAAACATTATATTATGTACTGTTACAATGTTGTTTTATTGTGTGTTTAACTTTAAATTCTGTGTTATTATTAGATTTAGTATTTGAACTTTGTAAAATATGCATACATATTATGTTCTTCAAGTTTATTTAATAAATAAAATAAAAAGAAAACATACACACTAATATACAGTAAGTTTGTCGTTTATTTCTGATTTCTTACATTTTTTTATTTGGGTTTTCTCATAAGCGGACAGCTCCCATAAGCGGACAAAAAAGTTGGAACCGTCGATGTCCGCTTATGAGAGCTTTCACTGTAATATATATATATATATATATATATATATATATATATATATATATATATATATATATATATATATATATATATATATATATATATTATTATTATATATATATATATATATATATATATATATATATATATATATATATATATATATATATATATATATATATATATATATATATATATATATATATATATATATACAGTGTGACCATATGGGATTTTTTTTATTAATAGCTTTATTCGAAATTTGACTTTGGCATCAATTTCTGCTTCGATCGAGATGAAAATTAACCAAAAAAATAGTAGTCACGTATTATCTGCCAAATTTTAATTTTTTTCCAAAAAAAATTCAAAAGTGGGGTTATTTCCCAAAATATCGAAAAAAGTTATTAAGAAAAGTTTTTCTAAATGCAATTGTCACGTGATTCGTATTATCTGCCAAATGTTAATTTTTTCCAAAAAAAAATTCAAATGTGGGGTTATTTCTCAAAATATCGAAAAAAGTTATTAGGACAAGTTTTTCTAAATGCAAATTTTAGCCCATATCAGCTGCATAAGATAATTTTGATTTTTTGTCCATTTTTTGTAAATTGCACCACTGTTGCAAAATAAGACTCAACGCAACCCATAGTGCTTCCAATGGTAAGTGAAACCGCAAAAAAAAAGTAACGCAGCCGACACCTTTGACGCAAGTGTCGATAAGGTCTAGCCATAGGCGTCCCAAAATATTCTAACCAATTTAAGATGGGACACAATAAAAAGTTTTAACTTTTTAACCAAATATTATTTATAAGTATATCAAAACCTAACTGTATCTGCAAAAACGATGTTTAACCATAGAAATAATTGTATTCATGGGCGTACCGTCGACCGATAATTAAGACTTTAAACTAATGGCATAAATACGTTGCTATTTTTATGATCGTTTTGTAGTAAGTGTAACTATATTATATTTACACCGTCGTCCGCTCCCCAGGCGCGCACGTATGGGCGTACCTTTACGACGCGCGATTTGTCATGATCGATATCAGCTATTCAGCTGAGAACCAAGGACACACATAATGGCTCGGATGCATTATGGATGTCACTTTCTTGTCGTTATTAGCCAGGGCCACGCCTCTTGACTATAAATATTTTTCCTAAGTTTTTTCCTGGAATTATAACGTAGACGACTACCTGTCTAAGAAACCATTTTTACCGTTTCGTGAATACCGTTCTGGTACCTCTAGTCGGTGCAAGACTCCCTTGACCAAGAACGTTGATTTATCCCAAATTAACAAGTACCAAGTATAGACTTATTACATCTGAGTACAAAAGCCTGCGCCTAATTTCGAGACGCGGAGTGCATGTCTTTCATGCGTTTCACTTAATCGTAACGACAATCGCGGAGACCGCCACACTGAATTTAATTACTAAGGCGGAAGACTTTCGTCCTCTTTCCTGTATATAGACTCTATTCATGGATTGTCCTGCCAGGCACTCATAGCAAAAAACCCGCCGCTCGGCCCAATTCGCTTAATTGTCCGATTAAAGTTGTCCATTTCTCAGCAGCATTTTGGAATAATTTTCCTCCTTCAAACCATCTTCCCCAAGACATGTATCCAAATTGAATCGCCTTACGCGTTACAGCTAGCAAGGTAAAGCCATTCGGCCTGTCCCTTTACTAGTGTCGGAGGGACCAATAAGTGCGTCCCGTCCCAAGACGCGAATTTTATAAACAAAGGACATCTTACCTAACACGTCTTTTTTCAAAATTTACTTAGCGGAGTGACGCTCCTCACTAAGCATGTTGAGTTATAACTAATAACTGATTAAGGACAGTTGCTTAGTCCTTAACTGCCACGAACTTTTCGTGAATCCCACTCACAACCTTCCATTTCAACGTTGTAATTTTTTGACGGAGTTTAGATTTCCCGAAGACAACAACCGCGGCACCGCTGGACGTAATTGTCGTTGCTAAGGCGGGAGGACGATGGCCGTCCGCTCCGAAGATGCGCGTAGAAAGGACCAGCCGCTCGGCGAAATCGCTGAGTTGTGCGACGAAGTTAATCTATTCCAATTACAAGTTGAATTTTATTTTGCAAGGTCCGTATAGGTCCTTTAACTGCAATATTTATTTTTTGTTAGCTTTCCAGGTCCCGAATGGTCTCTGGGAGCACATGTGCACAATGTACCGCGTATGAATCCCGTTCTTAGTGAAGACACGAAATTTATCTTGTCTACGGATTTTACTGAATTGTTGCTCAAAGAATTTTTTGACAACGATTTTTTATAGAACAAGCATTTTTTAATCCCACCGCAGCCGACACACCGCCTCCAGTTCGAGGACAATGCCGCTTTGGTATTGGGCGAACTATGGCTATTTTGGCTAGCAACCCTTACCTAGCCTTCCACAACCCGGGTTGACGGTTTACGAGTGTTTTGGGTGCGTAGCCTAGCCTGAAACGCGACCGAGAATTTATCTCTTCTTGTTTCTTTGTTTTGTCTGCTTTTCACTCGACATTTACAGAGTCGAGGCTAGCTGCACACTTGACCGGTACCCTGGATGATCGACAGCCCACTAGGGATCATGAAAGATTCCCAGGTATTTTACATTACCGAAACAGCCGTAAATATTTAGAATTTGACTTTTGAACATGTGAATCTTTATTAAACTCCGGACATGTTTCGACTGGCGATGCCACGACGGTCGGTACCGAAGGTAATTCAACATGTAATAATTCGCTTTCTTCTACCTCAAAAGGTCGCCAAAAAGCCATTATTATAATAGAAATTTACTTACATAAACCACGTATCTAAAAACAAAAACACTTATAATACGCACTTCACTGGTCAAAACCTAAAACTTAACTGTTTTAAATAAATCATATTTTAAAAAAGCATCTGTCTAGATGTGATGCCTCAATTAACTGGAAATGACTCCGTCCACTACATGCGATAATATTACCCTTAGTGGAAAAAAGATAAAACGCATCGTCGCGGCAGGCCGACATGCAGGTGCTGTTTGAACTGAACTGTATACCGAATGTATCACTAAGAAATTTGCATAAAATGCGAGTTATTTGCTGTGCGGTATCGAGCGATCCCGGTATTAGCGGCAGGCCTTTGTCGCGCTTTTTATACCATTTAAATCCTATATAAGAATTTATATGTATGAGATTCAGTTTGGTCTGGAAAAAGTACAGTATGACCTCTTTAATCCGAACATGCCCTTATCTGAACCTCCAGTAATCCGAACAGCGGGAAATCGAGGCCACAATCCCGACAACGCCTCGTTAATCCGAACAGCGAAGTAATTCCCGCGCCGCGGCTACATAAATGGGGGAATTCCCTGTTTTTATGTTGTATAAAGATTTGTTTTGTTTACTGTTCATTGTTCGTTGGACCGTTGACCGTTAGTGAGTTCAGTTTGCATTGCAATTTAGAGCAATGATGACCTCTAAAAGGAAACACGTTACTTTAACGATAAAGAAAAGACTGAGGTTATTAAGAGTTTAGAGGCGGGTTATACAGTGACCACTTTGTCAGAAAAATACAAAGTGGGAAAATCAACGATTTCCGACATCAAAAGGAACAAAAAGAGGATTCTATCCTATGCCACCACATCCAGTTCTCCAATCAATAAACGAGAAACGTTGAAAGTAAGTGCATATCCCGAAGTTGATAAAGCAGTTTACACCTGCATGGTTTGTACAAGAAAGATCTAGAGGTAAAAAGGTGATTGACTTGGTGTACAGGGTGGCGCCTTTTCGACGCACATAGGGGTTTTTGGCCAAACTACATAATAGCAGTTACAAAAATCTGACCACGCACTCACGAGCTCCATTTTAATTACTATTTTAATGCCGTAAATAGGTAACGGCTACCCTGACTCGTGTTTGACATATTGGGTGTTTTAAATTTCGTCGATTTGAGGTACCCCTGTATTTTGAATATTATTGCAGATATAAGAAAAAGTTAAATTAAAACTTTTTGTAGATTTTTGAATAGGTAAATTAATTTAGAGTCGAACTGTCAACAAAATATATAAGGTCTCCCATTTAAAATATCCCAACTTAGTGTTATAACTCAAAAAGTATAAAGAAAATAAAACATTTTTCTTCTATGCAAAAAGTTGTAAATTAACTTTTTGTAGTGCAATAATAACCAAGATACCTCAAATTGACAAAATTTGATAAACGCCCCGTATGTCAAAAACGAATCCAGGTAGCCATGATCTGTTTAACGGCATTGAATTAGTAATTAAAATCAAGCTCGGGCTTGCGTGGTCAGATTTTTTGTATCTACTTTAGTTTGGTCAAAACCCCCCTTGTACGTTGGAAAGGCGCCACCCTGTACATACATACATATTAACAAAACAATAAATGATTCTAGGTATGCCAATATCAGAGGAAATTTTGCGTGAAAAAGCACAATTCTTTTATGGCCAGACTCAAAACGATGATAATTTCAAAGCCAGTTCCGGATGGCTTGATAAATTTAAAAACAGGTACGGAATTCGACAACTGTCAATTACAGGAGAAAAATTATCAAGTAATGAGGCGGCTGTTGAGCCATTTAAAAACTTGCTTCGAAATAAAATTGAGGAAATGCAGTTGTGTCCTGATCAAATCTACAATGCAGACGAAAGCGGACTTTTCTGGAAATTACTTCCTCAAAGAACACTTGCTCACGAAGCTGAAGCATCAGCTCCAGGTAGAAAAATGAGCAAGGAGCGTGTTACATTTATGCCTTGCTCTAATGCTTCTGGGACGCATAAAATGAGATTGTTAGTGTTGGGCAAATCTCAAAAGCCACGGGCCTTCGGAAATGAACCGCTGCCGGTGATGTACCAAGGACAGAAAAAAGCCTGGGTTACCAAGGAAATTTTTAAGGCCTGGTTTTATACGGATTTTATTCCGGCAGTTCGAAAGAGAATGCAACAGCTGAATTTAGAGGCCAAGGCACTTTTAATTTTAGACAACGCTCCAGGACACCCAGAAGACTTATGTTCAGATGATAAGAAAATTGTTGTAATATTTTTGCCGCCAAATGTAACCCCCTTAGTGCAACCTATGGACCAAAATGTGATTCAGGCGGTCAAGTTGCATTACAGAAAAGGTCTCTTAAAACGGATTGTTGCTTCTGAAGATGCAGATATTTCTGCAGAACTGAAGAAAGTTAATCTAAAAGATGTTGTGATCGGATTAGCAAAAGCATGGGAAAATGTAAGGCCAGAACTTATTCAAAAGTCTTGGAGTAAACTTCTAACACAAGTTGATGATGGTTGCAGTGAAGATGATAATCTTCCATTGTCACAGTGGAGAGATAAGATGGAGTTAGTTGGTATGGAGAAACAAATAAAGGAAGTTACTGCGCTGATAAACCACATTTCTGGAGATGTAACAAGACAAGAAATTACTGAATGGGCCGTCGGGCAAGAAGAATCATGGAAATCCATAAACGATATGGATATTCTGAAGCATGTTCAAAATGAATCAAGCTCCGACGAAGAAGTAGAAGTGATACCACGACGTGTAAAGCACAAAGAGGCAGTCGGAAGTTTCGAAACGTGTTTGAAATGGGCTGAGGAAAATGCTGAATCGGATCATCACATTCTAATTCTATTGGAAATGAAAAAACGAGCTGAAAAGGCAGAAGAAGCAAATATTAAACAGAGCAAAATCACTCAATTTTTTACAGCTTCTTAGATTTACATACTTTTTACTTTTTTGGATTTAGGTACTTTATTTTATCAGTCATGTTGTATCTAACAAAATATCATATGTAGTAGAGTTAATTTTTGGTTTGAAAATAAAGAGATTTTCATTGTGGGAATGTTGAAATTCGTAGATAATTAGAAAAATGAATATTTTCTGTCTTTTTTCGATAATCCGAACATTTCGAAAATCCGGATCAACCATCAGTACAATTATTTAGTTCGGATTAAGGAGGTTGTACTGTATACACAAAACTTCTTAGTTTTGACAATGCTTTATTCCAGACACGTTTTCTTTAAAGTAGCGCCATATTAAATGTGTTTTTCTACAAAATCCAAATAGGGCTATTAAAATTTGGTCACATGTGATGCAAAGTTTATTTGTTTTTGACCCTGTATAAGGTAACTTCATAAAATAACTATTTTTGCAAATGTAGTTTGTGTCTAAAAGTAATACACCCTTAATATTAGGAAAATAGTTTAATTGAACAGAGTCAAATTTAAAATTCAACCTTTTTAATTAATAACAAACTATTTTTGGTATTTGAATATTAAATTAAAAACAATTCAAAAACTTAAAATTTACAATTACATTTCTGTGTGCCTCCCATTGCGTTCAATACAAACAATTGTTCTTCTTGACACATCTTTAATGGAGTTTCTGATACTACGGGGCCTTATAAAATACAGTTTCAAATCACCGTTTCCAAATGATCAACATTACGGAAAGGTCTTTGTTTGTAAACTTTTTGTTTTAGGTCACCCCACAAGAAAAAATCAAGTGGGGTTAAATCCGGAGACCTATAGGCGGCCAGTATTGCTCCATATTACGCCCAATTACTTTGCCCCTAAATATTTCCAAGAGGCGTTCTTGAACCTGTCTTGTATTATGGATGGGAGCACCGTCACAGTGGTACCACAAATTATGCCTTATTTCAATACGCATATTGTCCAAAACTTCAAGGATCTCGGTGTTAATAAGGAAGCGTAGGTATTCTTCAGAGTTTAAATTACCTCTAAAAAATAAGGCCCAACAACTTGATCGTTTAAAACACCGCACCACACATTTGTTTTAAAGGAATACTGGTCCCTGCATTGTATTATAAAATTTGGATTTTCTTGAGCCCACCATCTACAATTTTGCCATTTGAAGTGAAAGTGGCCTCGTCGGTCGACAAAACGTGAAAGGGAAAGGATCTTCTTCTTTTTCCCCCTGGTACCAAAAAGAGAATCCGAAACGTATGCCAAAATCTTGTTCCTTGAATATTTATAAATTTGGGTTTATAAAGGTTTAAATTTATTTTTGTGCAAAATATTCCTTACATTCTCTCTTTGGACGTCAGTTCTGCAAGAAACATATCTACTACTAGTTTGACCATGTTCCACAACATCTAGGCACACATTAATTGGACGTCTTCACTATGTTTTATTGGTTTGTGAGGTTTTTTAAATGAATTTTCCACCGATCGAAACTTAATATTTTTTAATTAAATAAGGTATCTTCCACAGAGTTCCCAAAAAGCGCTAAACCGGCTGTGATAAACCTTTTATGAAAGAATTTGTTAAAAATTGCTTAGGAGGAACTGAACTAGGAACTTCCAGTGCGCAAGCTCAGTTTGCCCATACATCACCACTAGTGATGGGCAAATACCCGGTAAATATATTTTGGGTAAATACCCGGGTAAATACCCGGGTATTTACCCAGATATTTACCCGGACCCTTAATGGATATATAAATAGATTTAAGGTTTTTTATATATTTTATTGGAAATGTAAATTAGTAAATTCCTTTAAGTCGTATTTAAAATCAAATAAAACAACACATCAATAAAAAATAATAAAAACATAACATTAACATTACTAGGAAGCTAATATGAATATGAGTTAAACAAAATAAAAGAAAAACAGTGAAATTTTTCTAACATGTAAAAACATAATCTCGATTCTCTAGACTACGACTAGCAGAGATAATACTTATAGGATAGGAGTAGAACGAATAAATATATAAAAAATATTAAAATGAAAAAACAGTATAATAATATAATAATCTGCATAAATTATGTTGTTTCTGGCTCGGATATATCATCGTCTGTGTCCATGTATGGAATACTGTCGCTGTCATTGTCATCGTCAGTCTCAGTATCGCTGGTTTCCAGTTCTTCTTCGTCCGTTTCATCAGTGTTAATCACTTTATTTTTATTAGCGTTTGAATTACTTGATTTCTTTATAATTTGCCATTTTTTGACATAAATATTCTCCTGTGTGTTTGTTTGCCTCGGTAGCAAGAAATTCTACAAATAATGGTTCAGGCTTTGAGATAACAAAATTTATAATGCTTTGATTACGAATGTCGCTCCAACCGTCACACTGTAGATGTATATTTTTTGCATCTACTATTTGAGATGTAATATCAGCTTGCATCTCAGTGTATTGTAAATCTAGAAGGGTTGTTGATATATACTTGCGGCTAGGGAGCTGGTATGAAGGTCTCAGTTTTTTCATGCACTCAATCCATAACGGATGCTCTACTAAAGATACGGGTGATCCACTGATAAAAATTGCTTTAGCCAAAGTATAGTCTATGGCAGCCTGAAATACAAAAAAAAACACATGTAATACGTACTTATAGAATTTTTGACTATAAAAATTTTTCTCGTAAATTTTAAGTGTGAAGATAAGATTTTTTTATAATTAAAGTATTTTTTCCTTCTGTCGATATTGTGACTTGTGACTGTCTCAGTTTTTTTTAATGCATTTCTTAAAAATAACACAACAAACATACACAATAAAAATTATACAGTATACAGTATACAGATAGTAAAATAATATTATTTATTTAAACACCGTTAATTAAAAATAAAAAAAAAATTGTAAGTTACAAATATAAATAAATTGTTTAAATTATTTTTTAAATCTCTTATTATCTACAAATATAAACAGTTTTGTTATCGCCTCGGTAATCGCTAGGTATTTAGTTTTTTATCGAAACTATGACTTATCGCATTAAAAAATGTTATGTAAAAAAATATTATGAGAGGCCTTTTACTTACGTTTTCTTTAGCGCTCATCGTGTCCATAAAAGATTTTAATAAAACGTTTTTTTTTAGTGGCATATTTCTGGTAAGTATCGTGTTCTTCTTGACTGGTACTGGAAATGGTGCTGGCGCTTGAAAAGCTTGCCATTTCCGTATCTCCTAATTGTAAGTTAAAATTAGTAGTATTGGCAGTTCTTGCAAGAGCGCCCACAGGACTAGCAGGGCTTGTATTTCATGTTTTGGTTCTGAGTACATTTTGGTTTGTATTTGCAGCGTCAGTATCTATGGTGTTTTTTAATTCCTTTGGGCACTTAATGCAATTCCTAATATGCTGAGTCATTTTATTTATATTTGGAAATTGGTACTGCTTTTGACAAAATTTGCAGGTAACCGATTTGGATTTGTCTTTATTAATTATCCACATTTTCCACACATTACTCTTCTTACGCGGCATATTTAATATATTTTTTCTGGTATTTTATTTTATCAAAAAGCACAACGGTAATAACTTGCATCCAAACTAAAAAAACTGTCGCCACACTACCTTACAAAAAGAATAAAAATGTTAATAGTCTCAAGCTGGCAAACAAGAAAAAACCTGTAGCAGCCAGCCGCACCAATAGGGGATTCTCCGTCGCTTCCAGTGTTGCCACCTTTAAAATTTTATACATCATGATGGAATTTTTTTCATCAATAGCTGTTTATTATGTTTTTTATGAAGTCCTTATGATATTTTAAGGAAAAATCCCAATCTTCCCACGGGTAAATATCTTTCGGGTAAATACCCGGTATTTACCGGGTATTTATGAATTTACCCATCGGGTAAATACCCACGGCCCATCACTAATCACCACAGAATATATATCTACCACAGAACAACAGATTTGCTCAAATATCTACTATTCCATAGCCAAATACCTAAATTTGCAAAAATTACAAATGGGATATGGATTGGCACAAGACCCCCTGCCTGGAAAGAGCGTGGGAAGATGAGGATAGTAAAGAAAATAAAAAGCAACGAATACTAATACAGGATAAAAAGGTACGAGTATGGAGGACTTGAAGGGAGGGGACCGATAGGCAATGCAACGAAGACCAATTAAGAGGCAATGGCTGCATTTTAAGTTTCTGTCCCTGTTTTTTGGCTAGTTCGCTAGGTTGTCGAGAGAGGCGCTCTGTTCGTTAGTGAGTCTAATTTTTCATAGACAGTGGTGTTTTTCTCGTTTATTAGTCGAAAACAATTTATTATTAATTTTTTTAACACTATTTTGGCAATGAGTAACGGTAATCATATGAAAGTAGAGTTTGCTTTGTGCCGGGTTGTAAAACAGGGTATTCTTCCAATAAGAAGCTCGAGGAAGAAACGCGGTGAAAACAACCAAAGCATCTTCGTAGCTCCAAAGGTAAGTTAATTTGATTATAAGCTATAATTCAGGACTAACAAACTCATGAAAATAGTGCATTATGCTGTCGATTTTTTTTTGACAAACTAAAAGTTTATTAAAAATGAATGAAATGATAGATTTTCTTTACAAGCACGGATTTACTACAAGCCAAATTTGTAGAGTTCCAAAGGTTCTTTTGCACAGTACAAAGACAGCCGACAACAGAATTAAAGAACTTGCTGCCTTAGGGAACAAACCCGACAGCTTGTATGTGCTCACAAAGAGTCAAAAACAATATACAGGTACAACATGTTGAATCTTTAATAAAAGTTATGACTAAGGCGAAAACAGTATAAAATCTATTTCAGTTTTGTTTATTACTACAATTTATTTTTTTCTTGAACTATAAGCGATTGTGTGTTAAAATATACAAAGAGCACCACAGCTGACAATCTAGATTGCAATTCTTGTTGACTTAAATCATGAGCCCATTCTACTCTGCTCCACCTTCCAGTTTGATATTCTTCTTCTAACCTAGATAAAAGCACCGCTTTTTCTGGAGTTAAATACTTTTCTGTTGCAGCTAAAGTAAGTATAACAGATTTTAGAGTATCAACACCATTCATGAAACCATTTACTGCAGCAAAATTATAAGACATGAGGTGCCGCGTTAAAGTTGCTTTATCTTCTTCGCTAACTGGTGAGACATCCATTTCAATGGATTTTTTCAACTTTACATTAAATCTTTTATTAAACCATTCTATGAGGGGATCCCATTCATTAATTTGAAATTTCATGAGGTCATCATCTTCACTTGCTTGAAATAAAACTGTATCTGAATCCAGATAATTTACAATATAATTAGCAATATCAAATTTTGTAGAGTTGTTGGGATTGTCCAAGACGGTGTTACACAGTGTTGTTAAATACATTTTACTCTGAATTATTTTTTTCTTTTGGGAATTCCATTCTGTTGCAACAGCTAGAGCCAGTGGTTCATTATCTACAGTAAATAGATTTCCTTTAGGAGTTTTTAATTTTTGCTGGTCAAGTATAACTTCATATTTTCCACCACTTTTTAAAATGCCTGTGTTTTTGTAGAATTTGTTTCGTAAAGCGTAGAACCTCACAACATTTTGGGAATGGGCTATACCGAGAAGCAGTTTATTTAACTTATAATTAACGTTCGCTATAAACATTTTCGTTTCACTTCTTCCCAACACAGAACAACCTGGATATGGATATTTCTTGCACTACATCACGGTCAAAAAATACAAATAGAGATCACGGTCGTGTATTTTGCACACAGCATAACCTAAAAAATATATTAAATTAAAAATAGTTTAATTTGTTTCTTTTTTTTTTGTAAATATTCTATTGACACTAATATTGAGGTGAATATTACTAATTTCTGAAATAAATTCAGGTTAAATCCCTATTTTACACAGCTATTTTATCAACATCTTTGTACATAAAATACATGTACATAACTTAGTTTTTTTTTATTTGTTAAAGACACCCATTTAAAAAATCAGTGGGAACAAAACTTTCGTTTCTGCCTTCGGTGACGTGATCGATGCCTTTGCGACAGGACAAAAAGGAAGAATAGAATTGAAGTGTGAAGTCCAGAGTACCGTATTCGATTGACAAAAATCAGATCGATTCGGATCACTTTACGACACTCCACAGTTATTCCTTCTTTTTCTACTAACCGGCTTGATTCAATTACGTATTTCGCTAAAAATTCGTAAACTGATTCGGATCGATCCAATCCTTGTCACTCGAACGCCGCTTGAGCACGTGGTATTAATTACAGGCTCAAAACTACTTTCCAACAGATGATTTTGACGTTATTGTTTTGTTGATTTTTGATTTAAAAAAAAATTAAGATGTAACCAGGTTTTGTTTCCTTAAAATATTTTAAAAACTAACATCATGAGTACCATTGAATTAGCTAGGTAAGTACCCCATCTTTCTAAAAAGCTAAAGAAGTCTTTAAAATACTTTTACCAATAATAGGAAATTTTGTTTCAAAAAATTCGTTTTTTTTTAAATTTTCAGAAAACTTAATTGTGTGGAGACAATATTTACGGACAGCGGACTAATGAAACGCAAGAAGCAACCTTTTGATTATCTTCTGGTACTGGACTTTGAGGCTACATGTTGGGAAAAAACTGCTTATAACAAGGGGCAGTCTGAAATAATTGAATTTCCTTGTATACTGTTTGATGTTAAAAGTGAAAATATACTTGAAGAATTTCAGCAATATGTATTGCCAACAGAAAGACCAAAACTAACTAAATTTTGCATCGAATTAACAGGTATGGACAAATGAATAATAATGTATTATTGAAATTTCAATAATTTCATTGACAATTTTTTTATGATAAAATTCATGACATGAAAGATTTCTAATGCAATAAAAGCATAGCCTTCTTGATGTGCTTCGCTAGATAGAGACAAATTTGTCTCTGGCTATCAGAGAGCATCAAGAAGGCTATGATTAGCATATTAGATCTTTAGTGGTTTATTATGTCCCACTTGTCTTAGCTAAGCTGAGATGGTCAGATCTCTTGTGTCTCTTTTTGCCTCATTAAATGTATTATACTATCTCTCTCTGACTAACTTAGCTCAGCTAAGAGGAGTGACAAATAAAAAGCCACTATTGATTATTTAGGTACAATGATGTCTGTTACTTATGTGAAGTTAGCACTGTTTTTTTTTAAAACAAAACTTTTCGAGAGTTCCCGGTAGAATTTACATAGTTCTAGAGTTCTAAATGGATAATTGCAAGAGTTCCGCAGTATTAGGCTCAGAAAATACAGAAAAAAAAACATTCGAAGGCGCTAACTTCACGCGGCGCCGTTTTTTTTAAGGATTCCGACTCAGGGCCGCGCCAACCGGGTGTGCGAGGTGTGCATCGCACAAGGGCGGCCATATGTGAGGGCGGCCGCGGGAAGCATAATTAACAGACACAGAATATAAAAATTCGAATTCAATTCACCTATGCAAGATGGAATATAAACATAAATCATTAATAAAATAGTCAAATCAGCGTTAAATTTCTACATCTGATCTTGAGTAGGAAAAAAAAATACCTATATACATTAAATTTCAAAAGAAACAAACTGTCGGTGTCGCTGCTTGGGTTCGGGTAAACCGCAGATTACAGTGACTTCTAACCTGGCGCAAAAAATGCCGGCTTTTTCGCTACATCAAAGAAGTGATCGGACTAGTTAGAATATCTTTAGACGGTACCCCTGGTGCCGGCGGTAGGCGCAAAGACGCAATTATAGGGACACGATTCATTTATAGTTACTTTTTCACTGAAGTAGTTTGTTTTCAGTGTTTAATCGTGAAGAAGTTAGAAGTTTATATTATTATCATTAACTTCTAAATAGAAAAATAATATGGTAAGTACAGAATATCAAATATTATAAATAAGTTATAATATCAACATTGTCAAGTACTTGATATCTCAGCTACAAGCTACGATGAAAATTTCTGTTTGCTTTTTTATGTCAAATTAATGAATTTTTATTTTTCATTGATGTAAAAAATGCAAAAGTAAAGAAAAACTTGTTTCACTTACTATAATGTAGTTAAAATTAAATTCTTGTTTAAATCTTATACACATTGTGCCTTGGGTTTGCTTGGGTACATATCTAGGCGATAAGATACAAAATGAAATTATTAACCTAATTGGTAATGAAATTAGAAATGTCATAAATATTTTTCCATTATTCTGGATTGCACTCCCGATATTAGTCATACAGAACAACTAACAGTGGTTTTCAGATTTGTCACCTTAAATACTGCCATAAAGAAAGTTGAAATTGGAGAACATTTTATAGAATTTTGTGCAGTAACAGATCAAACTAAATTTAAATATATACGACATGCGCGGATAGGGTTATGACAACGGCGCAAATATGCGTGGTAAACCCAATGGGCTGCAAAAAAATCTTGGAAATAAATCCCAGAGCATATTTGTACCATGTCCTGCGCACAATTTAAATTTAGTGGTAAATGATGCTGCAGACGTTTCTTTTCAAACAACCGTTTTTTTTTTATCTGGCTCAAGAGCTATACGTATTTATTTGGATTCTACGAAAAGGTGGGATGTTATTAAAAATCATGTTCCCAATTCGACTCTAAAACCATTTAGTGATACTCGATGGTCCAGTAGAAGAGAGAGGAGACGTTTATGATGCACTACTTGAGATCGTGGGAGACAATTAGAAACCAAATATCGCCAACAAGCAACTTCACTGGCTGCTAAAATTCAAAACAATATATTTGTAAGTATGTTGTTACAATCTGGTACAATATTTTATTCAAAATTAATTTTGTAAGCAAAATGATGCAAAATCCAATCATAAATAATATAAAAGTTTGTATGGATAGTTTAAATACTCTAATAGATTGTTTCACAGATATTCGCTCTGATAAACGAGTTAATCGTTTTTTCACCGATGGAAATGAACTAGCTGACGAAATTGACATTTAATCAAAATTTCCTGATGTACAAAGCGCGAGAGTTAGAAGAATAAAGAGACAATTTGATTATGAGCACGAGACTCAACCTATGTTAGATCCAAAAATCAAATTTAAAGTGGATTTTTTTTAACATAATTAATCAAACACTGTATTTTCTACGTGAACGGTTAGAAAGATATAATAACATGTTTGGATTTTTATATAATATTTATGAACTATCAGATGAAGAAATTTTAAAACACTCTAAAGACCTGCATTTAAAACTTGAAGATGTATCGCGTGAAGAGTCAGATATTACTCACAGAGATTTATGTGATGAGTATGAGATCAGGCGTTACCACCGAAATGGAATCTGGAATATTTCGGTGGTAACGGATCAGGACGTTAGAATTGCATTTAAAACCAGAGTAATTATCTAATCCGCAATCAGTTTTACAGTATATATTTGAAAACTAGCTTCTCGCTACATTTCCAAATATTTCTATAGCACTCAGAATATTATTAACATTACCTGTATCTGTTGCTTCTGGAGAGGGAACTTTTTCTAAATTGAAAATTATAAAGAATTATTTACGATCCACTATGCTACAAGATAGATTAAACGACTTAGCCATAATTATTGCCATAGAAAGTGGAATATATTAGACAGTCTAAACATTGGCCAAACTGTATCTGAATTTGCTGAAAATCAAGCACGAAAAATTAAGTTTTTGTAAAAATATGTATACTTGATTATTACTATTATAATTTATAATATTTGTTTTTTTTTAATATCAGTTCAGAGTTTTGTGTTTTTTTATGCAATTAAAGAAATATTTCCTGTATTTTTTTTGTTTTATTTCACGGGGCGCCAATGAGATCTCTGCACAAGGGCGGCTAAGTTTCTTGGCGCGGCCCTGTTCCGACTGGCCTAGTCGATAGAAAAAAAAGAGTTCTTGAGTTCCTGATGGTGTTTAGCAATAGTTTCGGCAATTTCGCGAAGTTCTGCAAAAAAACTTTTTACACATATTGACAAAAATTAGTTCTCCAGCAGAGTTCTGATTGGAGATCTGAGAAGCGCCGAAGGAGATCTACAAAACTATGGAGTCAAAACTGTGCTAAAGCAAATTATTGAAATTATTAAGAAATTGAAGGTCCCAATTTCGATAGTTTCCGAGTATCGTGCTACATATTCGACTTAGAGGTGTTCTGATCGGGGTTCTAAGTAGCACCGAAAGAGTTCTACAAAACTACGGAGTCGGAACGCTGTTAAAAAATTATTGCAATTGTTATTACCAAATTAAGGTCCCAATTTCGATAATTTCTTACTATCCGTAATTTTGTAGGACTCTTTCGGCGCTACTTAGAACTCCGATCATAACTCCTTTAAGTCGAATATATCGCACGATACTCAGAAATTATCGAAATTGGGACCTTAAATTTGTTAATAACAATTGCAATAATTTTTTTAGCAGAGGTCCGACTCCGTATTCTCGTGGAACTCTTTCGGCGCTACTCAGATCTCCGATCAGAACTCTGGAAAAGTGATTTTTGTCAATTTTCGGTGATATGTGCAAAACATTTTTTCTGCAGAACTTTGCGCAATCGCCAAAACTATTGCTAAAAACCATGAGGGCTTTTTTACATCGATTAAGCTGGTCAGTACACTCTTTAAAAAAAAACAGCGCTGCGTGAAGTTAGCTCCTTCTAATGTTTTTTTTTTGCAATTTCTGAGCCTTATTCTGCGGAACTCTTGCAGTTATTGGTCTAGAACTCTAGAACTATGTGAATTTTACTGGGAACTCTCGAAAAGTTTGGTTTTTAAAAAATGCGGTGCTAACTTTGCACAAGTGTGTCTATTAAAGTTTTCTACAAATAAAAAACTTTTTTTATTAAGTATATGAAAAAAAGTTACTCTTTATAAAAAATTCTGCTTTAACATATAACCTTGAGGTAACAAGTAGAGTGGCCAAAAATTAGAAAAATCAAAGATTCTCTCAAGAGAGAATAAGTACTTACCTACTCTTATTTTTCATTTTGGAGCAAAATGTAATAAGAAAATGTTGCTTGGAATTGGCGACTTAAATTAAGGAAGCCAATTACAATAAGGAAATTTTAACGGGTAAGAAGGGCTCACTAGATAGCAAAATTGATAAAGATGCAAAATAACATAATAATGAAGAGGAAACGAAAACATTCCCCGTATTATTAGTTAGCAAATCGGTTAATGAGGACGCCACTTTCTTAATTTTAGTCACCAAAATTAAGTATTAGGTATATCTGATATCTGTTTAAATTCATGGGTCCCTATTAGAAAAACGTTTCCTAACATTTCTAAACAAAATATTTTTTTTTAACATCTTAAAAATAACATTTAACTAATGAATAAGAGTTTTTTTTTACTTATTTAAAAAAAATTTAGAAATGTGAGGAAACCTTTTTTTAATAAGTCTAACCTTAGAAATAATGTTTAATTCTAAATAACTTTTTCTCATAACATTTTGCCCTAAAATAAAGATTGAGGGTACTTCTTTATCGGGACAATTGTTGTGTATTTATAATTTTATAATTTATAATTTAATAAATCCATGGCAGGTTCTCATTTTTTCTCCACTCTATATATGCTATCTTAAGCTTTTGTCTGTTAATATTATTTTCTCAGAAAGCAGATGTTTTGTAAACAATAACTTTTTTTCATAAGCTTAATGAGAAAGTTTCCCATTTGTAGAGAACTTTTATACATATTGGAAAAATATAACATGAAAAAATGAATTATACATTTTAGGTATACAGCAGCATCAAGTAGATGATGGTGTGCCTCTTACAACATGTCTGTTTTTGTTCCGAAAGTGGGTTAATGAACTGACATTAAAGTACAATATTTCTTTCCAAAAAGTACCTAATTCAAAAACATGTATTTTTGCAACTTGGTCTGACTGGGATCTTGGTATGTGTTTAAAAAAGGAATGCAAACGAAAACGCATTCCTAAAGATGATTTTTTTAATAAATGGATTGATGTTAGATCTCTTTATGTGGTAAGTTATAGGTAGCTCACATTTTTGTTCAGAAAATGCTTTTGCTAATAGGTACTTTAGTACTTATGAAACTGATAAACCAATGTAATTTAGGTGTTTAAAATCTTCGCTGTCCCTGTTATTCCCAAAAGTTTATTAAATACAGTATTTTGATACATTATGCTGTGCCGGCGCGGCCCGTGACTTTTTTTACAGGTGGGGTAAATTTTGTGGCAACTAGTGATACCAACGTAACAAGCAAAATACACTTTTTTAAATTAAGGGAGGTTTTTTAATAAAGTGCTTATTTCTGCCAAAAAAATATTTACCTACAAATAAACACCACACAAACAAAATACTACAATTGATTTTTTGCTATGACTTAAAATTACTTGCAGACAGTTTCTTGCACTGTTAAAGCCATTGTTAGCATAAGTACTCAAGTACTAGTACGACACTACTACACTAAGGACACAACACAAATATCAAATAATATCCAAAAACATATTACACAACAAAATTAGGAGCCGAAGCACCTCTTAAACTACTAATAAGTGCCGGCGCGACGTAATGAAATGTAAACAAAAGTTTATGCAAATACAATGCGCATATTAGGTAATTAGTTTATCTTTCCCACCGAAAACAAAAAAGTTTTCGGACACATGTACTGCGAAGCATCACACTACCGTGCGGTAGGTGGAAAAGCAGGGGAAGAGTGCAAAATGAATCGACGTCAAAACCGTCCTATTCACGCCGATTAAAGGCCGGATGAGATCGGATATCTCGTAGGATGAAGGCGTTGTTTCACACTCCCCAGTCGGTAAGTAGCAAAAGACAGCCCGTGGGGAGTACATGATCTGGCTGTCGGGTTTCTGAGGACCGTGGTTCGGAGCTCACGTTAAACTGTAGGACCCTGAGCCAATACACTCGCTTGTAGTGCGCTTAACTTTAGTTTATTTTTGTCTAACCCAAATGTTTTGCAACAGTAGGTATGTTTCACGGAGCGGTTCGAGTGTATTTCCATAGTGGCCCAGGACAACCCGAGAACCAGCGCACACTGTAACGAATTTGATATTTCGTGGACATAGGGCGAAATAGCGACTATGGATTTTTTTGTCTCTAGGTTATTCGTAAAATGTCTGAAGTTTAGTCATTTACCAGTTTTTTTTTTCAAATGTATCACGGTAATGTACTTCCTTTTTAAGCAGAAACATGACTTTTCTGAGAGCGATAAAAATGAAATAAGTCAAATTTAAAAAATTCATACTTAATGTGTTTTATAAAAAATTTGAAAGCAATTTTTGTTGTAGCTACAGTATGCTTACTACTCTTGATATTTCAAAATTTTAGCGGAAATATTTGTAAAGTTTACTTATATATGGAATTTTGAAGAGCCGTGGTCTTAGTTGAAGAAAAAACAAAGTTTGGTGTGACTTTTAAAAAAATGCCTAAATATGCCTAAGTTGTCACATACATTAGAGGATTACACAACTCTTATACATTAGGAATATCTAAAGATTTCATCCCACTTTGTCCAATTATTGAAAAAAAAACTATTTTTCTTTAGTAATGTCGCGCATGCAGGAATACAAAGTTACTTTTTAATGCCGCTTTAGACGTTGTAAAACAGGGTGAGGACGCTATAGATGACGGCAATACTGCTACAACTTTTTCGACATTACGAAAAATCAGCAGCAATCACTGGATTGAACAAAAATTTGCTGTAATTTTTCAAGCGCTTTCTTCGAGTCAAAACTTAAATGTTGATACTTTTCGAGAATATTTGACAAAGCTGTATGTGTCATTATATAGTTGGTACTATATGCCATCAAATGTTCACATATTATTAATACATGGGGCAGGAATTTGCGATAACTTTTCTTATATATTAGACAATTTGAAGAGGCATCAGAAGTAGGGTTGCGAGACGTCCCGATTTTATCGGGACACTCCCGAATTCAAAGGGAATATCCCGCGTCCCGACACACTTCAAATCGGGACGAGATTTGTCCCGGTTTTTAAAATTTTATTTTTTTAAATTCAATAATTTAAATTATTTAATAAATTTCTGTCATTTATTAAATATAAATAATAAATACTAGTGCAAAAAAATAGCGTCCCGATTTTTTGCTCCAAGTCCCGATTTCTAAGCAGCTTTTAAACGCTAATACCCAATTTTGAAGATGTTGGATCTGGCAGCCCTAATCAGAAGCTAGAAATAAAGAGTTTTGTAAATTCCGAGAACATTACTCACGAAAGCGAGAACGGACCGAGAATATTGAGGACATACTGAACAATTTGTTAATTCCTTCAGATCCCCTTGTTTCCTTTATTCGACCGAAGTATACTGCGAAAAAAAAATTATCTGTTCCCTGAAACCAAAACACTTTTTAAAGAAATTAACGTTGAGGAGACAATTATAGATCAGTCTCCAGCTCAGATTGTGAAATTAGGTTAATAAAAGTGTGTTTTTTATAATTAGTATTTAAGTCCATTAAACTTAGTTGTTTTAAACCGAAAACAGTATTTTTTTATTTATTTAGTCGAAAAATATTTATATTTTTTGAGCGACCGATACCTATTAAGGTATTTAAATTTATTACAGTAATAACGTATTTGCAAAACAGCGAAGTTAAGCTACCAATGTCCACGATTTTTCGATTTCGTTACCCTGTGCGGCGGCGTCGACGGCAAGGCGCGCGCCCAAAGCGATATTATTGGTGGGCCGTCGACAATTTCGTCATATATGTATTTGTCTCTGTTTAACATCCTAAAGCGAGTATGTTTGTTTCTAAGTTTTAATGCATTTATACTGTCCCTATAAATCTATGAGGATGAGGTCAATTTAAAATACGGCCGAGTCCGGAGCAAGCTTGGCTTGATTCTTTATTGGGGAGTTTTCGCATGTAACTTGCACTTTTTTTAAAGAAAAGAGATATTTTTTGGTTTTAAAAAATAATTAGGTGGACAAAATTGGCCAAATGGCGTTATGGATTAGCCGCGCCTGGTACTTTGGTTTTAAATATTGATTATAAAAATCTTTTATGACAAAACAACTTACAAATAAAATGGTCCAGTATTAATATGGACTCAAGAAGTTAAATTTACTTACAATCAGTTTTTTTACAGGAACACTATGGAGTAAGACCAAAAGGTTTACTAGGAGCATTATTAAAAGTAGGTTTAAATTTTGAAGGGAAGCAGCATTGTGGTTTACACGATGCAAGAAATACTGCAAGATTAGTAGGAAAAATGATGCATCATGGAGTACTTTTAAGAATGACAAAAGACTTATAATTAAAAAAATACATGTATGTTACTTGTATTATTGATTGATGTACAATTTCACATTTAAATTAAAATGTACAAATAGATACAAATTCATTAAGATTTTTTTGCTTATAAAATAGATAAAAAAGGCGGTAAAACTTATTTGAACTTTTTAAAGACTGTTGTTATTGTTAAACTCGTCATAGATTTTTTAGTAAATAGTATACAGTCGGGTCCGCTTATAACGAGCACACTGGTGCTAACATACGTCCGCTATATGCGAACGCTCGCTATAACCGATTTTTACTAAGGATGCGCCGACGCGACTTTTTTGCGATTCGAGGCGAGGCCGAATTGAAGCTATTTAATAAAAAACTTATCACTTATCAGGTACATAAATGAACGTTTATTGCCCCTTGATAGTTATTGTTAGCGTATAATATATAACATTTCCAAATATCACTTGTCCTTTTAGTTATTTTTAAATTAACCTGCTTGAGCTACTGCTATATTGCACTTTAAACATGGAATAACAGCATAAACAACGTCTCCAATGCACTTGACGACGTAACTGAACAAGTCTTGACAATAAATTTTCACCGCGTCGCTTCGGCCGAACCGGCCATGATACAAATAAAAGAAGATAATGATACCGCGCGGGTAGGCGTGGCCATTTACGTCACGCCGTGACCAATTCCGAGATATTTTGTAAACGAAACACGTCTTTTTTAAGATCGCGTTGTGTTTTGAACTATTTTTTGGTGTTTTTATATTACTTTTAGGAGTCTAAAAGTAAAAATGAGATGTGCTGTGTATGGTTGTGGTGTGGACAATTAATAAATCAATGTATGTATTTATCCCTTTATTTATATGATTATTTTAAATCATATACTATAAAATTTGTATTATAAGCAGGAGGCAAAGTATATTGCCAATAGAATTTATATAAAATCGCCTTTAACTAACGTAAACTCTATATTGCGCGTTATAAATTTCAAAAATAACTCACGGTGTGACGTCATGCGCGAACCCGGACGAATTTGACACGGTTTGGTATCATACCGTCTTTTATTTGTATCATGGAACCAGACAACTGCTTCGGTTTGATTGGGCTTGCTTGGGCCAACCGGAATAGTAAAAAGGTAGGCCGAATACCGAAACCGGATCAATGGTTCGGCGCATCCCTAATTTTTACCAGGGTCGATTACGAGTGTGCTCGTTATGAATTTTATAACGAGCAAGCTTGTTATAACCGAGCTTTTTACTTATTTGCCTTCAGATTCACTAAGAATAAGGTTTAAGATTTAGCATTGGTTTAAATTAGGATCTTCTAAAGTCTATTTATTTGGACGATAGACCGAATATAAACAGATGCACGCTGCCTCCAAGTAATCGGTTCCAGCTTTGAGATTGAACAGGGCCGCATTGAGAATGAGAAGGAAAACTTTAAACTGCAAAACTGTTTACAATTAAATAAAAACTAAAAATTGCCAGCCTTGACAACCGAACAAACAAAACAACGATTAAAAATCAACGCAAAAAATTAAAACTACAAAACAAGTCAAAACTCGAAAGAAAGTCGAATAGCCTTTTTCACTAGACAGCCTAATTACAATCCTGCGAAATACCGCCGATAGCTCTCTGGCACGCCTCTTTCAATTTAATGCCCGGTCGACCAATACGAATAAGAAGCTGGTGGAGGCTCGACGAGATCGTCAGACTATGACGCGTAGGGTTAATATTTACATCGGTCTATCGTCCAAATAAATAGACTTTAGTTGATCAATTATGTTTTGACAGGTTTTTGTCCTGTTATTGTTAAAAATTTATGAACCATTCCGATATTTCAGCAATTTGCTTGGTTTCCCAATCATTTTCGTCTTGGAACAAGTTGCTAGAATGAATTTAGTACGTACTAAAATTGCCCTTTTCTTTATAAATTTCCAAAAAAAAACTCAGAAACATATTAATAGGATACAACTTGATCGTCTTATTCTTACATTTGTCAGTTTAAAAGTTTTGGTGGTCAAATTAGACCGGAATAGCGCTGGAGAATCTGGCCGCTAGCGTTTATCTATTTATGATTTTTATATATTTAAGAAAAAACAAGGCTATTCATTACAAATAATACATGTTGTAGGGTTGTAAATATGTATTTATTTAACAATAAAAACTAGATACATATTTTTGATATGTATATACTAGTAAAATAATAATATGTAGTGTTCATGACAAGTTTGTTTTCACCAGGCACGCGTTATAAACGAAGCTGATAGCCTAAGAATGCGTCGACTCCTCTTTGTAGCCGCAGCAGAAAATATTGGTCAAGACTGAACACGAATTGCTCATTGTATGCAAGGCGATGTAGCAGTTTCACAGAGAAAATTTGCTCGTACTGAAGGAAGTGCTTGTTATATCCGAGCTTGTATCCGAACTCAAATTGTATTAAGTTTAATGAACGATTTTCTGTACCACTGAATATTAGACGCTCGTTATAAGTTGTGCTCGTTATAAGCGGACCCGCCTGTATTTCTAAATAAAGGATGTGCTGCACATAAAAAATTATTTTATTATTGATTGCACAGGTAATTTTGTTTTACAAAATTTCCCATTGAAATATATTTGAAAAATGCAGGGGGTGAATTTTTTAAAGTGTTACAAGACAATATCTCGAAAACGGTTTAAAATATTTTCATGAAATTTTGGTGAGTTAACAGGGAGATGGGGGGCATAATTAAAAATATTTTAAACATTTACCCCCTTTCTCTATTTTGAGGGGTGGGGGTAACTATGGAATTTTATATGGGATGATGTACTTTTGTTTATAAAATTCGAATCTACATAAAAAAATCTATGTAGTAGTAGTAGTAGTAGTTCACACGTGTGTATAATTTTTTTTAGCGATTTGCTCTTTCGTTTGCGGAATTATTATGATTTATTAGGTTATAAAATAAAAAAATTATTACCATATAATTTAAACTTATTTATCATTTGTCATGCTTTTAACATTTCAGGTGTCACTAATAAGAAGACAAAGCGGATTCGGTCTTTCATTAAAGTTGTAGATGCACTCCCCCAAAATTAACATCAACTTGCATATTAAAATTCGCTTCCGTGTTTAATTGAGCAATAAAGTGAGAAATAATTGTTAAAACGACAACATTCTCAACTGACTAAAGTAAAAATATCACATTCATTTCCATGGAAACGAATAATAATTCTGAAATAAGTGAACTTGATTTATTGGTAAACTTTATTTATTTTTTAAATGCAATTAAAACTTAGTTAACCGTAATGCCGTAACCGAAAGAGCAAATAAAAAAAATTGTACATACTAGGGCTTTCAATCCCGGTAAAAATTCAGTCCCAAAAAATCCAGGGATTGAGCACTTAATCACGGAATAAATAATTTATAAAATATGTTACAAAAATCCTAATTAAATTAATGCTTAAAGCATCATTTAGCATTAGCATTTTTCTTAAAAATAATGTTTAACGCGTGATATGGCAACCCTGGAAGATTAATTTAAGTAATGTAATAAATAATGTAAAATAATTCAAATTATTTTTACTTCACATGCTTTTATGTTTCCTCTGCATAAACTTTGTTTTGTTTTTATTTTAAAATTACAATATCTAAAAAAATAATGTACTTACCTTTATTGTTAGTTTTTCTGGATAAATCCCGGGATCCCGGGATTTTGTTTCTTCGATCTCGAAAATCCCGGGATCCAAATATACGTCCGGGATTGCAAGCCCTAACACATACATAATTTTTTACGTAGATTCGAATTTTATAAACAAAAGTACATCATCCTATTTAAAATTCTAGTTACCCCCACCCCTCAGAATAGAGAGGGGGTGAATGTCAAAAATATCTCCTCATCTCCCTAATAACACCAAAATTTCATGAAAATATTTTAAAACGTTTTCGAGATATTGCCTTGTAACACTTTAAAAAACTCACCCTGTATAACTTAATGGCGAAACAAAAGGGCAATTAAGGAAAAATAAAATGATTAAGTCTGAATTACTAAAAAAATTAAACTTAAAAATCTCTCAATAAGTTGTTTTAAACAAATAAGTTCACTTCATGTAAAAATGCTTTTAAAAAAAACATATTTTTTGACAGAGTTCTTTAGTTTCACTATTTTGATTTTCTCATTTCTTATTAGGCTTACTAAAAAAAAAAAACTGTTGCTTAAATGTTTAATAATTATATTATTGACCAATTACTATTTTTTGTACTTCATTAGAACAATATGTAAATAAATAATTATATTATTTAATAAATATTTTATTTAAACTGGTTCATAGGATCTTCCTCTCTTCTTCGTTTAAGGTAATAAGCTTCCATTTCTTCATCTGTGGGTTTTTTAACTTCAAACATGCTATTGTAGGGTCGTTTTCTTTCATCTAAAGATAGAATATGTTCAGCCCTTCTTTGATTTTCTTCTTCTTCCTTTAAAGCATCAGCTAATTTGTCTTTTCCAACTTTTTCTTTCTTCCCCTTTTTCTTTTTGCTTTTTTTCTTTTTCTTTTCTGATTTTGATCTGATGTCCTCACTTGAAGAACTATGACTCTCTGTATCCTCATTGGAATCATTTTTACTTGTGTTTATACTTGAATTGTCTGTCTGACTAGTACTGGGCTCAGGATGACCCACTGCAACTGAACTTTCAATACTTTTACCTGTTTCTGATAGACAATATGAATTCTGTAAAAAAAAACTAAGTAAGTACAGGGTGTCCCATTTTCGGTACTTTTGCGGGGTATCTCCCTTATTTTTAAAGATAGAGGGTTGCGGTTTTCGCGACAGTGTGCTACTTTTTGATGAAACGAAAGATGGCATAAAAATATTTTTCATGGCCCCCTTCGTTTTTGATATACAGGACGAAATTGATTTTTTTCCATTTTCGGACCCCCCTCGCATTTCAGTTATCTTGTAACTTGTAAAAAAAGTAAAAATGGATCATATTAGAGTTTTCTACGTAGAATCGAATGGCGTGGTTAGATTTTCATCAGATGTGATATTTTTCGAGATATTAACCAAATAAATGTTTTTTTAAATGGAACACCCTGTATATTTCTTTACCATTAAGTTTCCCCTTTCGAGAGCTTTTCAAAAATATATAACACTTTATAGTTGTTTTTTATTTTTAGCCCTTAAATCGAACTATTTAATTTTAAACTTTAATTTTGCGTAGTTGGCCGTGTTTAACAAGTGGTTTAACGTCAATTCAGGTATTTAGATTTAAAAAAGAAACTGGTTAAATCTTGTATTTTCATTAATTTATTAAAATTGGTATTATTTTTAACCTACAACACTACTTTATATAGAAAATCCTAACCAGAACTAAAACTGTTTAGTTTTTAATCACTTAAAGATTAAATTAGTTGTCTTGAATTATTAATAGCAAATAAAAGTCAAATTTAAAAACAAAACATACAAAACTTTAGGTAACGAAAAGAGCTAGAATGGATTAAATGGACTAACTCTTTTCGTTACCTAAAGTTTTGTATGTTTTGTTTTTAAATTTGACTTTTATTTGCTATTAATAATTCAAGACAACTAATTTAATCTTTAAGTGATTAAAAACTAAACAGTTTTAGTTCTGGTTAGGATTTTCTATATATCTAGATAACAAGTAGTGTTGTAGGTTAAAAATAATACCTATTTTAACAAATTAATTAAAATACAGGATTTAACCAGTTTATTTTTTTCAACCAAATACCTGAATTGACGTTTAACCACTTGTTAAACACGGCCAACTACGCAAAATTAAAGTTTAAAATTAAATAGTTCAATTTAAGGGCTAAAAATAAAAAATATCTATAAAGTGTTATATATTTTTGAAAAGCTCTCGAAAGGGGAAACTTAATGGTTAAGAAATATACAGGGTGTTCCATTTAAAAATATATTTATTTGGTTAATATCTCGAAAAATATCACATCTGATGAAAATCTAACCACGCCATTCGATTCTACGTAGAAAACTCTAATAGGATCCATTTTTACTTTTTTTACAAGTTACAAGATAACTGAAATTCGAGGGGGGTCCGAAAATGGAAAAAAATCAATTTCGTCCTGTATATCAAAAACGAAGGGGGCCATGAAAAATATTTTTATGCCATCTTTCGTTTCATCAAAAAGTAGCACACTGTCGCGAAAACCGCAACCCTCTATCTTTAAAAATAAGGGAGATACCCCGCAAAAGTACCGAAAATGGGACACCCTGTACTAGCTAGTAACTTAAAAAAAAACGACAAATAATATACTGGAAAAAATCTTACTTTTATGAAAGAGTGGCAACATTTATATCCCCACTGTCCTCCTTTCCAATAAGAACCCCAAATGCTAGTATGGTTATTAATGTAAACATCTTCCTCATACTTTGACATAATTGGTCCCTTTTCCTGGCCCTTTACAATTTTACCCGAACGCGAATACTCTACATATTCTTCAGTTTGTGCCAGCAATAATGTTTTTGGAGGAGCTTTTAAGTGTTCTTCTCCTCCATACTTTTCCAAAACACTAGACTGAACTTGAGTTTTAAATTGTTCTTTCTTTTTTTCATATTCCTTTTTAAGAAGCTCAAGTTTTGTAGGTTCTGCTAAGAGGTGCACATCAACTCCTTTCTCATATGCTTCCCAAGCAAAAAGTTGGGCTTTTGCATGATTTTTGGTATCGCCTGTAAATCTTACAAAATTTTCACCATCATACCTAAAAATTAAAAATGTTTATTAGATGTCACTGGTACTAAGGTGGCATTTTTCAATCGCGTCCATGGTGACCAACTTAATTTAATTTCATTTTGACATGGTTTTTTGGTTTTAAAATAATATAAGTATATTAAGTATAGATTCATATCCTGCCAGTAATTTTCAGTCAATTATTTATAGATTCAACATGTATAATGGTTTCATTCACAAGACTAATATTTTAAGAGGTCTATGGTCTAATTTTTTCTGTCACTAGGACCTCAATATTCGTTTTAAATGTTGTTTTCCTAAAATAAATCATAAAATATCTTAATACGTTAAAGAATACCCATAAAATATGAATATACAGTTAATATTGTGAAAATATTCATACAAATGAAATATAAAGCAAAAAACTATACTAAAATAAAATTAAGTTGGCAATAAATGGGCGTAGTCGGCAAATGTAGCCAATAAACAATCTCCAGATTTACTAACAATGTTTAAAATTTAGACTGCAGAAAATGAAAAATTCGGTTTACCAACCAGGTTGTTACACCACTGTTTTTTTTTTTTTTTAATTAATTAATAGCTTGATGGCATTGTTAAATTTTATATTAAAGTTTGGTATGTGTATGTTACTAGCAACCTGGTATTTACAAAATACTTCGAGCAGTAGCATTTTGGTCAATTTCAGTGCAAGAAACTTATTTTAATTTTTTTTACATCGTATAACTGAATGAATAAAAGCTCTCCTAGGATAAGAGTCGACTTTATAAAGAATATTAACAAAGATCTATATACCTAATCCTAAATAAATTAAATCCAAATATTACAACATAGATACCTACACATCATCCTTTCCTGGATTCGGATTTTCTCTCATAGACCTTGTTTTTGGATCATAATATGCAGAATCTGGATCTAAATTCCTTAAATATTTTGCAGTGTCTTCTCTAATCCTTAGGTTTCTCACAGTAATTCTTTGTTTGCTGTCAACTTTGGTACCAGGCATATCAACTTCATCTACATACTTATCCTCATCTTTTTCATCATCTTCATCAGAATTCTCAGCATCTAACTTGTCAGATTTAAGTTGCCGTTTAGCTTCTTCAACTTTCTGAAACTCTTCAATAACAGTACTATGCTCTTCAGGATTATACCCAGCCCACCTATCCCTTTTGCCATCAAAGCTTAATGATAAATCTTTTTGGATAAATTCATCAGGTAAAATATTTGAGTTTGAAAACTTTGCACCCACTTTTCGAGGTCTATCCATGCAATCTTTCTTTTTGTGTGTTAGTGCACCACAGTTTTCACATGCTCCTTTCCTATATTTTGTAACTATTTTCGACTAGAATAAAAAAAATATAATTAGACCTAAAATGAGTAATCATAATGGACTTCTGACGACTTACTTACAACTAAGTAATATGTAATATCAATAATCAATATTATTGCTAGATTTTTCAAAATCCAGAAAAGGACATTTTGCCAGTAAGGTGAGAGATTCTAGAAATATATCTTGCACATTTTGAAAACACAAATAGTAGCTACCTCCATATAATATTTTTAATTATATTTTTACAACAGTCAATATTATTTTTTTTTTTTCAAAAATACAATAGAATACAAAAAAAAAATATTACAAAGGTACATAATACATCACCGATAGGTAGGATATAGCACCTAGGTATGGAATACCTGCATGTGTTTACAACTAGAGGATTTCACCCACACCATCCTAACTTATGTGACTAAAATCTGGCCTGTCTGCTTCAAGAGAGAAGGCTATATAATTAGATTTTTTGATGTTCAAACTAAGTGTAAGTGTATCTAAAATATTTTTTATCACAATAAAACTTGATTTAAGCCTCTCTCTAACTTCATCCCAGGTATCACCGCAGAAAATCACCACAGTATCCCCAGCATATGAGACAATCCTCCCTTCCAGGACCCAAGCAAACCCAAGTAACCCTGCCCACCCTTATCGCCGCCACTGCTTCATTCTCATTTGTAAACCTCAAGAACATTGATGATAGGGTAGTCGTCCGTAACGTAAATACTTCTGTTGGTCTGTCTATTACCTCAGATATTGTCTTTCCCACATTTATAAAAAACTCATTAAAAGTTTGAGATATTTTTTGCATTGGTTATAATTTTATTATTGATCTTGATTTGTGTAATGTGAGAATTTGTTTTAGATTCGTTACTAGCTTCACTAATAAGCTGGTACATTTTTTTCAAGTTCCCCGAGGTTTCGTTTAATTTATTTATATAGTAAGCATTTTTAGTATCTTATTATTTCATTTAGCCTATTTCTATACTGTATATATTCTCTTTTTTTTTTATCAGTGGGATTTCTAAGCAGGGATTTTTTTATGTGATCTCTGTGTTTTATAGATCTAATTATAGAGTTGGATATAAGTATTTAGTCTTTGATATTCATGAGCTTGTAGATGAAAAGCATCGCCTTACACACTAAATCACTACTAAAAATGAAATATCAACCCTCGGTAAGTACTCGAAATAAATAATACCTACTGTATCGAGTCCCCTTTGATACCAATCATCAATTGCTGAAAACTGCTGCTGGCGATCTTCCTGAGGCCTCTGATGCTTTAAAGTGGGGCCAGAAGTGCCATAATACCAGGGAGCATTCGAAATATATTGGGGAATGTGAGGATTAATATCTTTCCCTTCCTCATCAACAGCTGCTGGGGCTGTTCCCGCTTTTCTAGCTTCTTCCAATTCCTTGGCTTTTCGCCAGTCTTCTCTGGATTTCTTTTTGGGTTCGTCATCTAAATCACTCTTGGTTCTTAAAATTTGAGATACTGGTAAACTTTGGTTGGTGCTCGCCATAGTTTTACCAGATATACGTAAAATACAGTCTCCAGTAGTCGTCAAGTAACTATTAACAAATAATAAGGCAAATTCACTTAAATATCACAAGTAACTTTGTTTTTTATAGTTTTATCAGAGGCAACACAAATTTTACAAATTATTTTTAAAACTTATTTTTGTTTTTCTTGTAAACGTCAAGTTGTCAAAGGCAAGGGTTATTCTCAAAATACATATTTGTACAAAATATATAAAGTTGTACTAAAATTTTTTTTTTCAGATTTTCATATTTATTTGCTCAACTGCGATAGTTTTTCAAAAATAAATTGGATGTTAACTTCATTATATTGTATAAATATTACTTAGAAGTATTTTTTAACTGAAATTATTACACCTATTCTAGCAAACTCAGTACGATCGATGTCTGGTTGTAGTTCCAAATGTCAATTGCTTGACAACTGAAGGGTCGTAGTGCTCATGTGCTAAGTTGGCACGTGTCTAAAATTTAAAACAAACGCGGGTAACCAGTCAACAAAATCTCGTAATCAAGTTAAATTTTTTAGCTGTCCAAATTTAAACGTAAAATGCTAATTTAAGAAGTTCAAAAAACCATCAAACATGTCCTTAATAGGCTTTCTCAGAGGAGTTAAATTATTTCGGACTAGATTACCTCGTGTTTGCAGTGCCCGCCGTGGATTTTGTTCAGATGAGTGCCCCGATGAAAAGGTAATTTAAAAATGAAAAAATATACCTTGTGATTTGTCTAATTGTGACTAATTTCTGACTAATTACCGTGTAAGATATCTTTTTTTTGTAGAAAGGACTTATCCTCGGAGTATACGAAGGTGAAAATGAAGAACCGGTGTTTACAAAAGCTGCGTCAAAATTTAATGATCATTTATCAGGAAAATTAATGGAATTAGTGAAAATGTATGTTAGATTTTATTATTATTTTCAGTTTATTTAATTTTCAAATATCTTGTGTAACTTGTTTTACAATAATTTGATTCTATTTGTATAGTTTTTACATCTTTTGCATTTTGGGTCTGGTTGATTTGGTATTTAGTACAGTGGGTATTGTGATACTTACATCTAGTCACCTAATAAATTATTTTGAGCAGGTCATTTTAGGTAATAATACAGGCACTGACAGGAAGTCGTGTGCATTATCATCTAGGAGATTTTTTTTTAATGATTTTAATTCATTGTCCGAAAATAAGTTGCATGCAAGAAAACTTAAATGAGGATAATGAAGCCCATAAAAGTATCACTGTATCTACAGAGATGTAGGATTTATTTAGCCATTTTAGATTTTAATGTTGAATAAGTCGTTTCATATAAACGCGAATCGCGAATATTGTTCTGATTGGTCAGATTCAAATTTTTAGTGTTAAATTGACCAATAAGAACAATATTCGCAATTCGCGTTTATATGAAACAAGACTAACTAGTACTTTCTGAACTCTTGCGATTTCAGGGGAGGCTGCGAAATTAAAAAAGGCCAAGGTAGAACTTTTAATAATATAGATAAGGAATTTTGGTCAGTAGCTCTTGTCGGATTAGGAAAAGAAAAGGCAGGCTATTGTGAAATGGAAGCCATTGATGAGGGTTTGGAAGCTGTACGAGAAGCAGCAGGAACAGGCGCACAGCTTTTAAAAAAAGAATGCGTCGGAAGAATTTTAATTGAAGGCTTAGGACATCCAGAGCAAGCAGCTGAAGGTAGTGCTTTAGCACTGTGGCGGTACCAGGAAAATAGGTAAAATTATTATTTCAATTAAATCCTCCTTAAAAGTGGACAGGTTTCATAGGACACATTTATGCATTTGATGCAGAATTTTATTTAAATTAACCTTTGATTAGTAAGTGTGGTAAAATATTCTAAAATCAATGGATTCCAAAGCGATGCATTTGCCAGCCGAACGTGTTTTATTTGCTTTCGTAGTCGCGATTGGATAGGCATCGGCGGCGCGCCGCGTGAATTTCACTTGTAGTTGTTCGGCCAAACTTGTTTACCATCTATTTGGGTAATTATGTTGTTACAAATGAAATTAAAATTTAAAAACTTACATTAAAAATGTAACAGAAAGAGTACTATAATGTACGAAGATGTACGTAGTAAAAAACATATTAAAAACCGGAAAAATGATAGTCGTATTGAAAATTTATGTATGGCTCCGGTTTCTACAATATGTCCATTGTCCATGGATTGGGGTAGGCAAGAGGACAAATGGACCTAAAAGTGAAAAAAAACGAAAAAAGGTCATTCTTTATAAAAGTTTTTGCTTGCTTAAAAATAAAATCCACGATGCCAAAAATTTGTTTTTTTTTTGAACAGGGTATGAAAAAAATACAAAAACGTAAAATTTGGTTAAGAATACCTAAAGTTGTTTTTTTTTAAATTTTAATGCAAAACGTTAAATAAAAAAGTTTTTTTTTGTTCCAGATTTTGATGTAAAAATTTGAAATTTCTCAATTATGCTTAAAATCAAAATTTTTCACGTCACATTGTCACCTTTTTTATTTGATTACACCTTTGGTAACTGTAACGTATTTATTACCTTAAGTTTCACAATATCTATCAATCAAAGCTCTGGACCCCTTTAACAAAGCAATATCATGATTTATTATTGACCAAATATCCTTTATTTTATCCACCGGCTTCCACACATCTTTGGAACAAACTCAAAACAACCCAGCGGGGCTCCTAAAAGGTCTGCAGTTTGAAAATGTCCTTACAAGAAAGCCCATCTCAAACAAGCTGGTAATCTTGCTCCCGGCAAGAAGGAAACTAGACAAATATGGAATGACAACACATGCAAAAAATACAAAAACGTAAAATTTGGTTAAGAGAGTAAAGTTGCCTTTTTTAAAAATTTTAATGCAAAACGTTACATAAAAAAGTTGTTTTAAAATTTAAAAGAATTCTTATCCAGATTTTCAAATAAAAATTTTAAATTTCTGAATTACGCTTTTAAAATCAAAATTTTTCTAAGACACATTGTCACCATTTTTATTTGATTACACCTTTTACAACTGTGACGTATTTGTCAAAATAATAAAGATGTTGTCTTTAGGGCAAAGAATATTTATAATCCAAAATTACAGACTGATACAGGTTAAGAAAATTACTTATAGAATATTAAAATAATTGTAATATTCGAAAAATATTTCTTATTTTATTAAACTTTAAAAAAATTAAGGGCATATTATATTAATTTTTCAAAAAACCCTCCATATCCTACGCATTTTTTTAACTGACGTCGAAGATTGCTCAAGCTTCTTATTTCTTCCAGTGAAATCGATTCTATCGCTCTTAAAATTTTCTGCTTTAAAACTTCATCATTTGCAATAAGTCTCTTATTATGCTAGTTGTTTAATGCGCCCCCAGAGAAACATCACAAATTGTCAAATCGGGACTCCTAGGGGGCCACAAAATTGGACCATTTCAGCCCATCCACCGATTTCCAAATTTGCGATTGAGCCAATCCCTTACTTCTGCAGCATAATATGCAGGACACCCATCGTGCTGAAAATACATATTTCGGCGATATTGAAGAGGCAATTATTTTAACTGTCTGACAAAAATGACTCCAGCTAAATAAGAATGTTACGTGTATTATTAAAAAAAAATTGTTATAATCCCATAAAAGGAAATGAGGCACCAAACATTTACTTTTTTAAAATACTGACGGCGGTTCGCAATTCAAAACTTTGGGTTTTCCCTACCCCAGTATCTCACATGCTGAGATACAGTGCTGTTTGTACTGAACGTTGACAGACTCATCTGGGAACATTATCAGATTATGAAAGCTCACGTTGGTACTTAGAATTTCATCACCGATCCACAAATAAAAATCCAAGCGTTTGTATATAACTGTCCTCCTCTTCCAAAATTTGGTTTAGAAGGACGAATGTTATTTTCCTTAAACACATTTTGTGAATATGACTTTTTTACATAATTCGTGCTGGTTTTCTTAAAGACGTAATAGGATATTCATCAACAGATCGTAAAATTAATACTGTAGAAGCATCGTTATCATCGTATCTTTTCTTGGTCTTCTTTAAATCACTAACGGATTCTTTTTTTTTAATTTGATTACTAACTTACGTACCTACTGAACTTCTGCATAATTGTACCTTTGGGAACTTTTCTTGAAACTCCTCAATATCATAGCGATAACAATTCTCGCCATTTCTGTAATTTTGGATTATAAATATTCGTTGCTCTAAAGATATCTTTATTATTTTGACAAATAAGTACGTTACAGTTACTAAAGATGATCAAATGAAAAAGGCGACAATGCGACTGCCACTCTCGAAAATGTGACAAGTGAGTTCCAAAATCGACTTTATTACTGGGAAGAAGTCCATGATGATCATTTTGAACAACTTTTAAAGTAATATATAAAGGCTAATATTTACTTTTTTTCACGATTTTTAATTTTTAAAGGCTTACCATTTAAAAACGAATTACGATACGGACCTCGGGTTTGAGTTAAAATGTTTCTTTTTTAAATACCTTTAAAATGCGGTTGCCATACGGCGGTAGGGTTGCATTTAAAATTGTTGACCTTTAAAAAGCTAAATTATATGAAAAAGTAGCTTTATTAACCAATCGGACACCCCTATAATTTGGTGTCTCTATCTTTAACATGGTTAGACGTAGAGCGAATTTTATCAATACTACTTATACAGTGCAATGTTTGCGCTCTTTTTATCCAAACACACCATTGAGAGATTGTTAATGATGCAAATTTTTGCAAATTGACACCAAAAGCCTTTAAAGGACACTCACTGATAGTTAAGTTAAGTCCTTATGCCATTGTTTTCTTAGTCGTTTGCACAGCTCTAGTCATTAGTGCCATTACATTAAAAAAAAGTATTGAGCAAAAAAGTTCTCATGCCGTGATAAACCATTCCGTTAAAAAATCTACTAAAAATTACAGTGCTGCGCAGTGTACCAAAAAACAAAATGTTAAGAAAACATGAGGCTCAAGTTACGTTTTAAATGTAATATTTTATGAATGCTAGACTATTCCACAGGGTGTTGCGAATTTTGGGAAAAACACAATATGTTTGTTACACCAGGTATACAATGACAGTTACCTTTCTAACAAAAATTACGAACACAGTAATATTCTTAAAGAATGAGCCTATAATACGCAAAAAAACTCATTCAAATTGTACAATAGATTTAGAAGAAATATAACATCAAAATTGTTGCAAATTTCTAGTGCTGCGTTAATATTGCCGGTCAGTGTATATTTCTTATCTTAGGTCACGTCAGCACTGGAGACCAATCCCCACGTTAGAATTGTTCGACGACAGCGACGCAGAGAGTTTCCAGCGAGGCTTGTTTAAAGCAGAGTCTCAAAATCTGGCGCGACGTTTATCGGACACACCCGCTAATCAAATGACACCTCTACACTTTGCCCAAGAGACAGTCAATGAGTTATGTCCTTGCGGAATTAAAGTAATGGTCCACGACAAAGACTGGGTTGAGAGTAAGAAGATGAATGCGTTCTTGACGGTAAAATTTTTACTTGGAACCATGTACACCATAAAGCAGAATCTTAAAACTCGAAAAATCTCTCAAAAATTTGTACTTGGTTTGAAATATGAAATTTAAATATATGAGTATAATTTCACTTAGACCTCCTTCAATTTTATCAGAAATGTTGCTTAAATTGAAGAAGTGTAACTAAACTGATTATAACACTTTGTTATAATAAAAAAATAAAATAAATTTATGGAAAGTAACCGCAACAAGATCTTGTAATTTCAAAATATATTAACACCCGCGCTGTTTATAACAAAGTTCTATTGTTTACCCGTAATTCTTTGTAGAAATGCTAAAAATAAATTCTAGTAATTACAAAGTTTCTAGAATAAAATTAAAAAACCGTGCCTTAATTATATAAATTATACGTATTTCCGCCACTTTAAAGTTTACCGGCGCCGGCGCTGCGTAATCGCGCTTATTGCTATTCATATTATTTGTCTGTCCGTTGCGTTATCATGTCGCGTGCATCTTTCCCAATTTCATCCTAATAAAACAAAACGAATAATCAGGCTTCTTGGTTCCATGGATGCAGTTCCCTTGTGGTTGTTATTGGTGCAGTCACTAAATCTGGGTGTTATTATGGACCTAGAGGATGAGGAACTGAGAAATGCCTGAGTGTGCCACAATAGTCTACAGGGTGTTATGAAATTCACTGCATATATTGGAATGTCTACAGACATGCCCAATATTTTTTTTTCAAATCGAACATTTTAAAAATTTTCAAGAACACCCTAACCCTAAAACCCGTCTATGTTCGACGCACCTGGTTGACCTATGTGTTCGCTTGACGCAGATTGCGCGCGAAAACAACTAAAAACAATCGAATTTGTTGTAACGTTGCCAGACATATAAATCTTCAAGAATAGTTTATTTTCTGTTAATAACCGTAATTTAAGATAAAGGTAAAACAAATTTAAACCTTTTCCTAAGAAAAAAGCAAAAAAATTAGTAAAAAGACCACTGCGAAATCACTCTTTTTCTCAGCAGCCTTAGTTTCAACCAATAACCTAACATAATTTAAATATCAATAACTAAAACTAATAATAAGTTGCAAAAAGCAATACTTATCTAGTAGGGAATATGTTGTCCTCCATTTGCTCCCAAACAAGCATGCACTCTTCGTAGCATATTGTCCCGAACCCGTTGAAAGATATTCTCCATAATATTCCTTATTTCTTGGGCTGTCATTGCAACACGATTTCGCAGTTAATTCACTTTTTCAATTGGTACACTATACATTATTTTCTACATTGTACCCACAAGAAGAAGTCACATGGTCCCTTAGCTGCTGTAGCACTAACACAAAATAAATGTTCGCGGTTAAAAATCTTTCAATGATTTCGTTAGCTGCTCCGTAGGACAAATCCGCAAGTTAAGCATCTCGGCATCTTGGTTTAAGAAACATATTAAAAATCGGTTAAAAATCTCTATCTCGAACTAATAAGAAATGGCGGCAAAATTTTTCTAGGGGCAAAAACCATTTAAAATCAAACGTCCAACAAAAGATCAAAAATTAATTTTAGGTTGCTCGTGGTTCCTGCGAACCTCCCGTAGTGGTAGAAATATCCTATTGTGGTGCTCATCAAGATCAAAAGCCGATTTTAATGATTGGAAAGGGTATAACATTTGACAGTGGAGGGCTGTGTCTGAAACAATGCCACGGTATGGATAGATATCGTGCCGATATGGTGGGTGCAGCTGCGATAATCGCAGCTATACGTGCCGCGTCGGCATTAAGTCTGCCAATCAACATTGAAGCCGTTATTCCCTTGTGTGAAAATATGCCCAGCGGTAAGTGAAGGTATTTATAAATTAAGCTGTCCTATGGTTCGGGAGATTGTCACACACAATTAGGGTATGATGGGTTACCATTTGAAGAATATCACCAGAGCGTCGTTTCTGAACCTTTTTAGTGTCGCGACCCCCTAAAAAGCCAAAAAATAAACTAAAAAACCTTACCCTCGCTATATATTTTAACGTTTATAACAGTTTTACGTTACTAACGTGACAAAGAATGTGTTTACACTTGCTACGAATATCAACGAGCGACAAGTTCAAACTACAAGGTATGTATAACCCTTTCGGAAGTGACTCCGCTGGCGGCGCCGGCAGCCTTCATGGATGCCGGCGCCGGCAGCCGAGCTGGGTGCCGGCAACATTAGAAATTTAATGTCAAAATACGTTAATTCAATCAAAAAACAATAATTTATCGTAGTGTAAACTTTAACGAAACAAATCTTGCTTCAAAAATATAACAATTATTATTCTGCGAATAATATAATAATCGTCATCCTCGTTCGTTCGCCAACAAGCAAATAGCTACAATCTCACTTCTACCATTATTATGTAAGTCGCAAACCTTAGATTTACCAGGCAATAGGTACCACCAGAGACTATAAAGGATAATACCATCAAAAAAATATCTTTGGAAAACATTCCATTTATTTTTTCATTTCGTCATCTTGGAAAAATAAACCCTTGAAAAGCCCATTTTAATCAACTAAAATCTCAATCTCAATACAATGGTACGAATTTCTTAAAATATGCATGCATTCTTCAAAATTATTTGCCTCAGTCTTGCTACGATTTCCAAAATTAGTGAGGTCCTTCAATATCATTTTACAACCTGTTTCTCTAATTACGTTATCTAAAATGATTTTTTTATTTGCCCCGACCTTCAAGGCTTCTTGAGTAGTAAAGTTTGACATTTTCTGGCAAATTTAGTCTTTGTTTTGCTAGAAAATTGAAATAAGCTTTGGATGAATATCCACCACAGTATTACGATTTTGTTGTCTTTGAGTGTCAATTGTTCTGCTATTACGCAACCAAAACTAATTGTTTGTGGCTTTCTTGTAGTCCATCAAAACGAAATAAAAAAAATTTCATATGAAGAAAATTGATCACCTACTTTCATGTTTCATAGTTTTTACGCAAAACACAATGTTTGCATATCATTTAATAGGCGTAACTATTTTTATTTTAGGTTAGAACTGCCGGTACCCGAGAAATTTTGTCCTCTGGTGCCGGCGCCGGTATCCATGCATCAATATTTTGGGAACCGGCGCGGCGCCGGCAGCGGAGTCACGTCCTAACTCTTTCTCATATTACCAGTTCGAACTTGTAACTACTTACCACGCTTGAATTCACTTGTTGGGAGACGTGCGGGGGCGAAGCAGGCGGCGGCGTGCATACATTCATCCTGCGCGCTGGGGGTCGCGACTCCCAGGTTGAGAAACGATCGATGCACTCACCACTCACTAGAGTATGACTACTCTACCCCACGCGTATGTGAAATACTTTAGATCTAGACCTCTTTCCACAAGCGGAAGAGGTTACCGTAGTAGCCTCATTTCTAAAATTTATATATTTTTGGGGTGAAAAATCTAGCTTGCCGGCTGATTTTTAGTATAATGTTTATTTTAAGTAGGGGCAAGTTTTTAAGTTACTGATGGAAAACATCAAATAATTTATTCGCATTATGTCATTGACATCATCGGTTAAGTCAATGGATTTCAGATGAGCAAACTACTGGTCTATCATCCTCAAATAATTCCTTAATGTATTTTGTCCATCTTTTCAGCTTTCGGTGTGTTTCGGTGATGATCTTTCCGTGTGAGTCCTTTAGTACGCTCAGTTGTACTTAGTTGTTGTTTTCCACTCATTTTTTTACTTTTCTATGAACGTTGAAAGTATCATATTTTTTCTTATATTCTTCTATACGGTATCCATTTGGTTTTGAGAATGATGACAGAAACCCATTTTACAACGAAGAGATCAATTATGTCTCTCTCTCATGTTCTTTCTCTCTCATTTTTTTCTCTCTCGTCTTCTTTCTCTCTCATACTCGTAAAATTTTTACAGCTGGTAGAAAGTTAGGTTATGTGAAAGATTAATATGACATTATTTGAAGCCTGTCCACAAACTTCGTAAAATAATTTATTTTATGAAATCCGTGAGCCTGTCCCATGATTAAGTTGTTTTTGCAGTGTAAAAATATACTTAAAAAGTTTATATAAAGTATTAGCAGCTTAAATTCTTGTGTTCTATGAATCTGGGACTGACTAACAACTATTGAAATATTACGCAAGGTACATATTTGTTCTTCTTTACTTTACTTGGACCAGGCGTTTGGGAATGAGTAACAGGAACACCGACCCGATATAAAGTTCAGAATAGTGGGCATACAGAAGATTTCTTTAGTGATTGAGAAAGTAGTGAAAATTGCGCCCTAGAAGCGTTTGGTTTCAGTTTAAAGCAGAAGTCACAGTGCCATTACAAAGTGTATCTATCCTTCTGAAACTAAGACTCAACATTTACAGTTAAAAATTGTGAAACTGCTTGGTATATTCGATTAAACAATTTTTATCTCGTCTTTAACTTACACAAACATCACTGTTCGCAGGTAGGCTATATTATAGACCCATTTTCATTATACATATATCGGAGAATAGGGAATATTTTTTAACCTTATTATAAATTGTTTATCCTAATAAAAATATTTACTCATTTTTGAAATTTTTCCTTTATTTATTTAAATACTTTTCCTCCGATCCTTTTATTGCAAATTGTTGGTTAGAGGTAGTATTGTTATTTGGGTAGGAAACAATTTTAAATGCTATAAAATAATAAGGTTAATGTGGCTATGCTGACACTGTTTTTGTTTAATAAAGACGAGATTTTTGCAAATAATGCTGTTTGTGTTCAGTAAAAACAAAGGTCTTTTGCTATAAAATCATAAAACTTACGGAAGTATTTTGTCAGGTTAGAAATTTATTTTTTATGACAACTCCGATTTCCGATTAAACTTTCACTATAGGCAACCAGAAATACTTGCGCACAAATAAAGCCGTCTGTGATGAAATATTTGATTATTCTTTTTTATTGGCAACAACATCGTTTTTATTTGTCTTTTACTAATGCCCCTTTTGCTAACAAGGATAGAAAGAAACTGGATTCCGCTGGGATTTTATCAGGAAAAAAAGAATTTTTCGATGATTAATTTTTCGAAGTATATAACCAGCAATACTTCCACATGCAAAGAATGTACGATAAAAATTTGAACAAATCCTTTTTTTATTTGTCTTTGTCTAATGCAGTTTCGCCAACACGGATAGAAATAAATCTGATTCCTCCGTGATTATCAGGAAAGAAAAGATGAATATTGTGATCACTAAAATATGTTCTGGTGTAAACGGTCCATGGAACTGACCAATAGGGTTAATTCTTGTTCAATTGTTTTTTCTGTCATCATTCTCAAAACCAAATGGATACCGTATAGTTCCTTACATTGTTCGTTTAACCACTTCTCTTTGGCTTTAATTATTTCTTTCTGAATTGTATGATGAAGTTCCTTGTATAAAGTGATGTTTGTATTTTTATTATCAGTTTTAATATTTCGTCTGTCATCCATAATTAATTGATTTTCTTTGTTGTTTGACCTAGTGCCTCCTTACCAGCAGAAATTAATGCTCCAACGCTACACTGGTCTAATTTGACAACCAAAACTTTTAAACTGACAAGTGTAAGAATAAGACAATTAAGTTTTATACTATAAATTTATTTCTGCGTTTATGTAAAAATTCATAAAGAAAAGGAAAATTTTAGTACGTACTTTCCAAACTAATAGGACTAAATTTATTTTATAGGGACATATTACCACATAAATTACCAAGATGAAAATCATTTGGAAGCCAAGCAAATCGCTGAATTAATAGAATAGCTCACGTTTTTAATGACGATTAACAGTGACAGGACAAAAACCTGTCGACACATATATAACTGACCAACTAGATCTTAATTTAAACTAGTACTAAATCTTAAATCTTTTTAGTTAATTTAAGCGTATTAGCGGCGATGCTGGTTTAAATTAAGCTCTTCTAGTTGATCAGTTTTTGCCCTGTCATTGTTATTGATTAGATGTCACAAAAAAACTTATAAGTCATTCTTTTATGTCTCGATTTGCTTGGTTTCCAAGTAATTTTTATCTTGGAACATATCGCCAAAATTAATTTATTTCGAAAATTGTGGAAAGTGCATTCTTAATTTGGCATTTCTTTTATAAATTTGCCAAAAACTTCAATAAACTCATCGTACAACAGTTATATGCCTTAGTCTTGTTTGATATAAATGCGAATCGCGAATATTTTTCTAATAAAATTGGTCGGATTCAAATTTTAATGAATGAAATGAGAACCGTATTCGCAGTTCACGTTTATATTAAACATTCTTATACTTATTCAATTGATGTAGCCTTTACTTGATGAAGATCCATTATAAAAGTATGTAATAATAACACCAAACGTGTATAAGTGTTCACTAAATTTTATTGTTAAACATGACAATAATTGTTTCGACACACAGTGTCTTCGTCGGATGGTTGGTATAAACTAAAAATTGTTCTTATTAAATACAACGACTACAACTTTTCTACTAACGAGAACAAATTTTCAATATTTACAACCCAGTAATTAAGTTTACAATACCATTAGGTATAGAGTCTGTACCTAATCTGGCCGCAAGTGTCTATACTATAGACATTTGCGGCCAGATTATCCAATGCTAGTTCGGTCTAATTTGACAACCAAAAGTTTTAAACTGACAAATGTAACAATACGACAACTAAGTTGTACACTACGAATTTGTTTCTGAGGTTTTTCGCAAATTTATATAAAAAAGGTCAAATTTTAGTATGTACTTTCGAAAATAATACAACCATTCATTCTATAGCAACCCGTTCCAAGATGAGAATCATTTGGAAATCAAGCAAATCGCTGAAATATCAGAATAATTCATAAGTTTTTAATGAGGACTTATTAACAATGACAGTACAAAAACCTGTCAAAACTTAACTGATCGGTGACAGTGATCAACTAGAAAATCGTAATTTGAACCAGTACTAAATCTTAAACCTTCTTAGAGAATCTGAACGTTGCATTTTAAATTATAAGTTATAAGAATAGACACTAATACATTTTTTATTGCTAGTGGAACTTCCAACAAATTATAAATTTAATAATGGGAAACTGTTCTTATACTTGTCAGTATTTTTTTGGCTTTGGTCATGGTTTAGACAATGAATTAAACTTAATTTGTAAACCAATTGGTTGATAAATTAAGTTTAGTTTATTGCTAACTGTCAACCAGACCCATGACCAAAGCCAAACGACTACGTCTAGTCAATCTGAACGAAAATCTTGTTAAAACTGCTTGTTGGGGACACCCAGCGTTATTTAATTTCTATAATTCTATTTTTTATTTCTTTATAAATATTAACCAAGCACGTATAAAATCCCCTTCAAATAAAACAATCTTAAACTTCTACTTCTACCTTGCTAATTTAACCGCCTAAAAATACGCAGTTATCGGCGAAACATAAAGACCCTTTCAGTAAAAATATCTAAATAAAATCTTTCTTTAATTTTGTCTTTCTAGAACCGGCCCCTTTGTTCGTCGAATATCAAAGGCTTATTTTCCTTTGAAATTCTCTTATCTTTTAGTTTTATTACCTTTTCGTTCTAAAAATATACTTCTAGCATATGCATAAAAAACTAGCAAGTATGGCTGCCAACTTAAAACTCCCTGCCTCTTCACTTCGTTGTACCGAAGTATAAGAACAACCCCTTCGCGAATCAAAAGGTATCAGCTTGGATACCATTAGTAAGCCCCATAGCCACGCAACCTGTAATTGGCCAAGGCTGGCTAAACCCTTCTCTGAAGGGATCGTACTTTTCATTCTAAATCGGCCGCGTCGGAGAGACGAGTTAGTTCTTCAGTCAACTCAAACTATACCGGGTGTGCCGCAGGCACAGAAATAAAAGTCGGTCAGAAGTATGACCAAGTATCGCACAGTTAGGTGCAAAGTGTAGTGAGTTCGGGAAAATAGTCCGCTCTCATTTTCTGGGTTATTATACCCACTGTTTCCTAAGGCAACAAGCCTATATTCTAGGGACAAAGTCCCTTCTGTATTCGGGTAATTAAACCCACATTTCTACAGGCAGCGTCCTGACTCTCTTTAAAGCCAAGCTCAAAGAACTTTCGGCCTAAGAGCCAACTATTGATTTTACATCAAAAAGTAAGATCTCGAAATGTTATGAAGACATGAAATTTTGCACAATTGTCAACGTTAATAGTTGTGTTATGTAAATAACTGTAAATATACAAAGTGTTTAGTGAAACTAACGTCTTTCAATGTCTACAAGTCGCAGCTGCAGGAGATTGCGCAAATGAGATGATGCTAAACCAGCGATCTATGGAAATAGTATACAGTAAGGTGGAGGTAGGGTTAAAATAGAGCCTTATCCATCCACTGCTTTTAAAGGGCATGAAAAAATATAACAACCATTGACCTTCGAAAATACTTTCCAGTCGCGTCGTGATTAGCAATTAATTAGTACTACCGAAAAGTGATGGCATTACTCGCCTAAGAATTTAAAAAATGTAATAATATACAGGGTATTCTATTTAAAAGAAACAAAGTATTATCAGGTACGAGTAGATATGGCAACGCTGTGATGTCAAAAATATTTTTAAATTGGAGATTACGGTCTCAAAAGGCTACCATTTTTCGTTCTCTAGATATTTCTAATAGGCCATTGAGTTGGAATACCCTGTATATAGGTATTACTGTTCTTGGCAAGGTAACTAGTAAATTAAGGAATCAACCATGTGACAACAAAGATCCTTTAACTAGGCCTGCCTCTCTGGTAATTCCCGTAAAATAAATTTTGTTAAAGCGCGTCATTTTGTGATATTGATGACGATATGCGCTTTTTAATTATAGAGTGAAATTGTATCTGGTTCTTTCGAGGGTAGGCAGTAGCTTACTTTATCCATCGACCACCATGGATATTTGTTCTTTACTAGAAAGACAGTTTACCTTACGCCGTCATACCTCCCATTGTGTGCTTCATGTCTGTAGGTCTGTACATACGAGCATAGATGCATAAATACTATTTTTGTTATAGGTATGGCAATGAAATGTGGTGATGTCGTTATGGGCTTAAACGGAAAATCCATTATGATTACGGATACCGACAACGAAGGCCGACTTGTCTTAGCTGACGCATTAGTTTATGGACAAAATGCTTACAGCCCAAGGCTTATTATCGACGTTGCCAGTTTGACACCTGGCGTAAGGGCAGCTTTAGGATCAGCGGCAAGCGGAGTGTACTGTAACTCACAGACTATGTGGTCTCAAGTAAGAATCTGAAATTAATAATTTCATATGTTTAGCTATTTCACAAAATTAGAAATCTTTTACTAAATCTGAATTTCACAATGTTAATACTGATAAACCTAGAGGTGGCCGTTAAATTACTATGCTCATTTCTGCGAAGATAAAACTTTTAGCAAGGTAGTACAGCTTGTCAAATATAGATTTGCCTGAGTTAGCCCCGCCCACTAAAAGCGCAGTAGACTGTACAGGACATAACAAAAGTCCATGCTTTTTTTTAATTCTTATATGTTCTAACTGTCGTAAAGTGCATTTCAGTATGGAGTTCGTGTCTAAAGTAAAAGGCAAAGTGTTATTTTGGCAATTATTATTCATTTTATGCGCCAAGAAGCCAAAGCGAATAAACCCATCAAGGATTTAAAGAAAGTTCAAGAGCGTGTTTCAATAAATATAATTACCAAAATTTCCGGAAAGTATTTATGATACCACTCATAATCACAATTCAACCCCTTTAACACAAAATAATTTGTCTTTATTTTTTATCAGAGTCAAGCAAGAAGAATCCAGGAACAAAATTGCTTTTGACTGCTACCTGAACTAATTTATGCTAAATTAGGGACTAGAAAGGATAATCTTATTTAAATGAAACCGAATGTTATAAAGCAATTATGTTTTATTTTTGTCACTGGCAGTACCAGCAGCAGAAGCTGCTTAATATTGCCATTTCTGTTATCCGAATGCTATTTCACTTCCTCGTCCGCGCAAGTATGAAATTTTTCAGAGGCAAAGCTATATTTGACAAGATGTGCTTATCGTGACAATACACAAACGCGACGGTTGCCTTGGCGAATCCTGATCAGACGGCGGAAGGGGGGGCTCACTTCAGGGAGTTTGCCCAGCCGTCTTATCAGGGTTTTCCAAGGTATGTTATATGTGCTTGATGATAATAAAAAGAATCCGGAGGTGTTCCATAATCGAGAAATACAAACCTAAAACTCATTGGAATTGAAAAACTCTTGACGTAGGTTAATTGTTCGTGTAGGATCGGCGTTTTACACACACGTGCTGTTAGGGAGCGTCAGTGTCGCTTTTAAAAAATACAGCTTGCAGCTTACCGGTCTGAATTAACTGTCACGCGACTCGGCATTTGAAAGCTCTATTTTTGGTTATCACAATTACATCGGTGACCCAGTTGTATTTGCTCATAAATAACTGCTATTACAATTCATGGATAAAAGTTAAAAAAAGTGTGAGTTCCGAATCAGCAACTAAAATAGTTTTATTAGTGTTTCTACGTGCATTTTGTAAAAAACTATGCTTATTGTTTTAAAGAGAGCATTTGAACATAGTATCGTGACGGAGACTAAACATTTGGGATGTTTTATAAGAAGACAGTTTGTTTTTATTTTCCAAAAAATACCTAATATTAAAAAGTATGAAAGCAAAAATTTTAATTTTTTCTTGCGTTATACAGTGGCATCAAAACTGAAATTTACTGAAGGAGCCCATCGGTTTAATATTTAAGAAAATTGACAGGTTTTGTAACTTTCTATACTTCTTGACGTTGAGGACATAAATATCTGACTAGGTTAATTGTCTCCGGAAGGAAAATCCTGTAGATCGTAGTCACACAAAATATTTTTAGGTCAGAAAAGCTGGCGTTATAACCGGTGATCGAGTGTGGCGACTACCCCTCTGGAAATACTTCACCAAGAAGGTAACGCACTTCAGATCACACGATGTCAACAACAAAGGCCTGGGTCATGGATCTTCATGTATCGGCGCCGCCTTCCTAAATGAATTTATTGATTGTGTCGATTGGATTCACTTTGACGTAACTGGCGTCGGTTTTAAAAGTGAAGAAAAGAATTACTCGTACCTGACGAAAGGAAGAATGACTGGAAGACCAACGCGAACCTTAATCCAACTTCTGTATCAACTCTCCTGTCCGTCCGAAGGCCACAGGAAGCTCGAATAAGTTTCTAAGTTAACCTCTCGTACTTGTCTGCTCAATTTTTTTTGTCTCATGAAAATGCGCATTTCATCGTTCGTTGAAATTCGCCTTCATCGCTGCCTAAAATTTTATCGTGGAAATAGAGAAAACCGCATAGTCTTCACTATGCCGTTTTCATTTCACAATTTTTTCCCGGAACAGGGTTTGGTATTTGGGTTTTTATCTGACTATTACTTTAAAAAAGCAGTTTGGTCACCTGCAGCAGTTCCTATTTCTAGTTGTCCAAAAACAGCGCATTGGTTTTTACAGGTATTGAAAAAAAATATAAAAAATAAATAAACTAAGTGGTAAACGTGAGGTTTTCTTAAGACGTCTTACAAAAGTAAGGTTTTTTTACTAGCTGTTGTAAAAGTTAGGTGGAAGTGATATGTTGATTATAATGAGTCTAACTTACGCAGTCGCCTAATTAACTATTCCAGATTTGTGTAAACAAGTCTAAAATGTATCTGGCTGATGCAACCGGTTCTTTATTAACATCAGCATCAGGAAATTTTGGGTAACTGATGTTTTGTTATTTGTATAATTTTATTGATTGTACCTTATGTAAAACTTTACAAAAATATATATATTTTTATAAGTAAATGTATTTTTACTGGAAACTGATTAAAAATTCTTTCTAAGAAATATATAGTTATTTTAGGGGTATCCTAGAGGTTTCAGAAAATTGTACTACAAGCAAAAAATTGAAATCTTGACACAAACTACATCATTTTGTAGTAATACTCCAATTAAATGGTCGGAAAAGGGGGCTTATCAAACATTTTGGGTAGGTAGCAATTTTTTTTGGGATGTGTTGAGGGGTCATTGGTAGGAGTGGGCAAAATAATCGATTATTGATCGATTGAACGATTACCAAAAAATTTAAAATCGATTAATCGATTTTTCAATTAATCAATTTTTCGAATAATGCAATTTTCGATTAATCGATTTTTTCGATTAATCGATTTTTCGATTAATCGCTTTTCCGATTAATCGATTTTTTGGATTAATTGATTTTTTCGATTAATCGATTCTTTTTTCATAATCAACTCGACTATTAAACACGTATTCAACGAAATAATTTGAATGATTTTCGATCCGCGCTCCTTTAATTTTTAAGGGTCTAAAATTTAAATCGCCCGCCGGAATTGTGTTCAAGATAGGCAAGTGGTAAGCGCTGGAGTCGCATTCATTATGTCATTAGTAATGACATAATTTCAACTAGTTCAATAATCGATTTAGTTCGATTAATCGATTTTTCGATTAATTTCGATTAATATAAATTTTCTCGATTAATCGATTAATTTCGATTAATCGATTTTGTCGATTAATCGATTTTCGATTAATCGATTAATTTCGATTAATCGGAAAAAATCGATTATTTGAAATAATCAAAAATCGACTATCTTTTTCGATAATCGCCCAGCCCTAGTCATTGGTGAGTGTAAATCTCAGTTTCGGGGCCTAGCATTGTAGATAAAAGTTTTATGTACCGGACAAGACGAAAAACTAAGGTAAACAAAATCTTTATGCAAAAACACATCAGTGCTTTTTGTAGAGCATTCTATGACAATTAATTTGACTTGCTCAGTTTTTTAATTACCATTATTTTTGTGGGTTTTACTGCATACAAGCGTAAACATGTCATGACAATGCCGGTATATTTATATTTTCATAAACACATTTTTTTTTAAATTATTATTTTATTTTTTCTTTTAACATATCGCAATTTATACTATAATTTAAGAACTCCTTCCACCCCTTAGGTAGCGTTTGTAGATGCATATTTTTATGGTGTTTTCCCCAGTAGGCCTAATCCACGAATAATTGTTTAATAATAATAAACGTCTATATAATTTTCTGTCGCTTTGAGGGGCCAGGTTGCGGGTCATTATCAACTATTAATGGAGATTCTTTGGTGATGTGTTGAGAAATGGCATCAGTCCCAAAAGACGTTAGTGTGTGGCGGTTCCTGGAATTTTAGATTGTCGTATCTCGGTTCCAACGCATGGGACCCACACCCAATTATAAAATGTTACTGTTGGGTACTCTACAATCATTTTCGTGAAAAAATATTTAATTTTGAAATTTGCGAAAAAAATTAATTTGTTGGGCCGCTTCACCTGAGATCTGAGAAAGCTCTGAAGAAAAGTTTGCTCAGCATTTTTTTTTCATAAAGTATATCAAATTTTATCGACAAATTCCAAATTTCGTAAAAATATTCTAATTTTCCTTAAATAAATGACATTTTAAATTACTTCTTAGACAAAATATTTCAGGGTAAAAATTTTAAAAATTAATTAATTTCAAGATATTAGAGGTAATTCAATGAAATTTAAACTCTAGATATCGATAAAATCTGATAAAATTTATGAAAAAAGTTCGAAAGTAAAATTTTCTTCAGAACTCTCTCAGTTCTCAGGTGAAACGGCCCAAAAAGTTAACTTTTTTTCGCAAATTTTAAAATTAAATATTCTTTTACGAAAATGTTTCTAGAGTACCCAATAGTAACATTCTATAATTAGGTGTGGGTCCCATGCGTAGGAACTGAGATAAGACTCATCTAAAATTTCACGGGACGCGTCTGCAAAAAGTAGGATAATCGGTGTCCATGTCCCCATCGTCCAGTTTTGTTACTTCCGCCACGTTTTCACAGCTTTCTCGGCAGCAACTTTGGCAAACAGCTCGGCACTTTAATCCTGTCTTGAGGCATCCACAGGCTGCACCACACTTGCCCTTAACGCTGCCGGATAGCGACGGCAGCGCCCTTAAGCATAAGGCGCTTAATATTGGCATTTCTGTTATTCGAATGCTATTTCATTTCCTCGTCCACGTAAGTATAAAATTTTTTAGAGAAAAATCTATATTTGACAAGCTGTACATGAACACATTTTTTGCAGCTGTGGTAACGCCGATTCGCTTGAGTTTCCACTTGGGAATCGCGTCATATCGCGACTGAATATCGTACATCAGGTACATTTTGTAACAATTTCACACAAGTTACTACCCTTTCCCAATAATCTAGGGCCTATATCGGATCCCATCATGAATGGGTTGCCCAAACAACAGCGTACCCACAAAAAGAAATATTTCAGAGGCCCATAACTTAGAACCAGGGGCGTATCGAAAGCATTATGTTGAGGGGGGGGGGGGGGTATTTAAATATCCAACTATGCGAAAATAAAAACCTAAAATTGTCGACCTTTCTTTGCAACTTCACTCCGAGCAAAACTGTCGACTTTTTTATACCTGATCGAACTTTTTTTACGTTTGCCGGAATTAACCTGTCGACCTTTTTGCGAATTTTCGCAAAACTCAACTGTTAACGTTTTTTTTTTTTTTGGTACGAGGTCCTAATAGCCAATTTGAGCATTTACGAAGGGAGGCCGCTCAACCCATGAATACGCCCCTGCTTAGAACTTTGTCAAAGTAAAAGTGTTTTCCGCTTTCTACGCCACTGGGGTTTTTATTAATAGATTAAAAGTCAACTTTGAAACAAGTCTTGTGGGTATCCACGTCCATGCTGCTTTGGATTGTGTGCTGTGATACACGTCGCACCAACGTCATATTATATAATTAATAACTTTTTATTTACTTATTTACAAAATATACTGGAATCCATATGCTTACGATAATAAAAAATATAATACGGTTTTAATAACACTCAAGCATGGCTACTTATAGGCCAAGCAATAGAGCGATTTATCGTGACATTAATCCTATTAGAAAACCGTCTGTGCCATCATCTAAAAGACGATCGGTAGATGATTTCTGTTATATTTCCAACTCTGAAATTTTTTCCATTAATTTGTTATAAACATTTTTAAGCAAAAAAAAAAAAACGATTTTTTTTGGCTTTTTGCTTATAAAATGGAAAGTAATAAAGCAATCTTAATGGTGTAAATGGACGATTTGTAGAGAATAGAAATACGAACAAAATGAGAGGTCGAACGTCTCGATCGGATAAGCAGTAACGGAGAAAATCCGGAAAAAGCGGAAAATTATGATTTTTTTTTAATTCATAAATCCGCCATTTTTAAACGTAGAGGGCTCAAACTTTGGAACAAAGTAGTAATTTATAGCTACTTTATGTGTGCAAAACCCCGACGCTGTCCGACGATTAGTTTTGCCACAATCGTCATTTTCATTTTTCAATACACTATTTTGCAATATAGTCTGGATGCTCTATGGATCGTCCGATTTTAATCATTGAAACGGATTTGAAAAGTACAAGTTTAATTGAACAAAATGTATATTTTAATTTTTCCATAAAATGCTACGAAACCGGTTGAAAATGCACGTAAAGATGCGTGAAAATGGCCGAGCGAACGAAAGCGGCTCTCCTGCGCTCCTCTGCTCTACCCACTAGTCGACCGCTTTCGCGCGCTCGGCCATTTTCACGCATCTTTACGTGCTTTTCCAACCGGTTTCGTAGCATTTTATGGAAAAATTAAAATATACATTTTGTTCAATTAAACTTGTACTTTTCAAATCCGTTTCAATAATTAAAATCGGACGATCCATAGAGCATCCAGACCTGTTGCAAAATAGTGTATTGAAAAATTAAAATGACGATTGTGGCAAAACTAATCGTCGGCTAGCGTCGGGGTTTTGCAAACATAAAGTAGCTATAAATTACTACTTTTTCCAAAAGCTTGAGCCCTCTGCGTTTAAAAATGGCCGATTTATGAATTTAAAAAAAAAATCTTAATTTTCCGGTTTTTCCGGATTTTCTCCGTTCTTACTTATCCGATCGGGACATTCGACCTCTCATTTTGTTCGTATTTTTATTTTTAATCGTCCATTTACACCATTAAGATTGCTTCATTACTTTCCATTTTATAACAAAAAAACTAAAAAAATCGCGTTTTTTGCTTAAAAATATTTATAACAAATTAATGGAAAAAATTTCAAAGCTGGAAATATAACAGGAATCATCTACGGATCGTCTTTCAGATGATAGCACAGGCGGTTTTCTAATAGGATTAATGTCAAAAAATCGCTAATATTTTGATCTGTTCCTTGGCCTATTGACAAAATATAGAATTATTATAATAAAATAAAAACTAAACACACCATATCCAGTATTAGGCAGATAACAGTAACTAACTACATATATATATATATATATATATATATATATATATATATATATATATATATATATATATATATGCATTTTAAATACAGAATTCAGTAAAGTAAAGTACAAGTAAATAAAAAGTATTCACAAATTTAAAAAATATTTTTTACATTTTTGGCATTTCCTTATGCATTTTTACATTTTTTAAAAGGCACTCATTAAGTCCTATCCGTAATTACTACTGTCGAAATTTTCATAAAAAAAGGTTTCAATTCTTTAAATTTCTGGACACAAATCATCATCATTCAAACCAATTAATATTTTAAACATAAAACAAACATCCAAGAACTGCTTCCTTCGCTCCAATGTAATAATATTAAGTCGATGCAGAACATTGGCTTTATGGTAGTCCTGCAAAATCAATCCACATTCTAAAGGCAGCAATCCTTAAAAATGTGTACGGGCTCGTTTAACATCAATGTAGTCCTGGTAATAGGGGAACCAAACCATGCTGGCATATTCCAGATATGGTCGAATTAGACTAGGCAGTTTTCAAGATAAATCTTGACAACTTCTACAAATGAAATCTAATTTTTTAAAATAATTCTGCGAAATTCGCATCACATGACCATTTAAAGTTAGACGCGTATCAAAGTACACGCCTAAATCTTTTACTAATGACTGATAAATAAACTTGAAGTTATTGAAGATATAAGTTGACTGGTATTCTTGTTATTTTTCTATTAAAACTTATACAGGAACATCCGGCTATATTAATATTAATCAGTCGTCATTGCAGATCCATGTTATCTTGAACTAATTCCACCTTCCTGTACAATTTTAAATCGTCTAATATTAGCATGTATAACATAATCTGAAATATCATTAGTAAAGATATTAAATAATAATAATAATAAATAAAAGTAAATGTAATGTAATCAACAATGAATAATTAAATATTGAATTGAAATAGGTAACAACTGAATATCAAACAAGTTAATTCTGCCGAAGGCCTTGGAGAAGTCCGTATACATTGAGTCTACTTGGTAACCACTTTCCAAAGCCTCCAGCAGAGCAACCTTATACTCCACAAGGTTTGTGACAGTTGACCGACCTGAAGAACTCTTTCTAAACGCAAATACTTTACTTACATGTTACGATTATTATTGACAAAACCTATTTGACATTGACAGTGTTATAGAACCGAACGTAGGTACAACTGACTTAATTTTTTTTTATCTAAGACATCCCACGTAGACTTCAAGCCTAAGTAGTAACGTACCGTGGGCGTCTGAAGAGAAGGGAAATGTAGTCTATTGATACGGGATTTAAAGGATTGTAGGTTGGGATGGGAAGGGAAAACATCTGCAGGCAATTTGTTCCATAATCTGGAGACCCTAGGTATGAATGAGTGAGAGAAGTGGTCCGTTCTAGACTTTTGTAGCTGGACAGTAAAGGGATGCATACGTAACGCGCGTCTTGTTGTTCTATTAGGAATAGTTCAGGGGGGAATAATACCGGTTAGTTTTTCAGAGCAAGATCCGTGGAAGTTCTGGTAGAAAAGGGATAAATCCCCAACAGCGCGGCGATGAGCGAGAGAAGGGAGTTTTCTTGTGAGGACTGGGCCATTGATGAGTCGAATGACTCTCTTTTGGATAGAATCAATGATGTTAAGTTTCGAAGGTGATGCCGCACCCCATGTGGGTGCAGTACTCTAGGTTAGGCCTTATTTGGGAAACATAAAGAGTGTATAAGTTGGAAGGGAAGAAGTATCTTCTGGCTCGAAAGAGAAAAACAAACTTTTTAGCTGCCGATGTGCCTACTAAAGTAATGTGTTTGTGCCAGCTGAGATCGTGTTCGAAAGCGATGCCAACAAGATCGAAAGTTTCATTGTTCTGAAGAGCTTGGCCATTCATGTGGATGGAGTAAGCGTTGCCAGATTTTTGCGTGATAGGAAGCAAGACTGGATTTTGGAGGCGTTGAACTGAACAAGGTCCTTGGCACCCCAGTCTAAGATTAATTGAAGATCTTGGGAAAGGGATAGGTGCATATACATGCGTCTATTATCCAGCTATTGATTCGGGACTTGTTTAGAAAAATGAATATTGAAGTGAAGAGTACTATTATCAGCATAACTGTGGATGGGATTGGTAGCTGAAGAGAGCAGGTCATTAATATGAAAAAGAAATGGGGTTGGTGCCAGGACTGAACCTTGGGGGATGCCAGCATTGATAGGATGGAAGTTAGATGAGTGACCGTCAACCACGACAGATATGCGCCGATTGGAGAGGAAGCTACCGATCCAGGTACATAGTTTGATAGGAATACCGTAAGAAGGTAGTTTGTTGAGGAGTGCGGCATGCCAGACTTGGTCAAAGGCCTTGGAAGTATCAAGAGAAACAATCTGCGATTCGCCATGAAATTCGAGAGACCTGTTCCAGTTTTGTGGGACAAAGCTAAGGAGATCAGCTGTGGTTCTTTGGTGACGAAATCCGTATTGTCTATCACGGATGATTTTGTGTTTTCTAGATATTTTAGAATTCGCAAGTTAATCGCCTTCACTTTCCTGAAAACAGAGAGAAGAGAGATTTAGTGTTTAACTGTCGCGTGCGCGGTTGCGCAGCTTTTGTAAAATTATTAATTTGGAGTTGACAGTCAAGAGTTGGCCCTTATTATTTCAAGATTTTTACTAACTTAGTTATATAAAATACATTCGTACTTGACAAGTCTTATTATATCTAAGATTACAACTGGTAGGTACCTACGTGTATGCGTCTGCAGGACTTTCTTTAATGCACCTAAATTGTTAATAAGGAGGCAGGTTAATAAATTAACACATAAAGTCATAATATGGTTTGTATTAAAATTTCTCTAGTAAAATCAAAGGAGGGCGCATGCCCCACCTTGCCCATTTCGAACGCCTATGTTACAACAAAGTTAACAGGTTAACAACCTTATGACCAATAAAAGTATTAATTAGGATTGCCCATTAAGTTGGTTTTAAATCTCGTTTAGGTACAAATTACGATGAGCAACGAAGTTGTATATAAATATTTAAGAAATACTAGTAATACTGTTGTTTCAAGGTAGAATTTTATTAAAGAATATAAAACGAAGGGAAATTTACAGAAAAGTTCTGTCTCGGTTTTACAATATAATATATTGGCGATCTTTTTATAGCAAATTAAGTGGTACCTAGCAACTGATTTACTCATTATTTCTGCGATTTGCTTGGCTTCCAAATGATTTTTATCTTGGGACGTCTGGCTAAAATTAATTTAGTCCTATACTGTGGAAAATATATACTTAAACTGCCCTTTTAATTATAAATTTGCAAAAAACTCGGAAATAAATACATAGTGCAAAACTTAGTTGTTTTATTCTTACACTTGTCAGTTTAAAACTTTTCATTGTCAGATTAGACGGGACTAGCGTTGGAGAATCTGACTAATAATTTTTGTCCAACATAAAAAGTCTATCATTTATTATACCAAGATTATAAAGTATATCTATGTACTTAAGTGGTATACCTTTTTATTAAAATATAATTCATAGCAGAGGAGTAACAGTAAATATAAAAAAATTCGAATGAATGTTGATTCCTGCATTCTTTTTCTCTCAAATATACCTATTTTAATCACTTTTTCCACAGTATAACAAACCATTTCGTGCAGCCGAGTTGCAAAATTAAATTAAACAAATTATACTGTAATCATGAAATAAATTCTATCTAAATATTTCCATAAATATAATAATTTATTAACTGGTTACTGGCAACCAACAGGTTTATAATGAAACCTCTCACGATAGAAAATCTCAGTTAATGTTCTAACGCGAAGTGAGGTTTAAGTGTGATACGGAAATTATTATTTTTTTTGATGTTTCTAATTCTTGTGTGTCAATGAGAGTCTTAGACTTTTTGGTTTCATCCAGATTTCAGCAAGTTGCGAGGTACAAAAAATATGAACATGGAACCAAATTATTAGATAAGCTAGACGAAGTTTACTGAAATGGAATCAAGTGCCAAATGTAAAAATTGCATAGGTTTATGAAACAGCTATATTAATACTTCCTATTAAACTAAAATCGTATGATTTTTTGGAATGGTTAATGCAGAAATGTTTAATGGCTACCGACTCCTTTCAATAAGCATCTCGTACAATTTACGACATATTGATCAGATCAAATTCCACATTCTATAACATATGGGATTTTTATCAACTACTATTATCGTAGAGAAGGTTATTTCTCACAAAATTAGATTTTTGAAGGAAAACTACAACTGACACTTCAAATTTTTGCGGACGGTATAAAAATGCTATTTCTTCACTTCTAAACTAAACAACATTAAAATAATGGGAAGAAACTAGTTATGAAAATATAAACTTGATTCCTTTTTTTAGGTTTATTGTTCATGTATTTATAAGTATTATATCTTATTTCATATCGATATTAGCAAAAATTAAACATTGGTAAAATTAATGGTCCCTCTGGCTGCCAGTCTCACATAGCAGTCAGACAATTTTATTGATATACTTGCAACATTGCAGATATGAAATTTTCCATGTATATCAAATGTATATCCATAAAATATAACAATTCATTCATGTTATGTGGAATTGGACGTGCCAATGCCCAAAAAAGTAAAAGAAAATTAGGAAAAAAATACATTTTATGAACGTCAAACGTATTGAGGAATAAGTCCTGGAAAAAACTGTTTTCGAAAATTTTTAGTAGATCCAGATCGGGGCCATAGCTCCAACGCTTGCTCGATACAAAATTAGGCAAACAAGATTATGGATAGTTTCACTGGGTTAAAATTCCATCACCCGACTAAAAAAAATTGAGTATACTCGTATCAAAAATGCAAGTGTCATTTTTTCACAAGTCGAATAGCAATTCCCTAATTTGCGAGTCACTAAAACGCAAAAGCCAGTAAGATGGACGAATCTCAGAAAAAATTCGAACAATTTTTCTTGATGTAATGGTTCCCGAAGACGTCACTAGAAATTCTATGTAAAAAACACCAAAAATCAGTTTTTGCGTACTTCTAGGCTTTCCTTCAACTTCAGGTTAAAAATAATATAACTAACGTATTTCCCCCCACACGATCAGAAAATTACTGCGAAAATTGTGAATATCATACAACATATGTTTGGTTCCTTTCTTGTAAGTTACAGATAAATAAAAAATCTCAAAGTCAAAGTATGAAACTTCTTTAATACGTAGGATATTTCTGAACGGTTACATATGTTTCGCCCCTCATCAGACCTAACAACAACAAAATTATAAATCAAATTAATTTTGTGGTTAGGTCTGAAGATGCTCACATAGGGGTGAGATCTTACGGATTAAAAAAGACTTTGAGATTTCTTATTTATCTGTAACTTATATCAGGTCTCTTAGAGAAATGGACTAATTCTTCGACTTTCTTGTAAGGATTAAATTATATTTAATTTTTATATCACCATTTTCCATAAATAAGTTTGAGAAAAAATAAGAAAACGCTAAAGTCTACAAGAATCACAGAACTCCGAGTGTTGTTTCTATAAAAATATTTGTTAAATTCCAGGAGTCTCATTTATTCGAAAGTCCAAACGAGGATGCTCATTATATTGTATAACTCTGCTATTTGTCCTCTAATAGTAAGCTTGTATTTCCCTTTTCAGCCTAGAGAAAAACCTTAAGACCAAAAAAGGTAGTCGCAGAGGCAACTCAGGCAACAGAAAAGAGCTTAAAGTATTAACTCAGATACACCACGTACCTTAGATTACACGCCCACCATAAAAACAATTTTGCTTCACTTCGGAATTTTTTCCAATAACCCTCATCACTATGGTTCAAAGCGCTACGGTTAGTTCCGTTTCAAGTCATCAGACGTCAAAAGACTGGCACACGTCAAAGTAAGTAAAAATTCTACTTCGGGATTCACAAAAAGGCTTTACAGTTAGTACTGATTTAATTCCAGATCTTCTAGTTGAATAGTAAGGGTTTGACAAGCTTTTTTGTTCTATTATTATTAAATCGTTATTAAAAAATTAAAAGTTAGTTATCATCTTCAAAAAGCACAATCCTGCTAATTTTGAATTTACCATAATACAGAATCGTTTTCAAATCACTGCTATTTTCAAAATATTGTCCACATTCAAAACCATGTATTTCATTAACAAGCCACGGTGTGCCTCGACTAAGTTTATCCCGAAATGTCTTCCCACTTCCATTTTTTTTCAGGTTTTGTTAGAGTGGTGTGACCGACGTAATTTAAGCCCAAAATGAAAATCCTAGATCAATACTTTGAAAAGAAAACTTGATTTTGCTAATTTTTTTTAGGTTAAGCGTCTTTATTTTATGAAAAAGAGTAGAATTAAAATTTCTTAAGGCGTATAATCTTCTTTACAATCCTGAAAACGGTATCCTCTTAGTGGAAATATTTTATATTTTTAAATAGCTTTGATAATCCCGAAAAAATATGAAAAATGACTTTTTCGTCAGTTTTTGGTACCTATCTCTTAAATGGTACGTTCAAATACGATGGTTTATCAATGCATTTTAAAGATAATACGATTATCTACAAATTACCTCTTTGTCTACATATTATTATGATCGAAAGATAAAGGTAATAGAAGGTTAAAAAATTAGAACAGGACAATTATGGAATCAGAATGTTGTGATAATAATTATTATAAGTTATGGTTGAAACTGTTCATCATTTTCAAAAAGTTGACTTAATTACAAGCAAAATAAAAAAATCATCTTTTATCTGGAATAAAACCAAATATAGGTCGGATAATGTATGTCCGCGCCGACGCGACGTGTGTTAACAGTGTCAACCGCGTAGAGAGCTATGACGAAATAAAATAAATAAATAAAAGCTTTATTTGAAAGGAATATAATACATACTTCATTGTAAGTTAATTATTAAATAATACAATCCTTCCAAAATGGCGAAGGTCATCCTTTACTCGCATAAAACTTGATTTTACACTTAACCAAAAAAGAGGGGTGACTAATTGCATGGATAAGTTTAGATTTGAAATTTAATTACTAGGAAATCCTGTAGTGTAGTCACCCCCCAAAACCTATTAACAAACAAAATTAGAAAATAAACAAAAATAATATATATATATATATATATATATATATATATATATATATATACATAAAATAAGAAAGAAAAATAGTTTCTCCCCAAAAGTTACCCAATAGGAAACAATGTATGCTACTGCAAGCAGTTGCTTAGCAAAGGACATGTACAAATTAAATGCGTAGAAAAAATTAAAATATTAAACTTCAGTTAAATCACGTTTGCACTTTTTATAGAAGCCTCCACAGAAGATGTCTTTAGAGTTTCAGGTACAGAATTATTAACAGCCGAGACATTATAAGTAAAACTCCGTTCGAACAATTTAGTTCTGTGAGACGGTGGGGTTATGGTGTTTTTATGCCTAATATTAATGATATGCACGTCCGACCTAAAAACAATTTTTCTATACAGTTGAGAGTGTGTTTTTGCGATAATAATTTTATGATAAAAAGCGGCACAGTGTGATTTTCTCCTTGTTTTAATATTTAACCATCGCAACTCCCCCGACCTATGGCTTACTGGGGTTCTCCTACGAATACCACAAACTAGACGAATACAACTAAGAAGATATGGTTTTAAGGACGTCAAAAAAGAGTATATGCCTTAAAAAAATGTATACTATTTTTCATAAAACAACGCCGCTGAACCTAAAAAAAAATTGTAAAATCCAGTTTTCTTTTCAAACTATTAATCTAGGATTGTCATTTTGGGCTTAAATTACTTCGACCACACCACTTTAATGAACTCTGGAATAAATGGAAGTGGGTTAAACTTAGTCGAGGCACACCGTGCAGCAAAATCCTCCTTTTTTCATTTCCACTTGTTTTTTGTACCGTTAATTATGATCAGCCTGTATACTTACCAAATAGTGTAGTGTGGCACCCTCATTCATCTTTTGCAGCAAAATCAGTCAAATCGTTTTAAAAACATCTTGATAAAGACTTCCAACAGTTTGCTCAAATACTGTGCTTTTAATTTTATTTACTATATTTTTGTTAAAAGTTTAAAAAATTATATTGTTATTTTTAGGCCGTCTGATTTCGTGAAATTCCAGGAAAAGAAGAAAGAAGATTCCCCAAAGAAAAGTGTTGATTCCAAATATGGAGCGTGGGGACCAACATTCAAAAATAAAAATCATTTTGCTAGTTTGCATCATTGTTAATCAGTCATGTCTTACATTTTATTTTTAATTATTTAAATAATACAGTCTTCTAAAATAAGAAACGCAATTGTTAAGGTTATTTCTCAAAAACTGTAATGTATCTTATTTCTGAAGGTCATCGTATACAGCTTGGAACATATAGTATATTATATTACTTTTATTGTATATTTATTGTGATAAAATACAATAAAAACCCTTTGACACTTTTTTAATTTATTTATTTTAGAAAATTATTACATACGATATATTGTCCGAAAAGTCTTAGTATGGGCAAATATCTTTGTTATTAGTAAAGATAGAGACACCAAATTTTAGGTTCATTTTATTGACTAATAAATCTACTTTTTTATGTAATTTAACTTTTTCAACCCCCTTAATATCCTAGGAAGTGGAGATCAAAAATTTTAAATGCAACCTTATGCTGTATGGTACCTCATTTTAAAGGTATTCAAAAAAGAAACATTTTACCACAAAACTGAGGTTCGTATATTCGTTTTTAAATGACAAGCCTTTAAAAATTTAAAATCGTGAAAAAACTGTAAATACCTTTATTTCTTATTACTATTACTTTAAAAGTTGTTTAAAATGTGTACCCTGAACTTCTTGGCAGTAAAAAAGTTGATTTTAGAAATCACTTCTCACATTTTCGAGAATGGCAGACGAGTTCAAAAATCGGATTTATTACTGCCAAGAAGTTTATGGTGGTCATTATGAACAACTTTTAAAGTAGTTAGAGAAATGAAGGTACTTAAATTTTTAATTTTCATTCCCGGTTTTTAATTTTCATAGGCTTGCCATTTAAAAACGAATTAAGATACGGACCTCGGGTTTGCGGTAAATGATTCTTTTTTGAAGACCTTTAAAATGAGGTAGGTACCACACGGCATAAGGTTGCTTTTAAAAATTTTGACCTCAACTCCCTAGCGTCACCCCCCAAGGGTGTTGAAAAAGTTAAATTACAGAAAAAAGTAGATTTACTAACCAATAAGATACACCTAAAGTTTAGTGTCTCTCTTTGCTACTTAATAGCAAAGATATTTGCCCATACTAAGACTTTCGGACACCCTGTATAATAAATAATTATTGTTATTAATACACTTAAGAAAATTAGAATCCCTATGATACAAACGGTTGTACCACTCTTTTATTTCGTCTGCTGTGTATTTTTTTAAACCAGATACATTCAATGCCTACCACCATTAGGGCGAAAACAAAGCCTAAAAAGAAAAAGTGATCTACAGGGTGTTGCAAAATTTCACCGACAAAATTTTACAGGTTTGTTGACAAAAAAAAATTCTCATTAACATGCGTCCTTCGTCTCTGAGATATACATAGAGTCTGGAAATGATGATGACAAATTTTAAGATATAATTCTACATAGAAAAAATATGAAAAAAAGTTTATAACATAGCTTCCATAGGGAGCTACAGGCCCTTGAAGATGGTGTCATAAAAATGATTTTTATTAACTTTATTAGGATCCACCTACAATACAGAAATGAACTTTTAGGTATAAGTTAATGTTATTGGAGGTGACATTTTAAAAATTGCAGGTGACCCTTATTGCAACCAGTGTGGCAGTGGCGCAGTCAGGAATACGCTCGGGGGGGGGGGGGTGTTGACAATTTTTTTTGACAAATACACTCCGGGGGGGGGGGGGTTGGGTGGTGTTAACAAAAAATTTTGAGAAATATTGCTTTATTTTCGTTAATTTGGGAAATGGGTAGGGTAATCTTTAGGCCTTTGGGAGGGGGGTTTTTAACCCCAACCCCCCCCCCCCCCCCCCCGTGGCTGCGCCACTGCAGTGTGGTATGGGAGCAAAAGGGTTGGGCGAAAAAAAAATACGACCTTAAATAACCAACCACCCTTTTATTCCCACGCCACTGGTTGCAATATGGGTCTCCTGCCATTTTTAAAAAGTGACTTCCAATGATACTAACTTATGCCTAAAAGTTCATTTCTGTATTGTAAGTAGATCCTAATAAATTTAATAAAAATCATTTTTATGACACCATCTTCAAGGGCCTGTAGCTACCTAGGGAAGCATTTGCGGACCTATGTTATTATGAACTTTTTTACATTTTTTTTTATGTAGAATCATACCTTTAAGGTTGTCATCGTCATTAATGGACACCCTGGATGTTGGTGAAATTTTAATTAACATTCCAGTTTTTATATAAGGCCAGCAGCAAAAATTTTTAAAAAATTCTAGTTTTTGTTATTGATTTCACATATTTTCAAAGATTATTCATTCCAATATCATTAATACAACACTTTTTGGGGAACCTATATGAAATAACCTTATAACAGGATACAACAGGAATGTTGTCCTTTTACAAAAGAATAGTCAGTGTTTGTTAAAACAATCGGGTTGGTCAATAGTCACCTCTTTCAAATGGTAATAAAGGTATCCCATAGGTACAGTGGCCGTCAGATAAATTCGTACGATATTTTGCACACATAACCCTATTTTATCATATTTTGGTAAAATGGGCTCTTATTATATTGGGATACCTCTAGCTGGGAAATACATTTTCTTATATTTAAATCAATATCTGCACTCGTTGTTTCGGGGCGCAGTAAAAACGCCCTTCCCTAACTTTAGATCAAAATCCTTTCTTTAAGTAATAATATATTATATTTATTAAATTATATTAAAAAATAAAATAATAAGAACAGGTAACTAACACACTAATTTGGTTTGTAGAGAGTTTTTTTCGAATACGCTTAAATAAGGCATTTTTAAGTTTTGGGTTGGGCTTAACTTCTTGATTGCAATTTGCAATAAATTGATTTGCCCCATATATTAAAGCAGCATTAATTTTGGGGGTTACCACTACCGAGTCCCCATCTAGTTGCGCATATGCTTGCATTGAACTAGATCAACATAAAGACATGTGAACCGACCAAAAGAAAAGTAGAAATGGGTTTGACTAGTATTGGGTCCTCACCATAAAATATAAAAAAGAACCATAACAGTGGTCTGAGATATAACGACAGAAGATCGGAATATAATGGTGTGTCTCTTGAAAACCTAATTACCTTATAACCAAGCTACTTTCTTAGATTAGTCTTATCCGCGTTAGTCACCTCTGGTATCTTTGTTACTAATGTTGCTGTCTTCCTTGTGTAAAGTTTGACGAATAATCATAGTTGTTAGAAGTTGTATAATATCCTACATAAAATATTATACTTACCAAACAACAGAATGAAGAAACTTCCTTGCATATCATCCATATTTACAGTATGATTATTAATTTCAATAGTTCGCCTCCTTTTCCAGCACCTGTCTCTCCTTGGTAAATAATCTTCAAGCCATTTTTGTATCAGGCCTACCTGATGCAATTTCTTAATTCTAAAAGAAATCAGTCAAATGGGATTTGCTCGTCAATAAATAAATAAAATAAATCAATAAATAAATAAACCAACAAATAAATAATTCAATAAGTAAGTCAGTAAGTGCGTAAGTAGGTAAGTAAAAAAGTAAACAAGTAAACAAATAAGCAAACAATCAAACAAAAAACAAACTGACAAACAAATAAATAAATAACGATAAATAAATGATATGCAGAATGCAGTAAAAAGGAAAGAAATTATTTATTCTCTATAAACTGGATACTTACTCTGCGTTGATTTTTTTCAAGTAAGGGGTATCTGGAGACACAATTAAAGCTATCTGTTCATCAAAAAACTCATCGTTGCCTAAAATAGAGTTGATAAAGGCCAAAAAGTAGAAATTTCAAATAATACAAGGAAATCATAAGGTAAATTACCCAAAGCTAAATCACATGTATCAGTTTCCTCATATTGCTGTTTCATCATATACTGCAATTTCATTTTCCAATCGAAATAAACATGTTTTCCCGCCTTGATTTTCTCTATCATAGTTCTTTTATTCGTTATATCCTTTTTTTGTTGATAGATCGTCTGGTATGTATAGTCATCGGTAGCCTAAAAAATATACATATACCTTTCGAATAAAGTAAAAAATAACTAAATTGTTAATTTCCATTTATACGTGAAATATATCGCTAATGCAAGATGAAACTTCAGGGTAAAGAATTAGGTTTGATTAGGAAAAAATTAAAAGTGGAAATACATTTTTTAAAATTTTTAAACCAACAATTTAAAATTTTAGTTGATAATTTTTTATTTTGATTTTTTAACTGTGATTTATTTGGTTCCCTTCACCCGGTTCTCTTTTATTTCTTTTTAGTCAAGCCGGTATACATGGTGTTTTAAGGTCCAATTTTAAGCAAAAAAAGTGTAGATAAAATGTAAGTCCTAAACTGCTTAGTTTTCCAGATATACGGCGTTAAAGTTTCTGGGTCATGAATCCTTTACCAACCTAAATTATTTTTTGGGATGCCATTGCCATGGCTTGATATACAGGGTGTCCGAGAAGTCACAGTATGGGCAATATCTTTGCTATTAGTAAAGATAGACACCAAATTTTAGGTGTATATATATATGTATGTATGTATATGCTGTATTGGTATATGGTGTATTGGTTAATAGATCTACCTTTTTATGAAATTTAACTTCCTCAATCCTCTGGAGGGGTGGCGCTAGGGAGCTGAGGACAAAAATTTTAAATGCAACCCTATGCCATGTGGTACCTCATTTTAAAGGTCTTCAAAAGAGAAACATTTTACCGTGTCCGTATCTTAATTCGTTTTTAAATTCGTTTTTAAATGGCAAGCCTATATAAATTAAAAATCGCGAAAAAAAATTAAAAATTCTTAAATTTCTTGGCAGTAATAAAGTCGATTTTGGAACTCACTTCTCACATTTTCGAGAATGGCAGGTGTTACTTCTTGGTAGAGTTCCAAACTCGACTTTATTACTGCCAAGAAGTTCATGGTTGTCATTTTGAACAACTTTTAAATAAGAGAAATAAAGGTATTTAAATTTTGTATTTATTTTTTTACGACTTTCAAGTTTTAAAGGCTTGCCATTTAAAAATGAATTAAGATACGGACTTCGGGATTGCGGTAAAGTGTTTCTTTTTTGAAGAATTTTAAAATAAGGAACCACACGGCATAGGGTTGCGTTTAAAATTTTTGACCTCAACTTCCTAGCGCCTCAAGGGGGATGAAAAAGGTAAAATATATAAAAAAGTAGATTTTTGAACCATTAAGATAGACTTAAAATTTGGAATTTGGTGTCTCTATCTTTACTAATAGCAAAGATATTTGCCCATACTAAGACTTCTCGAACACCCTTTATTACAGTAAAGTAAAAGAAAGTGCAAATAATCCTAATTGTTTCAAATGAGTATACTTAGTATTATTTATAAATTAAAAGACTCTAATCTTATAGCATAAAAATCGGGAAATGAAATAAACAATGACCTTTTAAAATGGCAATCGTTTTGTCAAAATTTATTTCATATTCAGGACCATTAAAATGTAATTGTTTTTGTCAATCACAAGGAACAGTTTATAGAGAACATGGTAAAATTAAAATAAGTTAAAAGACAATCGCGGATAATTAAAAATCTCCAGTACCACTTTGTACTTTAAGATCTTGTAATTAAGGAATTTTAAATATTCCATCTTCCTTTCTTACGGGTCCCGTATGAGCAATTTGTTCTTACCGGCAAAGAAAATCACAATTAAATGACCCCGAAGACGCAACACAATTTTGCCAAACATGGACCATTTTAAAAAAAAGATTTTTATTTCAATTCCCAGTCCTTCTACCTGTAGATCACATGCATTTTTTAACTGATACTTAGGATTGATTACCTTTACGCACTGGTACTATTTACCTCCATTTGGGCTTCCATAAACGTATTTTTGGCATAACTCCAAGTGACCATCTCTTTATGAGCAATAACCTCATCAATGCTAGTTATAGGAATATCGATTTTTGGAAAAGTGAGAAACGCTACCAAGTTTCCACAGTAGGTGGTACCTATTACCAAGACTACCAACCACCAAGACCCTACGATAATTCGTGCGCTGTCTGCATACGGCAGGTGCATACCACCTATAAAATATTTTATATTTATTTAAATTTTAATAACACCCTATTTTAAAATAATTTGTATTAATTAAAAGCAGGGATGTGCCGTAGATTATCAAAGCTACTTTCGCAGATTGTCTACACGTAGCCTACATATTGTTTATATATATATATATATATATATATATATATATATATATATATATATATATATATATATATATATATATATATATATATATATATATATATATATATATATACCTTCTGGATTATTTATTAATTTATTGGTTATATTTTTGATTCGAAGCGATATTTTCTTTTCAAGTGGATGCAGCAGTATTCGTCAGATGTTTATTACAAACGCCACAAAATGCCAGGCATGTATCGAAAGCCCCATGTTTGTAGTGGGGATGGAGGGGCAAAAAGTTTGTCTCAAATTTTGGTGTACAAAAGTTGTATGTACGAAATTTTTTCGAAAATATTTTTTTTTAACAATTTTGCGATTTTTTTTTTGAATATATATTTTTCCGGATGACTCTCTTTAAAAATATAATTTTTGCCAAGTTTATTATGTTAGGAACATATTGTTGGTGTCATACTGTTGACTATTTTTTTATGATTCGATTCAATTTTGATTCGATATTCGATGCAAATGAATTTCTTTAATTAAAAAATCGTTTTCCAATCATAAGAAAAAAATTTAAGGAAACTGTCGAAAAAATGGTTTTATCTGTCACGGTTACTTAGTTAAATCAGGTAAATGTTGTTAAAGTGGACTAGTAGTGACTGAGCATAAAAAATAAAATTAGGTATTTATGTATATGTTACCGGCCAAACCCGATTTCAGGAGAAACTAGATTTTCCTAGGCCAAATCAGTCTATCCAAAGAGCGATAGGAAGAACTAGTTTGTCCTATCCGCTTTCAGGATATACTAGTTTGGCCTAGGAAATATTAAAACTTTCTCTCATTGCTTTAGGACTTTTGCGTTTTCCTAGGACGTACTAATATTGCCTGGTACTTTTTAGGATAAACCAGCGTGGCCCTAGGGTTTGCTCAGTATTAGTTGATCAGTTATTGTTTTTAATTATAACATATTTTTTGTTATATCATTAAAGACAAAAACTGATCAACTAATACTGAGCAAACCCGTCAAACGTTCTAGGAAAAACACGTCCTAAGCCTGCTTTTAACTAGTTTAAACTAGTTAATCCTACAAAATAAAGTAAAATCGCAGTTTGAACTTGTATAGACTAGGACAAATTAGTTTTTCCTAGCAACCCTACATTGGTTTCAGGACAAATTAGTTTGGACTAGGACAAACTAGTTCATCCTATCGCTTTTCGGATAGCATGATTTGGCCTAGGAAAAACTAGTTTATCCTGAAATCGGGTTTGACCGGTAACATAATATACACACAGCTAGAAAAAAAGCAAGCATAAAAAATTAACATATTCCGTAATTTCTTGTTTAACAATCAACTCTTGGCACAAATAAGTTTAAAGTCTAGGTCTAGACTGTAGTTATGCAATGCAGACGATATATTTTACACGCTTAGCAACAAAAAGAAAAAAACAAGTTTAAAAAATTATTATTCTATATTAACCTTGTATTTACAGGATATAAAAAGAAACATGATGTTATGCAGGCATGCTATTATGGAAATGGCATGCTATTATGGAAATGAATTTGCGGATAATAAATAAAAATATAAAATTTCAATAAGAGAATTTTTAATGTCGATGTAAATATTGCATTTATTTACTTTATCTTCCAGATTCAGTTTTGCACGATTGAAAAGCTGCCAACTGCAATACCACACCAGGGGCGGCGCCGTATATAACCAATTACGTATAAGTGATAATAACACTTTATATAACATGTAATACCCAGTTAGCATTAAAAATCCGGATCCTAAATATTTGCAGCATGGCCTATGTCTCTAAAGTCGCTGCCGTAAGCGATGTCCGATGCGGCAAAAAATGTTTTTATATAAGGAAAACTACCGTTCGACACCTACAGATGTTATATTTGCGTAGTTGAAATGGTATCTGAACCTATTTAACGGATCCGTATCAGCACTCTTACTACAAATATGTCCTTGGATTTTTTCTTATTACACTGTAAAATTTTTCTCTAACACAAATACCTGTCTCGTCACTTAACGTCTGTAGCACTTTTTGCATGTCAACTACTATTCGCAAGGATTCACCAAAGGATAATGAAATATTTTTCAACTTGTTTATGGCATCGGTTAATTCCGCGTAATTACTATGGATAGTTTTTAAATCTGCTTTTACTTGTGCATTTTTAAATTTGATCTGACTTTCTCAAATGGCTGCTGATTCTTTATCATCGAACTGTAAAATTAAGAGTCTTATTTTTTGAAATTGTTGCAAATAATAAAACGCGGCCTCTAACCATGTACCCCATCGACTAAGAATCGGCTGTGGAGGTTCTGGAATACCAGGACTTTGGTGTTAGCGATTAATGTATCTACATCCGGATAACACTTGGAATCATTTCTGCTGTAAGATGTGAGGCATGCAGTATACACTAATATGTAGTAAATGAGGACACGCAGCTTTGAGGCAATGGCCTGTAGAAAGCATAACTGCGGCGCCATCACTAAGAGGTAACACTTGATTCGTTGACAGTTGAAATTTGTGTAATGTAGTTAATATCAGATGCTGACTGAATTGCTTTGCTAGTACATTTTTCTAATCTTTCACTGGCTAATAAATATGCAGGTGACGGTTCAAGCGGATCCAGTGCACGTACTATAACGTTGGCCACAGAATGTTTTTTTTATAATCTGCTGTCTCGTCAACGGCTAACCACGTTTTGTATTGTGTAGTTGGGATGTAATATTACTTTCAAGTCATTTGCGCACAGTCGAAAATGTCTTTGCAACGTACTTCGGCCGGGCAACCCATATTTAGGATTATATTTCTTTCAAAACTGACGAAATGGTTCTTTATTTAAGATAAATAACGGCACATTACACGAACACAGCATAAGTAAATCGAAAAAAATGTGTATAAGGGCGCTAGGCCCTTTTTTAATTGATGTGCTGCCCTGTTTACGCGCCTTATACATAAAGATTTCTTAAAGGCCAATAAGTTTCGCTGACACACCACACATATTATTTGCGACCAATTATATTTTAAATTAGGAAATTCCCATGTAAACCTGTTACCACTGTGCGCAAACAGTCGCGTGTTACTGCTCACTTTCGACATATTGCGAACTACTAAATTCACAGCGACGCGATAGAAAAATATTATCAACGAGTGAGCGTGCACACCACACACAATGGCAAAGCTAAACTGAATTGCTGCTGCGACCGAGTTCCCCGTGATGTAATGCCACTGGAGTGTCATTCACGGTGGGCAGCTTCAAATTCCCTCAGCTTTGATAGTAAGATTCGAAGTCATGACAATTTAAATAAACATTCGTTGACCATATGGATGATTGCTACATAAGTGAGTCACCTTCACACTACTACTCTATAAAAAATGTGGAAAACAATAAGAAATAATGCTTTTAAGGAATACCGTAGAACCTATACTATACTGAATTTTGTTTTATGATAACCAGTCAAATACAGCTAATTTATTTTACTGAATTGAATTTACTGAATTCTTTAATAAATCGTATATAAAGCGCAGATTTGTGACAACTTAACACAAAAATGACGGCCACCAAACTGACATTCTTAATCTTAATTGGATACAATAAAAAAACTAAAACAATATACCGTATAAAATTTTCTCTCTCTATTTTAATTACCCTAAGAGAAATGGTAGACATGGTAACGGGTTATGGAGAGTAAAATAAATTGGTTTTGGCCAAAAAAAGATAAAATTAATCATATGTCCACTCACCTCCAGTAGAACTTTGATTAAACGATAAAAAAAGCGTTTTAACCTGAAAATTCCCCATGTTACAGTTTTGACATGGTAGTACGGTACTGAGGACAGACTTTCGGCATCGAAGAACAAAATTAATTGTTGATTAATTGATTGGTCCGCTTAAAGAATGATCAACATTTTTATCATTCTTTAAGGATGAAAAATATTAAAATAAAAAACTAAAACTCTTTGTTTTAAAAGAAAGTTCTTGATTATTATTGCCATTCGTGATTATGACAAGCACGGGACCAACATTTTACAGTTAATTTGTTTAAAAACGGCATATAAGGAGAATCAGAAACTATTTTTTGGAACACTGAGTAACACGAGGAAAAATAAAATAGAGACAACGAATATTAAAAACGAAGTAAAGTTAATAATAGCAAAATAAAAATTCATGGAAAGATGGCGACAATATTTCAAAGGTCTTTCAGAGGGAAAAGATGTATAAAACAGAACGGATATTCAAGAATGTAAATCCAATTCCAAGACCAAGGTATACGTATGGACGATAATATAAAAGCAATAAGGGAAGCAAAGTCAGGAAAAGCGCCAGGTCATGACCAAATAACTACAGAGATGATAAAGTCAAAATCAGATTCGGCCTTACAGGAACTCTGCACATTTTTAATGAGGCATTCAAAAGAGGAGAAACGGCAGACGATTGGAAAAATTACGGGGGTATTACGCTTACTAGTGAAGTCGCAAAAATATATGCAAGAGTCCTGGAAAAGAGATTGAGGCAGCAGATGGAAATGACAATGGAAGAGAGTCTGTTTGGCTTTAGATCAGATTGGGGGGTAAATGATGAGATTTTTGTTGTTCAACAAGTGGCAGAGAAGACAATAAACGAGGAGGCAGAGTGCATGTCTGTTTTGTTGACCTGGAGAAAGCATTTGATCAGGACAGAAAAGAAGACATTTGGAAAATTTGAGAAAAGATAGATGTCTCGAAAGACCTGATTAAGGGAATTAAAAGCTTATGTCAAACGACAATTAATATGAAGTAGGATACTGGAATAAGGAAAAAATAACTATCTCAGAAATTTTCTATGTTGATGATAATATGGTGATAGTTGCTAAAGATGAAAAAACACTAAGTGAAAACCTCGAAAAATATAGAATAGCCCTAGAGAAGTTCGGAATGAAAATAAATCGATGCAAGACGGAGACAATGATAAATAGGAAGTGACTTAAACCAGCACCTTATACCCAGTATAAATTTGAAATGAAAACATTTGAAGCAGGTACAAAAATCCAAGTATCTGGGATCAATGGTAACGCAAGAATAAAAAAAATAGATGAGGAGATTAGAGAAAGAGTAACAAAGGGTGGAAGATTATTTAATAGTGTAAAAAATGCATCCCTGGGAAAAAAATAAATACCAAAATAAGTGGAAGTTGAAATACATAAAAAAGTAGTGACACCTATTTTGACGTATGACTCATACATGGACGCTAACAGAAGGACACAAACATAAGTTGGATGCCATTGAAATGAGATTTCTAAGAAAAACAGAGAACAAAACAAAATTAGATAAAATAAATAAAACACACAGAAAAAACTTAAAAGTGGAATCAATAAATAATAACATAGAAGAGGCAATATTGCGATGGTTTGGGCATATAAAACGAATGGACGGCTCGAGACCGACAATAAAGATATTCGAAGCGAAAGGTGTCAGAGGGAGGCCAAGAGGCAGATCTAGGAAAAGATGGCAAGAAGTAAAACAAGGATTGAAAAGACGAGGAAAGAAAAGGGAAGAGGTGGGGAATGTGGTAAAAGACAGAAACGAATGGAAAAAGATATGGAAGATCCAAGCAAGAGACTCAACCCGAGAATAGCAATCACAGAGAAGCGGCAATGCCGAGACGAGAGTTCACTGCGCATGTGCGAGATAATGTGGCTTGTCAAACGTGTGGGGTGGAACGTAATTGTCACTAGTAGTACGTGTGTTCAGGTACCTTGAAGTCGTGCTCTTGGTTACTTGGATTTTGTGTTTAATTTCTGTGTTGTTTTATTTTCAATGTAAAATGTTTTGAATTATGCCTGTATATTCATGTGCATTTCGTGGCTGCCGTTCGAAGACAGGTGGAGGTGTAGTTTTGTCTTTTTTCCCGAAAGATCATGATCGGTAAGTACATTTGCACCTACAATGGTAAACATTTTTCTCCGTATATCGCATAATTAGTTTGACGAGAACTTTTTCTCCGTTCAATAGTGTGGATACGTGTCTGTCCAAGGTCTGCAAAACTGGTACCCTAAAGATCAAAGACGCCGACACGTTTTGTCGCTTCTCTGTGACTTCTATTCTCGGATTCAACTCCACCCAATGCCTTACCTTATACCCAGGAGGAAGTTTAAAAAATAGGTTAAAAGTAAAAAATATTAATCTGTCTTAAGTACAGCCATTGACAACTCAAACTCTCAGATGTACATTGTATTTCCATGTAGATCTGAAAATTTTAATTGTCAATGTCTGTAGATCTCATATAGCCTATTTTCCAAACCTACAAGTTTTTGTACATAAGATGTAGGTAGAATTTGTAGAGTATTTACAATTATACATACCTTGTTGCAATAAAGCGCCATACATGTACCAAATACAATTTTGCACAGTTGCTAGGCCACCCTTGCCTCTTATTCCTTTGTATTCATATACAGGGCTATTTTTATGAACCAGGTACAAAAGAGGCCCCATAGAAACTATTGTGGCGGCGAGACACAGCCAAGTCTACAAAAATCACCGTAAAAATTTGCGTCTTTATTTATTTTACTTAAACGAAATAACGAATTTTAGAATGTTTAAAAAAAAGTTGTTGCCAAATTTTCCACATCATTTACCTAGGTCATTATTGAAAAACTGTATGTTCCCAAAAAGTTTCCAATGCGAAGTACTAAACACCATTTCTTCAATAGGTACTTCGGTAATTATGTAGTATACGGTTTTCAGCTATTTTTGCGTTTTTTGGCAAAATTCTTTTATGGTCAAATTCTACTGTCTTTCCTGATTGCAAATATAAGTGCGCACATAATAAATTATGAGCAAACCTGACCACCTTTTTGCTCACCAACCTGCGCAAAAAGGTGGTTAGGATTGCTCAGTTTTGATTGATATAGATATATATGTATCTATATCAATCAAAACTGAGCAAACCTGACCACCTTTTTGCTCAGGTTTGCTTGGGTGGTGAGCAAAAAGGTGGTCAGGTTTGCTCATAATTTATTATGTGCGGACTTATATTTGCAATCAGGAAAGACAGTAGAATGTAACCATAAAAGAATTTTCCCAAAAAACGCAAAAATAGCTGAAAACCGTATACTACATAATTACCGGTACTTTAGGAAAACAGTGAAGATATTTTTCTCGAATGTTTAAGTTTGTTACTGCGCCGTGGTACTAAACAATACCGTTTGCTTTTCTGTTCATCTGTAGTACAACGAACAACAGTCAAAGTCAAAGTCAAAGTCGAAAAGTCAAATTAACCCAATTTCTTTAGTTTACTTCGAGGCAGTACCGTCGCTTGCTATCGCAAATTTCATAATACAAAATTTAGTTATTTGTTGTATTTTCTTAATCATTAAATCCCAATGCGGAACTTCACATTTCCCCACAATGACCACTGATGGCCATTTGTTGTCAAGTTATATTTTGTTGGGTTTTGTACTTACATCCCTTCTGAATGGCGATATAAAAAGCAATGCCCTGCTAAGCTCCCTTGGTCTGGCTACTAAAAATGTATAAAACTGAATGCTTATCGGATCAGTAAAATTGATCAATTTTCTATTTCCCTCGGTTACTGTGAAGGCACAGGCTCCCATTGCTACTGATTTGTTATGAACCATTTCTAGTATTTCTTGTGGAACTCTGAAATTTAAAATTAGCAAAAATGAAACAATTGTTAATGCATAAAATCCACATGTATACAGTGTTTCAAAAAGATTGCTCGCATATATTGCTCGCAGAGAAATTATTCACGCAAAAATAGGACGTGATTTCTAATAATATTCTCCTAGGTCAGCTCTTGTTCTGCTTAGGTATTTTTTTGGTCTTTTCGGTTGTTTAAAAACATCATCGAAACGACTTTAGCAATTTAAATGAGATTTGGGTGGTGAAAAGTACCTGAAAGGGTGCATATTTTAGCATTAAAAAGGTGTGGATAGTTTCACTAGGAGCGCGTGTACGGGCTGGCACTGAAATAATTTTGTAAAGAAAAACATGTACGCCAATGACTTATGTTACATATGTAGACAGTTAAATGTCTAATAAAAGTATTTTGATATATAATATACCTATATATATATATATATATATATATATATATATATATATATATATATATATATATATATATATATATATATATATATATATATATATAAAGGGGGGGGGGGGATTTAGCGTCCGTCATAATATATATATAATTCTTATATATATATATATATATATATATATATATATATATATATATATATACATACATATATATATATATATATATATATATATATATATATATATATATATATATATATATATATATATATATAATATATATATAAAAATTTGTAACGCGGGCCATATGATTTTACTTTAATAATTCTAAGAATCCAAGGGATTTTATATGGTAAAACTTCGACCCCGTGTTAGGCCTTGTTTTACTAAAGATCTGAAGCTAAAATTTTAAACAACGATAGTTCAGGGCATTGTGTACAAGCTCTACGATATCGTTTGTGTTGATAAAACTGAGCAAAATATTTAACAAAAGGGTTTATTTTATAATAATACTAAGTATTTTCTATCCCTGTATATATCCATGTATTAAGGTAATATTGACACTTACTGGTAAATGGCATCATCAAAAGGTTTGACAGGTTGTAAGCTGTAAATTAAAAATGCCGGTCCTTTTTCTTAACTTTGTGAAATCGCATCGCTTTTATGCTTAACTAACCTTATGCGTACTTAAAACTTCAAATAATCATTTTTGGTGAGTTACACGGCATGGGCTGCGCTGGACTGTACTTACAAATACTAATTTAATGGCAACTTACAGAAGGGATTGTTTAAAGTTATGATTTAAAAAAAATATATTGTCGGTAAAGGAAAATAAATTTAATGATTTTAAATAATAACAAAATAACAGATATTCGAAGTAATAAACAGCTAAATTATTTAAATACATTGTTCAAAGTGTCCTCCGTTAACAGCTAAGCAGTATCCTAAGCAGTCACAAAAAGTCTTCTGACATTGCACAACTGGAGTACCTTAATAGTACGTGAACCCTTGATAACTCTATTTTTCAGCTCGTCTACAGGTTTGCTCCAACACAGAGTCCAGAACAGATCAGAAATAGAGTTGCCCAGATAAAGGTTATATGGTGCACAGCGACAGGCGCATTTAGTGTATATAAATGACGATTGTTTCGGACGGTCAGAAAACCGTACGGACTGCTTACATCATTAGGTCTCCATCTCACATACTGAAAAACCTTGGATGATTGATATCCCCAATAAAATAAATCTAAAGGTGAGATATCGGGATTTCGCGCAGGCCCTTTAAAATGGCCGAATCGTTCAGTCCAGCTACCAGGAAACATGGTGTTTAAAAATTCAGTCACGACTGCTGCGCTAGGAGCTTTTTCTGCTGTTAATGCGCCGTCTATAAAATATGGTCTGATGGTCTATTTTCTAGAATTCCTGCCCAAACATTAACCCTTTCGCGCCTCTGTGCTGGCTGAATCAAGTAAGGATTTTCTCTAGCCCATACTCTGCACTGCTGTTTCTTTACTGTCCCATTTGTAGAAAAAGAACTTTCGTCGGTAAAAAGAATAAGTTTTGTAATATTTGGGATATTATTAATTCTATCCATCCAATATTCACAAAATACCATCCGTTCAAAATAGCCGTGCTGTAGAAGCTCTTGGACCATTCAAACTTTATGATTTAAACTTTTCTTGCTTCAGTGTTATAACTGTAATATAAATGGGGTTAACATGGGGTCGAAGTCTTACCATATAAAATCCTATGGCCCGCGTTGAAAAAAATTTACTGTATTTAATCTTGTTATGTTGCGTATCTTTAAAGACGACATTAATTTGTACAAATTATTTACTATTTAAATCAAACTGATACGGTAACTAAGTACTTAAGCATTTTTACAACCCAAATTTCATTTAAATCGCTAAAGTCGAGGTATTAAAAAAAAATCAAAAACAAAAAATTTTAATACACTATATTTTAGAAAGGAAGATTGATACTATTTGTCTTGCTTTTGGTTGAGAAATCTCCACACGAACCATGATACAATAAATATCATGTATCATGCACACGAACGATGACATATATGTTTTTTGAACCATCCTGTATATGAATACATAGAGATACGATTAAGCCTTTTTTTTACTCACTTATAAGTTGTTATCTCGGAGTTTTCAAGGATATCGAAATGAGCTTTACTTTTATTAGTTGGGCCGAGTGGTGTTAAATTCCATAACGATGCGTTCTTTTGAAGGTTGGTCTTAACTACTTCAACGCTATATGTAAAATTAAGGTTGTTGGCTAATTCCTCTATAATATCAAACACTATTCCGCTAAATTCTACGACATCTCCAGAATCATTGGTTTTAAGGATCTGCCAAGGTGGATTCTGAAATAGTGAAACAGTTAGCAGCATAAATATTTTGTAATCACTGAAAATACCTATTCGCACATAAAGACTGCTATGTCATTACTGCCTTTAGTTGCATTTTAACAATGTTATTGATGTGTTTTTTAGACGCGCTTAAAAAACTTTATAAGATAAAAATAACCGAAAACTTTCCGGTCCTCTGTTAATAAATAGTAATAATAAACCTGAACATTGTTATGTATGTATATAAGTATACCTACGTGGAAAGAAACAAGAGGCAAGGATTTCCCTCTGAATCCATGTGCAACATGGGGAAAAAGTTCATCAGTCATGGATGGCCCGTCGCTAGGTCGCCAACTTCCAACTGACAAAAATTTAGCAACTGAAAAATCTTGTTTGTAAGACTCGGCTTGTTGGTATTCTCTACCCCACGTTTCACCAGTTTCCAGTTTCCATTTCGTACAGTTGTCACATGTTCCAAAATTTGTTAGATATTTCTAAAAAAAGAAATATTGTCGAATCAAAGTTATATTTTCTTAAATGGAAACTCCTATTTTTAATCGACTTCACAATAGGTTATCAATTCGACGCATAGGTATGTGCGATTTTTTATGTATGTTCACGCATAATTCTTGAACGGATTCACCAATTTTGATGAATTTTTTTCCTTTTGTAGATGAGTTCTCCCGAATGGTCCCATTTTAAGGATTTTTTGCTTAAGTGGGAAGAAACCTAAATTAAAAAAAAAACTCCTGAAGATCGCTACATTTTGTGTGTATATTTCGGAATGGGGGCATCGATTTCAATAATTTTTTCCGCTGTGTTTAACTTGAAGGCCCGGTATATAAAGAAAACGAATAACGAGAACACAATAATATAAATTTTGGACAAATTTATCCACTTTGGCTTTTCTATTTCTAGGACAAAACTTTTTGGTAAGTCGTGTGCCAAAAAAAACTTTGTAAACAACGTTACTTGTAACGAAAAATATTGACTTACTTTGACTTTTTCAAGTAAATACTTCGTCCTTTCTAATTTTGTAGGCCTAATGGCTTCCCATTCTTCCTCTGAGACCTGAGCAGCCATTTCATACTCGTCTACAACTGCTTCGTCCAAAGATTTTGCAAAACTAGCTAGTGTTTCTTCAATGTGGCATATCATACCACCCTATTTTAAATTAGGAAAAATAGATAACAATAATTTTTTCTTGACATGTGTTATTTGGGGAAATCCATACTTTTAGATGGTGTTTTGTTAGCTTTAGACTCTAGAGTTTGGGAATGCTTAGTGGACTGTATTTCTCTTTTTAGGTTTTCTGTTTGGGCGCCTATACTGTGGCGCCTACTCACGTAGCAATCTGCAGGGGCCAATCTACAGGGATCCTGTCGATTGTGTCGTGTGTAATTCAATTCCAATTTTTTAACGACTACCCCGATATCGGCTAGTTGGATGTTCAGTCGATCCAATCGATCTGCGCCCCTCCCCTATTCTCTACAAATCGTATGGTGTGTAGTACACAATTCATTTATATTATTTTGGATGTTCTATAAATAGGTTATGTTTTCATACTGAGGTGCTTTTTGTGTTGTTTTTCTTCTAAATAGCAAAATATTAATATGATGGAACAAGAAAAGGAAGTTTGGACGGATATTATTGATACATTTCGGGATATGCCTTTTCTGTGGGATAAAACAAATAGTATTTCTCTAAATCAAAACATGAGGCAAGAGGGCTTTAATATTCTGCTAGAGAAATATCAAATTTTTGACAAATCAGCAACTTTAGCGGGTTTAAAAAGAATCTAGAAAATATGCTGACCACGTATATCAAGGGCCATGATTTACATCTGCAGAAACCACCAAAACTACTGATATATTGGGGGTTTAGAGGGCACATCTGATTTCTCTACCGATCGTTCCCTGCAGATTGGCCCCTGCACATTGCTACGTGAGTAGGCGCCTTCAATTATTTCTAGGTGTTACGTTCCTAGTATATCTACGAGAACCTCTTGATTCCTGATTAAATAAATTAGATTGGTTCCTTTTAGATTTTTTGGGGGAACCTACAAATTGTATTTAATTTTAGGTTAAAAGCAAGTTAGAAAGTACTATCGAAAGAGGAACACAATGTATATATTTACACTTTTATGATGTTTAAATATAAAATAAATACTTGTAAATTACCATGTTCTTGTAAAACCAGTTCCTTTTTTTCAGTGAAATCGTCATATCGGATTAATTATTGTATTTTAAAGAACGTTTTTACATTGGCATGCAGTAAAACCAGATATAACTGGTAGAGACATGGTACAATCATAAAAATAAAAAAATAATAAAAGTGATTCTAGTTTCTGATTAGCTTATGGGTATGGGTACTTTTCCAAATTTTAAGCGAATGTGCCTAATTTCACTGATGTTGAAGGTGGAGAATCACCATCCAGCCAAGTCACTGTTTTCCCTAATTAAATGCGCACATAATATGTATGGGCTTGTAGAAAGTCGTATAAAAACAGTTCCAATATTTTTTTCTTATAGTTTTGTTTCCAATTTTTATTTATTAAATTATTAGTAGTTATTAGAAATTGAAATCAAAATAATCTTTCGTAACAGCAGTCTTAAAATAACTGAGTTAGTTTACGTACTCTAAAGGGCCCTTAGACGACCAGTCAGATTGACAATATTTTTATTATTGACATTGACAGTATTACTGATCGTATAAGGACAAATACTGATGAACTATCAGTATTACTGATGGATTTTTAGGAGTCCCAATTTGTAAAGATGAAGATAAGGCAGGCTTTTGCTATAGTTATAATAATGAATATTAAATTTATAATAGCAGTCGAGATGAAATAAGAACCACTAAAGTTTGGCTAAAGCAAATACTAATCGAAATATTGACCGTGTGGCGTCTGTCATCAGTATACTAACAGTCTTCTGATGAATCGAAATACTGACAGTATACTGATCATTATTATGATTGACAGTATCATTGATACTGTGGGGACAAATACTGGAAATCCATCACTGATGGGTTTTTAGGAGACCAATTTTTCAAGATGATAGTACGAGAGGCTTTTGCTGTATACATAATAATAAATGTAAAGTTTATAACAGCGGCAGCCACAAAATTAAAAACATTGCAACCTGACTAAAGGAAACAGTAGAAATACTGATCAGTGACATCTGTCATCTGTATACTGATGGACCGAAATACTGACAGTATACTGATCATCATAAACAGGCCCTAGACTCTAGACGATCATTATTACTGTCAGTATTTTCCACAACAGTAATACGTATTATAAAAATATTAAAATAATCTTCAGTATTTTACTTCATTCCATCATTCTATACTCCGTACACGATCAATATTACTGACAATATTTTTTAATACGGACAGTAATAATGATCGTGTAGGGCATGTTTAAGGGTCGCTTTGAGAGCTGCTATTTCAGTGCTTTCATTTAGAAAAAATGACATTTAATTTTATTTATTTGTTTTCGGTTAGGCTGATGTTGAAACATCGCATTCAAAGATAAATCGCGTCATGTTGATAATAAAAGATTATGCGTCGCCGCATATCTTTTTTGTTTCGGACTCAACGATATTTAGTATTTCACAGCACCCTATAAAATTCACTTCAGGAGCTAAAGATGTTAAAAAGTAATATTGTTTTGGCTTTAAAAGTACATTCAACTTGGAATTTATAGTACCTATGTAAACAGTACAACTTGGCAAAATTGCTTGCACTTTCTTAGTTTTTCATCCGCTAATTAAAAATATTAGATTTTACTAACTTTTTTTGGTTTCAATTCCCGTTCTGGAACCGTTTAGATTCAACCAGAAATTGCATTTATGAAGGAAATATAGAGACAGATAAACAAAGTACTGAGCGTTACCCTGTTCAGGTGGTGCAGCTTATACAAAGAGAAAAATGTTAGTTTTTACATGTCAATGTCTTGAAAATTGTTCAATTTAGTTTTATATGTTATATGAAATGATAATATATAAGGAATTTCACTGACAATTTTACAGTTTCTACAGCGGTTCAGAAACCATCTTAACGCATTTTTTGTTGACTTTACGGAAAAAAGTTGCTGCTCATAAAAATTTCTGCTTATTGAGAAAAAACCCTCAAATCGAAAATTTTTACCCAGCATATACGGGGTGTCAGAAAAAGTAAAAACGATAAATGCCGAGAATACGTAATTTGGTAAAATAACATTATGGTCATTCATAAACCCTTTGAATTTTTTAAAAAAGTGTTTTGAAATACACGTTTTTTTAAATAACATATTACCAAAATAAACAATAAAAAAATTACCGTTTTTACTTAAAGTAAAAAAAAATATTTTCGGAACGTTTTTCATTCATCTAGTCTACCTGGAAAGTACAAAGTAAGGTATGATACCAAATAAAACTTTGACAACTAACTGTTTTATTTGTAAATGCTGACAGTTGTGTTTCGTTTTTATTAAATATGGTGCTTAAACATACTACGGAAGAAAAAATTGTAATAGTATTAATTGCTGGAACCACTATAAAACATGAGAGGCTGCTCAAATATTTAATGAAAGACATCCGAATAAAACGCACTGTGGTTCCAACATGACGGTGCTCCATGTAATAGCTCTGCAAGAATGACAGAATTTTTAAACCGGACATTTCCACAGAGGTGGATTGGACGAAGGTCAGAATTTGCTTGGCCACCAAGGTCCCCAGATATAACTCCCCTACATTTTTTTATTGGTATTCTTAAAAGAAAAAGTCTATGACAGGTCTTTCGAAAACACAGATCATTTAGAGAGAATTATCAGAGAATCTGTCCAAGAAATTTCCCCTCGGATGGTTAGAAAGGAAACGGTGGTTATGTTGAAGCTTAGTGTAGTATTTCATAACAATGTTATTGTTGGTTATTTTGGTAAAACGCTATTTAAGAAAGATATATCTCAAAATACTTTTTTCAAAAATTTAAAGGTACCTACTCATGAATGACCATAAAGTTATTTTGTCAAATTTCATATTCGATCACTTTTCAGTTCTGGATGACTTTCTTACGCTATTGATCTTTGAAATTAAATTTAAAGATAGTTTTCCTTCTACGGAATTTATTGTTTTTACTTTTTTTGACACCTCGTATATGCTGGGTCAAAATTTTTGATTTAAGTGTTATTTTCTCAACAAGCAGAACTTTTTATGAATAATAACTTTATTCCGTAGTCAAAAAAAGTTTCCGATATGCTAAGATCGTTTCTGGACACGCTGTATATGCTCAGCCCTTCTAAGCTAACCCCGTATAATATAAGATCTTAGAAAAGTATATAAAAACACAAAATAAATTGAAGTCCATAGATCCAACAATTTTCGAATAAAAATCATGACTGAAAATTACCAAATGAACTTACCACACAAATTTTATCGACGACAGTTGTATTATAGATAAAAGCGACATTATCTCCCTCTTTTAAAAGCCTTTTAAATCTTGCTAAGTTTTCTACTTGGCTGGTGGTATCAGAAATAACATAAAGCCACTGATTCAAAGTATCCACTAACTCCAGATCTTTTGCATATTCCATTATTATTTCAACTAGTTCGTAACTAACAATAACTAAAAACATTAAAGAGGTTACCAGGTATTGATGAAATTATTATCCAACTTGTTATTTTTACTTTTCGAACACAACCTACATTCAGCCTCTGCTATAGAAAGAGTAATGTATTCATGCAGATTTTCGACTTCCGGTGTTTGACATATCTTTACGTTTCAAATTGCTCTGAAGCCGGTTTGAGTATTTTCGAAGTAATGCATGTGTGCAAGTATGTGGTTTAGTTGGAATTGCGTCGAGATGGCTGAACCGATTGATCAGAATTTTGGCTTCGGCACAAGGGTTTCTAGCAAACCTGAGAATGACCCGGACAAAAATTAATTAGCCGTATCTAAGTTGGGTGGGCGCCATATTGGAATTCTTTTGCCACAAAAAACAGGTCAAATGACAGCTCGTTTTAAATATCTTTTAATTCTCTGTTTATTTTAGACTGGTACTTTTCAGAATGGCAGCCATTTAAAGTTGCCACTAGGTAAAGTCAAATTTAATGCAACATTTTCATTATTTAGTAAGACAAAACGTATGAGTATCTAATGGAAAGCGTTTGCAAAACATATTTTTCTTGAGGATTTCATTTTTATCTTCCCGTGGCAAAGGAAGAAAAATATTTTACTCCAACCCCCACCCCCCCCCCCCCCCAGAGTGGTTTCGGTACGCCGCAGACATGACGTTTGTAAAAAAAACTGACGAATAGTGCTACATACCAGTTGAAAAGAAAATATTATTTCAAATTGTAAATTTACACAATACATTACAATACATGAAATCGTTTGGAGTTCGATTCGCCAAATTTTGGGATCGTATTGGGATAGAATATCATGAAAACGCACTGCGAACTGAAGGCGCATTAAGTAAGGGACGGCTAAACTACAAATTTGAATGTTAATGTGTATGTCAACTGTTCAACTGCAAACTTATTAAAATTTACAATTGGCAATTAATTTGACGTCTTTTTATGCTGATGCTATTATGAGATGTCGTTGATCCTGGCAGTTGTCAAGCATCAAAATTTCCAAACGGTTTTAAATCGAATTGAAATCTGTGCATGAAATCACTTGGGTAATCAAAACTGTAAGTGTACAGCTTACCAAATATAGCTTTGCCTCCAAAAAATTTCATACTTGCGTGGACGAGGAAGTGAGATACCATTCGAATAACAGAAATGGCAAAATTAAGCGGCTTCTGCTTTGGTTTGTGCCGTCAGCGACAAAAATAAAATTACATAATTGCTTTATAATATTCGGTTTCTTTTAAATAAGATTATCCTTCCTAGTCATTAATTTAGCATAAATTAGTTTAAGATAGGTAGCAGTCAACTGCAATTTTGTTCCTGTATTGCTGGATTCTGATAAAGAATAAAGACAAATTATTTTGTGTTAAAGGGGTTGAATTGTCATTATGAGATCATATAAATACTTTCCGGAAATTTTGGTAATTATATTTATGGTAGGTAATTACAACTCTAAATTCGATAAGTTACCTAAATTACTGTATGGTTCTCTTTACGAAATTTTTTCATACTTCTTAAGAAATTTACTTGAATATCGGGATTTTCCACAAACAGTTTGAGGTTAGTTTTTGTTTTCGCCAACTAAATCCAATTTTTTAAATAATTTCCCTTAGGCTCTCAAGAGAACCGGTGTAATTCTAGTAGTCTTTAGATTTTTTTTTGTGAATTTTACGCAAGGTTGGCACTTTTTTTTCAGTCACTTTAAAGTTGACAATTTATCGTCCAAGGACGCCTTCACCACAACCGTCCAATTCGGTTTTAAGGCTCAATTTTCTCCTTTTTAGTGTTCCGTGGAACGGAACACTTATGGAACCGCTTCGACGTCTGCCCGTCCGTCCGTCTGTCACAGACGATACAGTGTGGTGGCCCAATTATAGACGTAAAATATAAAAAGTTGAATTTTGATTCCGGAGGTTAATTTCAGGGGGTAAATTGGGAAATGGAAAAAAATAATTTCAATGACATCGTGTAGGGTATCAAAAATGAAAGCTTATTAAAGCACGAATTCAAAAATATGTAACATTTTTTGGGAAAAACGCTTAAAAATTGCTACCCCCCACCCTTATCACCAAAAGGGTCGCCCAGAATTATCAGCATTGGAAAATTCTAGCGCGATCAATTATTGTTATAAACAATTTAATTGTTTATTCCCCTATAACTGCTGAACCATTGGTTTTTCGACATAAAATATTTCTTACGAGGAACAACTTTTGTTCTTACACGTTTTTCAATGCTCCGCGCATACGCGATGTGATACGGCGTTGATGTCGTCGGCGGCGGGTAGCGCGGCAGATGGGCGGAGATCGGGCGGCCGAGGTTTGCTCAGGTTAAGTGGGGGGCTGATGGCACAGAACACTAATTGTGCAAGTATAGCTTGCACTTGAGGATTTTTTTTATTAGGAGTTCAAAATGAAGAGCACTCGCCATTTTACACTTTTCTCATCTCACTCACTGCTGTTCGAGTTATGCGAATACACACGCCGGTAGCGGTTGAAACACGTTCTTGAACTTTTTTTAAATCCTTGATGGGTTTTTCGCTTCTGCTTCTTGGCACATAATATTTACAAAAATGTCACGACTTTGCCCAGACAACACTTTGCCTTTGCCTTTTACTTTAGACTCGACAGTTAGAACTTAAATGAATTAAAAATGCATGCACTTTTGTTAGGGACTGTACCCACCCCATCGATGCAACCGGTCTTCTGCGCATTTAGTGGGCGAGGCTAACTCAGAGGCCAAGATATGTATATTTGACAAGCTGTACTCAAATCGCTTCTTAATCTATATGAAAATGTACTAATAGTTTACATACTCTACATGAAAGGTAACTGATATTGGGAATATGTAGACTAGCTTTGATTACGGCAAATACCTGTACAAAACAACCACTTGTCACGAAGTCATATTTAGATATTTGCTGATTCCACTTTTGTTGCTGATCAATAGTTTGGCTGAGCGTTTGGAAAATTGTATGGTGAACACACCAGATTTTTTGTATAAATGATTTAGCCAATTTCAAATTTTGATTTTGTATAATTAAGATGAACATTTGATTACACTTGGTAGTAAGACAATAGTAATATTCCTTTCAGGCGTCTGACGCCCCGGAGCGACTCGCCCCGGAGTCACTCGACACCATTCCGAAAGGAACAATTGACAAGTTTGACATTAAGCTCAAGTGATAAGTTATGCACGAGAGGGCAGGGGGGATAGGGCTCGAACGGTTCAGGTGCTTGATGCCCCAGTTGAATGGAACAACTGTGTGCGGCTCTGGAGCTGTACGTGAGCTCCTCCTTGGGGTGAAAGGAAGACACCTAATGACTTAAACTTCACTTGTCAACCGACTTTGTGACAGTTGAAGTTTCGGGATTGTATTTTAAGATAATGTAAGTTCATTACCTAAAAAATTGCCACCAACAGTTTTGGCATCAATCGAGGCTAGTTTGGATTTAAGAGTTGCCTTGACATCATCAACAGTCATAGTAGAATTGGAAAACAGTTTCAACAAAGAAATTCCTGCAGCATCAACGCGATTTGCCCGTTTTGTAACAGATCTTATTACTCTGGTTAATAAATCGTTAGCTAAAAAATAAACAACATTAATAAACGGTATACAGTGTATATAAAAAGTCCGGGACCGACTGATTATTGTAAAAACCAGAGAACCCAATCAAACTCAATATCAGCTAAGATTTTAATGGCGGCCGTTGACACATGTCAAAATATTTGCCAACTTATATGTTCCCTAATTCAGAAAACGCATCGCGGACACAGACAATCGCTGAATTGATGAGAGTTGGATATATAAATGGCTATACATTTACATGTACGCGACAAAGATACATATTCCGCATCCAATCCTTGCAGGCGGAAAAGCATCAACAGGTGGAATATGTGCAGCACCTCACATCGAATGCCATGGGAGATGGGCATCCTTTTTTTACGCCTTTGCACCGGAATAATATCTGTTTCCGGCAGTCTTCAACCAGTATTGTCTATTCCGCGTTCCTTCGCTATTTACAGAGCAGTCCCGTCCGATTTTGATTTATGATGTGTAAAATCAAAGTTTGCTTTTAGAAATATTGTTGTTGGTTTTCCGGTGTTTTCAGAAATCATTTTTCCATTGTTTTGATTATTTTGCGCTTATTAGACATTTTGGTAGTATATTGTTGGACTTTGTGTATCCGTAAAGTGTAGCGTTTTATTGAAAAGGAAGCAGGTAAACATATTTTATTTGTTTAACAATATCTAGACAAACATTATCCCAAAATTAATTAATGTTATAGGAATTATATGGTTTGTGGCGTAAATTACGAATCTAAACAAGTAGTTTAGTGGAAAAGCTTATAGTTTTTGATTTTCTTTTTAAATTATATACCATATTTTTTACAGGTTATGTTAATCACGAAGAGAATATAATCGTACACAATCTCGCCCATGTAAACAAAGCAACTCCGGCGCGTTCAAAAATGACGCGTCTTGTCAGAAGCGTAACAAATCCGTCTGGGACCCCAGGGCAAGACAATTAACTGGGGCCCCCCTCCTCCCAAAGAAAATTAATAATTGAAATAAAATAAATAACAATATATTTTTTATTGATTTTAAAAAAAAATATTCTACGCTGCAAATATTTTTTTTAAACCAAGGACAACAGGTTTATAATATTTGGCAAAGGTGAGACGGTCAAAGCACTTTTAACCTTTTAGGATCACTTTTAGCTTAACTTAATAACATCAAATTTAAATGACAAGTAAGTTAAGGTCGGCTAAATAATACACAATAAACACTCTCTATATATACAGGGTATTATGAAATTCACTGCATATATTGAAACCGGTAAATCCTGATATGAATTCAGATTGAATAAAAATATTCATAAATGGCGCTTCACGATAAAAAAAAGGTAGCTATCGGCCCTCAAAAAAAATTTTTTTTAGTCGTTGCGCACCACTGGGAATAACTACATGGCCATATAAAAAACATTCAACAACGTCAGTTATAGAAAAAAAAAACTTTTGTTTTGACGTCAGTACTCGCTATGGCGTTGCCAAGTCTCTCTACCATATTCATATGTAACAAGTTGGAAAAAATAATATATTTTTTTATCTTTAAAGAAAGAAATCCTACTAAAGGTGGGTTTATGCAGACCACTTTAAATTTAATTTAACCTTAATTTGACTTTAATTTTGCTTTAAGAAATTTTAGGGCATTGAAAGTTAAAATTAAAGTAAAATTAAATTAAAGTTGTGGATAAACGCTCTTATGCCTTCATGTGTATTTAACTCGTACTAAATTAAATGTAAAGTTAAATTAGGGTTAAATTAAATTTAAAGTGGTCTGCATAAACTTACCTTAACGCTCTCAAAACACTCAATTTCAAAAATTTACCATACTACAACACAAAAGAATCCAGAGAACAGCTGGTCAAATCAAGATTACAACAATCATTTTCAACTAGGTCGTCCAGAAATTTTTGGAGGAAAAAGAGTACCAATACAAAAATTTTAGTTCAAAATTGGCTTCAAACAAACAAAAATCCTAATACTTAAGCACGTACTTTTTACAATTTACGTATTTGTAATCATATTTAACAGAATATTTGGCTTTTATTAACAGGTTTATTTATATCGTCCTTAATTTTTAAGGGAAATTCCTCAAAATTTAATTTAATAATAAACTTTACTTTCATAACCTCTTCCAGTGTTAAAACAGTCATTGGAGTTTTTCGTCTGTCCAATAATTTTTAATTTTACTAAAGTCTCTCACAGTCTACGTTAGTACTACCAGATAACGTAAAAATCCTTAATAAAAATTTTTGATACAAGGAAAAGTTGTTTCAAATGCATTATTGTATTTGCACTTGCCTAGCGCACTTATTTCCGACAAAAAATTCAAAACGAAAAGTGTGACAAATGACAAAGTGTTTTACTACCACGAGCTTCCAAAGGACGCACAACGAGGCTCTGACTGGAATTAAAATCGAAACAAGCTTTCTCTGTCGGACTCGCACGCAGTTCAAACAATAATAGAGTTTATTGCTATTACTACACAAAACAGCCCAGCCGTTTGATTAAAACATGAAAGTCCAACAAATACCACGAAATGTGTTGTTTTCTTATAAATGACCAACACTATAAACACATACCATAGCACCATTCAAAAACTGAAAACTTTTTTCTCACTAGGAGAATGACAGAATTTTAGAAGCCGGGGTCAAAGTGCGCCAGAGGAGCTAACGGTACCACTGCACGAGCCCGTTATGACGTTGTGCAGTCACTTAACGGGCTACTGTGCCAGATATTCAACCAATCACAGCGTGAGCTTTCGTCGCTTACCGCGTTCGGACGGTTGGCTAAGCTTCAGCTCAGAAAAAAGAAGTGTGAAAGTCGTAGCCGTCATTTCTTCTGGGTGTAAGAAATAGATGAAGAGAGAAGAGCGATAAAAATGAGAACGAGGAAAGAGAGAGCACTGCATCCGAGTCCAAACATATGATCAGAGCGTGTCGCCTTGTAAAATTTAAAAAATTCAATCGTCGATTATTATCGGGAACAAAAAAATTGATTTGTAAAAAAACTAGCATTAAAAAAGATATGGAGAATATCCTTCAACTGGTTCTGGAAAATATGCTGCGGACGCACGCTTGTTTGAAAGCAAATAATGGTGGACATTTTCAACATATTATTATTCTATATATTATACTAGATGAGTATCATTTTTTGAAACCTATTTATTAGTTTTACCAGAGACTATAAAGAATATAGACAGACACTCGAATACACTGAAACGCCGGTTTCCCTTGAAACATTTGGTGGGTTAACTGGTTTATGGGTATGGTATGGTATACTGCCGTCATACCGAAGAGGGCAGTAAGTATATATGGGAATCCATATATACTTACTGCCCTCTGCGTTATGACGGCAGTATAGTATACCTATTTATACAGGGTGTTACAAAAAGATGTTAAGAACTTTTAAGGGCAGATTCTACATCTAAAAATATGAAAATAAGTTTATATAAACAAGGATCCTCAAACGCTTCTTTCTCGAGATACAGGGTGTTTAATATTTTTACACCTCAAGTATTGCCAAAGATTTTGCGATGTTTGTATAAAATTAAATAATCGTGTTATTCATCAAAAAGTAACTGTTACAGAAAAAAGTCTCGATAAGTAAAAGGGACTTCAAAAATATTTATTTCGCGTCCGAACTTGGATATAATATATTTATGTTTAAGCTTCTGAGTTGCGATTTTTAGGTTTTAAGCAAAAAATGCCAGTGAACAACATTACAGAAAAATTACCAGCAAATAATGATGCATTTAAGGCATTTCCACTTACAGGGTCGCGTATCACTTAACAATACTTACAAATTGTATTATCATATATAATAATCATATGTCTCCATTTATAAATCCCAACTGTTCTGAGGTCAAGCAATAACTGGGGCGTTTCTTGACCTCTTTCTATAATAGGAATGGTTATAGCGTCAGTCTGAGGTAATCTAGGACAATCTTGTTCTAAAATGATAAAAACATTACTTAAAAGCTGATTACCATTTACCTCGGAGTGTCAATTTTTCGTGATTTCTCGCAAGCTGTTTTTATAAACTTTTTGTTTAGTTTTACCTGATATAGCTATATGTAACAAATTTTCACTTTCTGCAGCTCTAAATAGCTTCCAGGTATCAGTGCATGACGTTATACTTAAGATAGCAGTCAAATCTAAAAAACACAAACTTTGAAAATAATACCCATTATTCCATTTATCAAATTTCAGACAGTTAGAAAGCAGGATTCCATTAAGTGGAAGTCACTGATTTGTGACTGTTTAAAAAAAGGATTGATCCTTTGAACACTCGGTTTAGGTAAATACATAGTAAATACCCAAACTGTGTTAAACTTAATCGATCTTTTATATCTTTCACATTATTACTCTTCTTTCGAATCAAAACAAACGACTAATCTTTTCGCATTTACCTTTTTTAACGTTAATAGCTGACCAGGCATACAACTGAATATTGACACCACCATGTTTCAATATTTCTCTTTTGGAAAAAACCAAATACTCTTCTATTTTTGTTTTTATATTTTCGAATTCTTCAGCCAAATATTCTCTATCCATAATTATAGCTAAAACAATAACTTAATAAGAAAGAATGGAGAAAACTTTTAAAAATCATTTATGCTAACAAATACCGTTTATGTGCAGTAAGTTGTTCTAGATTACCAATGCTACAAAGCTTTTTCAGTTGGAACAGTCGATGACGGTTTCAAGCCTTACATATGACTATCTGAAGAGAAGTGACATACTAAGTTACGACTTGAAGGATTAAAATATATGGAAAAGTTTCCATAATCTGGACGTTATAGATGTAGGAGCGGAAAAAAGGGTGTTCTGAGCTTCTGTGGTTAAATAAAACGGTAAAGGGATGCCAGCATTGATTGCGAGTCTGGAGTGACCGCCTACCACCACTGTCGATTAGAAGAAGTACCCCAGGCCAGTATTTGGGATTCGGATCGTAAGAACGATATTGGTTGAGGAGGGCAACATGTTAAGTCACAAGTATTGATATGTAACAATGGCGGATTCGCCGTGAGATTCAAAGGATTTGCTGGAGCTCTGTAGAGTGGAAAGCTCTGTTATTGATCTTTGATGATGAATTAAGTATTGTCTGCATAAATTCTTGTGCCTTTAGAGAAGAGAAATAGACGAATAGACCTATTAGAAGGCAGGAATTTCAAACCCTTTTTGGCTGTATGCAGGCTCCACGTGACTAGATTATTCAGAAATCTGAGTATGACAATTATTATAACTCCACTCATTTATGGTTACTAACTCGCAGCCAGATGCACTGATAAAGGACTCAGCAAGAGCAATAGGTACCTACTGATTCTTCCAGCAACCGTAACGCTTAGTTTTTATGACTAATCCTCTAAATACACTGCACAAATCTTATTTTATTACAGACATATTGTAACTCATGTTCCTGCGTAATAATGGGACAATATCAACGTCATAACTACAGATCACATTACGACTCTGCAAAACCTAAGCTAACAAATGCTCATTATCAATCTTGCATTCAGTCTACTAGTATTAGTTAAAATCAGTTCTTATACTTTAGAATATAAAATGACATTTATTTAGTGTCATTTGTGTTATTAAAATGACTTAATATGGTAAGTACTTACCAAGACTAGCATTTGTAGTTAATAATGAAGGAAATATGTCACTATTTGTAAATCGAATTGACACACATACAAAAAGCACCAACCCGAAAAACATTTTACGAAAAACTCTGCCATGCTTTTTACGGATTTTTCTTTTTATATTACATCATATTAATTTATATTAATATCAATTTCATCACTCCCGGTTAATAAAAATATAAAACTTACTGCCCAGGTGTGCCGAAATAATTGAATTTTAGAACAGTCTTCCTTAGAAAATAGAACAAAAATCTACTTACCTACTTATGCTTGTTAATGTGGATATTTGAAAGGTTACCATCAAGAATTCATGAAGATTTTATGGAATAAAGCGAGTCTACCTCTCGTGATTGCATGTGGGATGAAGGGTGTTGATTGGGTGATTCTGGTCAAGGATAGGAATAAAATCACGATTTTTATTCGGGACGATACATTGCGAGTTTCTAAAATAAAAATTAAATAAGGAATTATCTGTTTATAATTTTGGGTGTTAAGTCTTTATTTGTAATTTTGACATATTATTATTTGATGTATAACAATCTTCGTTACCCTTGGACTTTCTTTAGGGACCTATTTATATTAACAGAATAAATAAAAACGGAAATAGACTTACCATACAATAGGTTACCCTATCATACAAATCTGTTTATAATAATTTTATTTTTTAAATAATATAAAAAGCTAATTATTGTTGTACCTCCCCTTGGCTCTTTTAACGTTAACAAAGATTTAAGTAATAATAACAATAATAAGCCTTTATTTTTAAGCGAATGTAAAAAAAAATAATAAAAAAAGGAGTAAAAAAATTAATAAAAAAGTAGAAACATACACAAAATTTTACCTAAAACTACGGGAAAAGTGAGAATAACAAAAAAACAACGTCGTGTACCTTTGTAATTTCAGAGCTGTATTCAAGGCAAAAAACTTAATCAAATTAAACTTACCTTACTGTAATCAAGGAAGATCAGCGCTAAAGTTTCACCCCGATCCGCAGCTCCAAGGATATCATCCAATATTTTCAACAGACTCGCTGCCGTACCGAATCCTTTTCGGAAACCCGATTGTCCCTTGAAAAATAGCGAATTTTCGTTAAGGTAATTACCAATCTGCTTATATAAATAATTTTTTCAAAAATCCTTGACAAGACACTCAAGAGGCTAACTGGGTGCATTTCAGAATAATCCTTGGGGCTGCACACCATGTGCAAAGGTAGAACAAGCGCTCTCTTCCAAGTAGAAGGAAATTTACAGTCTTTTATAGACGTGTTAAAAATGTGTGTCAGCAGTCGTACAGCTAGTGGACAACAAAGTTTGAGCATTTGCAGCGTTAGTTGATCAGTACCCGCAGCATTCGATTTTATCAGAGAAAGAGCCCAGACAACATCATTATCATCCACCATGGACAGCCCGAAAACAAAGGAACTAACTCTATTATCCAAATAAAAAGTTATAGTAAAGTTTATAGATTTTCAAATATTCTTAGTACCAAATTATTATGAAGGTTTTTGGCAGTTAGAAATTTTATGACTTTAATATTTTTAAAAATGCGATAAGTGCATTCCCAGCGAAGAACAAAAAAACTATATAAGGGCCGTGACTTCTGACGTTCTTTCTGAGAGGAGGATATCACTACACATTATTCCACTTTTTTTAAAATTTATTTTTTAGATGAGTAGTGGACATCGATTCTCCTTGTAATTCTATAAGGCATTATTATATTTTTTTGTTACAGGCATTTATTTGATATCCCACCCCATGCCCAATTGATTCTAAAACAAATTATTTCAGTAGTCCATTTGGTTGGCGAGTGTCGTTACGAATGCGAGTTGCATACACTATTTTTTCTACGACCATATATTTTAATAAAATAAATATTAAACTGCTACGAGTACATTTATTTAATTTAGCAACAGTAGAACAAATTAAATTCTTCACTATCACTAATGCCATAATCTGGCATAATTTCTTATTTAAATATTGTTAAAAGTTTTAATGAAAATGCAAATTTTAGTAAAAGAACTGTCCATGTCAGATCATTTGTGTTAAAAAGTGGCCACTTGATTAAAAAAGTATGGGTTTCAAATTTACTAATAACGCGGTTTCATAATGAAAATTTGAATCATAATGATCCATAATCCAATTATTATGAAACATATCGAAGACATTTAATTTGAATATCAGAGTACGGGAGTATAAAAATTATATTTTGCAACATTGTTCCAGTATAAAAAGTCATTGGTGAAGCAAAGAAAATGAGAAAAATCCGAAGAAAAATATAAGGTAAATTTTGATGGCCCATGTCACGTCAATTTCGCGACAAAACTGAACTGGACAACTAAAACGTTTAGTTGCGGGACCCACAGGCTGAAGCAATCCGTTAACTATGACGAAATTCGATTAACGTAAAAGCAAATTACTTCACATACACAAAAGCTTAAACAATTAAAATCCTATTACTGTATATACCGTGACAGTTTGAAAAGTTGAAATCGGCAGACACCGTAATGAACATGGATTTATTAAGAATGGATACGGGATGATTTAACATTCTTTGAAGTCAAAGCAAACCATTCTATGCGACACTGTAAACACAATTTGTAAACATTGGCAACATCTTATTTTACCTTGTATTTTTGTACAAAAAATACGTTAGAAGCATCACAAGATTTACTAAAAGTAATAAAAGCCCTAAAATATTTTATTTTTCTGCTAAATAATACTAAATTTAAGTTAACAAGGTTTTATTATTTATAGGTTATATTATTTTTAAATGTTTATTTAAAGTCGCTCCGAGTCATTTATAAATCTTTAAGTCGCACTTTTTCTTTTCTAGTTCATTAGACAAAGATGTACGTGTAACCGAGTGTTCAGACGTTTTTCCTAAGCAACCAGCAGAGACAGGAACACTTCTGAGCTCCAACACTCCAATGCTATTTTGTCTCTTTCTACTACCATTCTTGATTCAATTAGGTATTTCCTTAAAGTTCGTAAACTCTACCTCTAGGGGAAATGTTTTCATGACAAACAACAAATAAACAGGCTTCACGTTCGATACGCTCAGAGTATAGGGACATCGAATCCTTTCTTAATAAATCCATGGTAATGAGTACATTGTATTAGTTTTGTTAAAGAAAATTGCAGGGTTGGCAAAAATCATGATTTTAAAAAAAAATCAAAAAAATCTGATTTTTTTTTATTTAAATCGGATTTTTTTGATTTCAATCAGATTGTTTTGATTTAAGTCAGAATTTTTGAATTTTATTTAGGTTTGTATTATTTCATTATTGTTTGTTCAGATGTAATACAGTTACAATAGTAAATAATTAAAATGCAGTAAATATTAAAACAATTGAGTAGAAAATACAGGGTGTTCCGGTGATCATGTTACAAACTTCTAGGGTAGATAAAACACACGAAAATAATAAAAAAAGTTCATGTGAACATGGGTCCGGAAACGCTTCTTCAGGGAGCTAGGGCCCTTCGAAGATGACCTTCAAAAACTACTCTTCGTTTTATAGCTTCGGTACTACTGCAGCTATCGCCACCAATTTTGGGACATGAAATCTACTTGGTAGGTTCATCAATTTGAGCCTTCCGGATTTTGTCACCTTTAACCAGGGGCGTACAAACCAGGGGGGTATTTGGGTAAATTTGACCCTACTCCTCTTAGGCTTTAATTTCTTACCATTTTTATATCTGATTATGATTTTCCAATGCCTTTTACATAAAAAAGGTACTCTTAGTAAAAGTCGCTATCTGTCACCGTTTCCTCGGAAAATGGTTAAATCCAATCAATAATAAATTATTGGTCTTAAACCAATTATTACCTTGAAATATGAAAATGAGGTTCAGTACAGATAGTGAGCATTAAAAGTTAGTCAAATCTTCTTTTTTAATGAAAATAAATTAGATTAGAGAGATTTATTGCCTTTTCGAAATTGAGGGTATAAAAAGTAAAAGGGTATACAAAATATTCCAAAAAAAAAAATTAAACCTACACAAGCAAAACTAATAATAAATTTGCAATAAATCATTCACGAGCACCAATGAAAAACTTAAAGTTTAGAAATTTCAAAAATACAAAATAAACAAGTAACACAAACAGGTTTAACGAGTGAGTCAAGGAGAAGGCAGAGTAAATTTTTGTCTTGAAGATGAATTTACTAACGCTGTCGTTGACTGACCCTGTACGTACCAAAATAAATTCAAAATAACAATTGCTGAAAATGCCTGCCACCACGTTCAATACATTTATTGCACCTACGTAGCATATTTAAATTGACGTCAGTGAAAACATCAGGCATGGTTTGGATCATTTCAGCCGCAACTGAAATCCTAGCCACCAAATCTTCCTCCGACTGAACTGGAGTTTCATATACAAGGCTTTTCATATGTCCCCAAAGAAAGAAATCCATAGGAGTTAAATCTGGGGACCGGGCTGGCCAGTTGACATCGCTTCCACGTCCAATCCAACGTATTCTAAAACGATCATCGAGGTGCTCACGTACGACATGTGAAAAATGAGCGGGTGCTCCATCATGCTGGAACCACAGATTCCGACGTATGTCGAGGGGCAGCTCATCCAATAACTCAGGTAAGGTGTATCTTAAAAAATTGAGGTACACCGTCCCAGTTAGTCGAGGAGGCAACACGATTGGTTCAATTAGACGTTCTCCAACAATTCCAGCCCACATGTTCACCGAGAATCGATGTTGGTACCCTCTTATTTGAAGAGCATGAGGGTTTTCCTCCGCCCACACATGGCTATTCCGTGAATTAAAAATACCTTCTCTCGTAAAAACAGCCTCATCAGAGAAAAGCACAAATTTCGGAAATTGGGGTTCTTGCGTACACTGTTGAAGAAACCACTCGCAAAACTCTACGCGGGGTGCATAATCATTTGGTCTCAATTCCTGTACTTTTTGGCGATGGTAAGGATGAAGAAGTTGTTCGTTAACAATCTCCCATACACGTACATGACTTACATTCATGGATTCTGCAACAGCTCGGGTACTAACACCAGGATTTTCCTCGAATAGTCGGAGTACCTCTTCCTCAAATTCTGGAGTTCGTACAGTTCTTTGAGCGCCATTATCTGGCCTCGTTATTTTTACGGAGCCAGTTTCCCTTATGCGCTGATTTACCCTCTCGAACAGCGTGTGAGCAGGTACACGCCTGTCAGGAAACCGCTCCTGATACAATCTTGAAGCGGCTCTTCCATTGCAATGAACTTCGCCATAAATTAATAGCATATCGGCATATTCGGCGAAAAAAAAAACAATATTTTATTGACAGATTTTTGACAACTATCTGTACTGAACCTCGTTTTCATATTTCAAGGTAATAATTGGTTTAAGACCAATAATTTATTATTGATTGGATTTAACCATTTTCCGAGGAAACGGTGACAGATAGCGACTTTTACTAAGAGTACCTTTTTTATGTAAAAGGCATTGGAAAATCATAATCAGATATAAAAATGGTAAGAAATTAAAGCCTAAGAGGAGTAGGGTCAAATTTACCCAAATACCCCCCTGGTTTGTACGCCCCTGGTTAAAGGTGACAAAATCCGGAAGGCTCAAATTGATGAACCTACCAAGTAGATTTCATGTCCCAAAATTGGTGGCGATAGCTGCAGTAGTACCGAAGCTATAAAACGAAGAGTAGTTTTTGAAGGTCATCTTCGAAGGGCCCTAGCTCCCTGAAGAAGCGTTTCCGGACCCATGTTCACATGAACTTTTTTTCTTATTTTCGTGTGTTTTATCTACCCTAGAAGTTTGTAACATGATCACCGGAACACCCTGTATAAATTTAATAATATTGATATTAATTCAAACTTCAACAAACGAAACAGAAAACGGTAATTTTAAAAAACACAAACAAAAAACAATACATATTATATAGCTACCTATACCCTATACCTATTATAATGGTAGATAATAAAATCAAGACGAGTTAAAATAAAATAATCATTCTCGTAATTATTATATAATAATAAAATATCATTAAGAAGAAATTTTCATATTTAATGATTTCATCGCAAAACCAAGTTTGGCTGCCTTTTCATTTCCAATCCGATTTCTAAGTTCATTGTGGCATAGGTTGTATGTAGAAAATATTCTTTCTACACCTGCAGAAGACGGAATTGCAGATAGAATTTTTTTAATAAGTTTTAAATCGTCTTCCGTTATGCCATTTACAGAGTTACCAGACCGTTGATAAATTGATGCTTAAGTATAAGATATTCAAAATAGGCCAATATATCTGAAATTTTGAAAAACGATTTAAATCATTGTTTTTTTTTCAAAAAATCACTTGATTTAAATCATGATTTAATCATTTGAGTTAAATCAAACCAACGCTGGAAAATTGTATGTAGGCTTATTGGTGACTTAAATTAAGAACGTCGTGGCATCTTCTTCAGGCAATTTTCTAACTATAGATACAGTTAACCTTTTTGCTTCCTTTTTTGAGTCGGTTTATTTTAGAGGTGGTAGAGCTGTTCCTATAATATTGATAGTGTGCTTCATATTTTTAAGATATCGTTGACGTTGGCTGATGTTTTTTTCGGAACTCTCTACTCTACACTGCCCTCCTATTTATCATTTGAGCATGATGGTGTTCCCCCTTTACACTTAATGCTTAGATTCACGCCACTGCATCGGTACAGCAAAACACCTCCCCTTTATCGTACCGTTGTACCAACCAGTCAAATATTTGTAGCATTTTAAACAACACACTTGCGGCACCCATGATTTGTCTTGATTTTTAATGTTAATGGTAAAATACTCTTGATAACACTTCTCAATTAGCGGTGAAATTGGCTTTTTTTTAGTTTTAGGTGTAAAGCGACCACAAATATAACAAACAAATTCTGGGAATTAACACACCCTCGCATCATTGTAAAGATAGACAAGTATACTAAGTGTCTTGCGGACTCTGGTAGACAATAAAAAAATTGCATATTTATGTTCTGAGACGTGACCTTGAAATATACCTAAAATTATGTTTGTTATCTACTACTTAGGTATGTCTAACATAAATCCAGTGGCGGCTGGTGAAATGTCAAAGTTGTATATCTCTGTTCCTACTTACAGGACCCGAACCAAATTTACGGGTTTTAATAGTGAGCCCACTGGGAATGTTTTGGTAAAGAAAAAAAACATTTTGTAATTTGCGAAAAAAAGTTAAATTTTTGCTGTGCCCCTCCTAGGAAAAAAATGAAAGCGTCTAGGTATTTTATTTATTCTTTTTTCTAAACAAATTTTACATCATTCTGTCGACAGTTTTTAAATTTTGAGAGAAAAAAAGGTGTTAGTAGAAAGTTATAGTCATTTGAAGTTTTTCTTAAATTTTATGTTAGGCTTAAAAAAATTCAAATGACTAACTTTCTACTAACACCTTTTTTTCTCTCAAAATTTAAAAACTGTCGACAGAATGATGTAAAATTTGTTTAGAAAAGAGAATAAATAAAATACCTAGACGTTTTCATTTTTTTCCTAGGAGGGGCACACCAAAAATTTAACTTTTTTTCGCAAATTACAAAATGATTTTTTTCTTTACCAAAACATTCAGTGGGCTCACTATTAAATCCCTTAAATTTGGTTCGGGTTCTGTAAGTAGGAACAGAGATATACAATTTCGAAATTTCACCAGCCGCCACTGCATAAATCACGATTCATGATACTGGTGAATTTCTCAGTATTGCATAGTGTTATTGGATCAAAAATAATTGCAAAAATTAAAACTAATGATTCAATGATTGTGTGAATTTATTATTTATTACTTTATAAATGTACAGCGGCATCCATAATTCAAAATAAAAAAATTACTATTAGCTAACTAAAAAATACTATTAGCTATCTGAATCAAGTTGTGAACATCCCAGTTCGTCCTCTGATGCACTGTCATCACACTACAATCTGACCATATTCTACATTCGGCAACATGGGAGAGGCACCACAATGATAAGAGAGGCATGCTGATACTGATTTGGCCAAGGCGAAAATCGTGCAGCGTTGACAGTTCATTCAGCACCACCATTTTTATCAAAAGAATAAAGAATAATCCATAACACGCCTCTGATGCCCACTTCGCAAAAGAAAAGAGAGAAGGAAATATTTGCGGCTCTGTCAGTTACGTGGCTTTTTCTTGCTTGATTTTTACTATACCCTTGACGGAAAAAAAGGAAATGTCAAAATAAAAAGGCTTCGAGACCTGAAAATTTTACACTATATAAATATATAGTGTAAAATTTTCAATATGTCGGGAATAGTATATAATAATTCGAAAAAAGCATCAAGAATCATCTGTTATGTAACGTTGTATTCAGTAATATTTGAGAGCTCTCTAAGGCCCTGCAGTACTTTGACAACATATAAATGAAAATTTTAAATGGAATGTATTTGGTTAACTAATGCCACCCTTCGAAGGAAATTTATTTTATTATTGAGTTTGTGGGTGCAATACACAACATACTGGGTAGTTTAAAATCAAATTCAATGGTAGACCTGCTTTGCCCTATGCCCTGTACGTGTCACAATACGTAGTAATAGATTTATTCTTTTTCTTTGACTTCATTCTTTCCCAATTCTATTCTACAATACCCAGCCTGGTTTCTTCTTCTGTTAAACCTTTTTCCCTGAAGTCATTTTTGATTCCATCGGCACATCCATAATTTTGTCTTTCTCTACTTCTCGTTCCATACACTTCCGTTATTCCGTTGCCATTACCCTTTTGCTGACATAATTTGACATCTCGTCAGATGTCCGTACTACTGTAGTATTCTTTCCTGTATTTACTTATATATTTCCAGAACCTTGTTGGTTTGCCTTATTCTTTCATTCCTAACCTTGCAGGCGCGAACGCAGAATTTCCGTTAAGGGGGGGGGGGGGGATCTTGAAAAAAAAAAGCATGTAAAAACTGGGCTTTAATTTCTAGAACGTAAACTTTTTATTTTTCTGAAAACTTTTTTTTTTTGAAAACTTGGTGGGGGAACAATAACCCCCTTGTTACGCGCCTGTAACCTTGTCTGCCCTTGTTACCCACAGATCTAGTTTAACATTCTCAGTTCTGTCTAACCTTGTTTTTGCTCCATCCATCATTGCAGGCCTAACTGTTGGTTGATAAACCACTCCCCTTTCACCGGAGCACTCGGGATACCGAAAACTTCCCCTTCTCCTAGGTGGCTGACTTCCGTAAACATAAAACCCACGGTAAATCCGTGACGTAACCAGTAACTGAGAGAACTTTTAAAATATCCCATGTATTAAGGTCAAATAAGAATTTCATAAAACATTATCAGCCTTATCATATCTTGTCGTTTACAATAACACACTAGGCTACGATAATTTAGTTGATTTAAAATGCTGATGGAATACTCATGAATTGTTAATGAAATGGAATATGAATTAAATTAGAAGTTTTACCATGGCTTTAAGTGAACGAGCAACCAAATGTATTTTTAGTGTTTCTAGACAGATTCTACATAAATGTAGCCAAAAAAATGTAAGTCAACAATAACAATAAAGGGGAAGTGCATTAATAATAAGTATATAAACTTAATAACATGTTATAGGTAACAAAAATTAAATATAAATATATAGTTGTAAATAACTGAAATCTAAATATCATTCGTGTTAACCTTCATCGGTTTTATTTTCTCCTAATTGTAAGATTACTTTGTTAATAGAAATAATCGCATAATTAAGGTTGCCAAATATATATCAAAAGTGAAAATGTTTATTTTATTTTAAAGCATAATTGTCATTCAGTGACCCCCCATTAATTTTAAACCGTATATACCATAACCATAATGACACCTTTTTTATTTATTTTTTTCAATAAAGGTGGAAAAATGCAGACAAACTGAATCAAAATATTATTACCAATTAAGAAATTAACTGTGCAATTAAACGGAAGCATTTATGAGACAAAATAAAATGTTTCATTATTAATATATTAAATTAACCTCAATTAAATTAAGACCATGACTATAACTTGTAGGTATCTTCCTTAATTTAATATTAATTTTAAGGTTCTTTGAGTAAGTTTACTGCCATATTTTATCGCTTAACAGTTATGAACAAAAAAATTGTATTTTCTTTTTTATGAAAATTTTTCTCAATGTTATATATTATTAAAAATAACTTTAAATAAAATAACTATAATAAACTCAATGCAACCAAGGACTATCACTTAACAATTGTAGAGTATAGTGGTTAATTTGGTTCAATTTTGTTGCATAATTTTCTTCATTTCTTAATTTAATTGTTGTTTAATTTAATTTGTCTGCGCAGTGCCACCTTAAGCATTTGAATTAAAACAAATTATTGTATTACGAATAAAGCAGAATTAGCACAGCATTTTCGCTGAAAACAATAGCTTCTAGTGTCAAATTACACAGGCACTAAACACTAAATTTATGTAAATTCTATTTTTTAACAAATTTTAAGGTAGTCCTATTTTTGTGCTCGTCAGTATATTTTATAATAGGCCATTTTTCAATTATAAAATATAAAAAAATAGCCATTACAACTCCGAAACTATTCTGCAACTGATTTGGATAATTCGTGCATCACTGGAGAGAATATTTTTTACAGACATTGGACAGATCTCCCTCGGTTTTGCTCAAAAGCCTACCTAAGACTAACATTAATCTAGCGTCCTTGGCTCGGTTTTTTCTTAACTACTCGTATATATGCGGTATCTTCTCTTGTTTAACCTTCTTCTTCTATAAATTATTCACCTGCATCCTGCATCCACGCATCAATGCTTTGACCTTCCTCTACCTCTTCTTAAATAAAATTCCACTGCCATTACCCTGCTGCAGGAATAATCATTATACCGTCTCACCTCACTGGATGCCTGTTTCATCTTAGATATTTCCACAAGCTTGAGTGCTAATAACTGAAATTTGTTGTAAACAAATCGAAACACAAGCATCAAAAACATGGTACTAACGAATTAAATTTCAGGCAATTGGCGACTTGAATTAAGCCAGTCAGCTGCAATCAGCTGATTATTAATGGGGAAGAAGGGCTCACTAGACGACAAAATTGTCAAAGATGCCAAATAACACGATACTGAAGGGAAAGACGAAACTAAAACATTCCCCGTTATAGTAGTTAGCAAATCGGCTGAAGAGCAGTGGCGCAACTAGACTGTGCCTTTTGGGGGGGCTTAAGCCCTAACCCTTAAGAGAAAGTTAATTTGAAGTTTTTGTTTTTATGAAATAACAATCGGTCTAGGGGGGGCTAATGTCGAGTTTTGGGGGGGCTAAGCCCCCCCCTAGACCCCCCCTAGTTGCGCCTCTGCTGAAGAGGACGCCACGTTCTTAATTTGAATCGTCAATTCCCTGGCTTCGCTCTGGTGGTAACATGTGGGTAGCCGGGGTATTATAAGTTTTGAAAATACCACAGAAAGGCCCCTACAGGCGAATCTAAGTTTCGACCAAATAAAACACATCTGTAACAAACGTTTTCGCTTCTCGCGTGCCATTTTCAGCTTTTCCTTAGACGGTATCACGTCACTAACCATTCTTGTGGCCTCGGTAATTTTAATGAAATGCAATAAAATAAACATTACTCATCAATTGACAGCCTTTAAGTAAATTAAAGAAATAACTAGAATCGAAACGAGTCTCTTGAGAATCGAATTAGAGAACGTCTATACTGGCTTAGATCGCAGATAACTTTAAATTGTGTACTAATGCGATTATATTTAGTTCCTAAAGCTGCCTGCTGGGAGTGCTATCGCTCACTCAACTGACACAAAACAACAGGACACTTTGGAACGAAGACAGTTAAAACGAAGTATTATCGCTAATGTCACTTGTCTGACTACATTAAAAAGCTTCTAGATCTTCAAAAGAGTAAACTCGTTACTTGTCTTTCTACAGGGCACACGGCTCTTAAAGGTATCACCTCTAATAAACATTCGGTCAATTGCAAGCTATAGTGTTCCGTGCCATCAGCTCCCCACTTAACCTGAGCAAACATCAACAAGCATCTGCCGCACTACCCGCCGTCGACGGCGCCAACGCCGTATCACATCGCTTGTTCGCGGAGCATTGAAAAACGCGTAAGCACAAGTTGTTCTTTACATCGTGAGAAATATTTTTTGTCTAAAAACTTTTTCTCTAAAACCAATGGTTCAGCAGTTATACGGAAATAAACAATTAAATTGCTTATAACAATTAATTGATCGCGATAGAATTTCTCAATCCTGATAATTTTGGTTTAATCTACACCTAATTCTCAATGTTCATGAATTTTTTCAGATTTTTCTGAGTGATCCTTTTGGTGATAAGGGTGGGGGTGGGGGACAGCATATTTTAAGCTTTTTTCCCGAAAAATGTTTAAAGAAATGTTTAAAAAATACATCATATATATTGTTGAATTCGTGCTTCAATAAGCTTTCATTCGACATCCTACACGATGTCATTGAATTTTTTTTTTCCATTTCCCAATTTACCCTCTGAAATTAACCCCCAGAATCAAAATTAAACTTTTTATACTTCACGTCTATAATTGGGCCACCACATTCTATCTCTGTGCTAAATTTCAAATTTTTACGTCGAATAGTTTTAGAGAAAATCACCTGTGACAGACGGACGGGCGGACGGACTGACATCGAAGTGATTCCATAAGGGTTCCATTTCACGGAACTCTAAAAAGGGGAAATGCTGATAAATACTCTGATGCAGGGTAACAACTAGTCAGGGCAATAGTAAAGCTGCAGTAATTCAAGGCAGCTTTTCTGATGCCGCACCCCCACCCATATTATTTCTTTTTCATTCTTACGGCCTTGTACACTGACCGGACGGACCCCTCGGTTTTCACCTCGAGGACTCAATCCCTGGTTTCGCGCAATCTGTAGTCATCTGTGTAGTCTACTCTACTGACTGGAAAGTTTGATAAGGCGCCTTCATCCTAAAGAGACATCCAGACATCAGGTCTCATCCGGCTGCGATCTTTCCTCAACACACGACACACACTGCATCATAGAAAAATATGCACTGCATTCATACTGACGAATCTATTCTGACAATCATAATATTTATATTTATGGTCGAAGTAGGATTCGAACCTATGATTCTCAGTTGCAAAGCTAGCGTCATGCCAAACGGCCACCGGACACTTTAGAAATATTATAAATTTCTCAAAAAGTCTAGGAATTGGTGGGTAATAATTATTGCAAGGTTTTCACAAGCGACATTATTTGGTCAAGTTTGCTTACGGTTAACCAGAGCCAAGAGACTCAATTCATTATAAAACACAATAAAATTTTCCCTTCACATGGCTGAAAATTCAGGAAAGGCTTGTTCTGGGACAAAATTTTAGATTAAAACCTAAAAAGGTAAAAATTTTGGCAAATTTAAGCCATTTTTTTAATTTTAGGCAAGGTTATTATCGCTTCTGTTATTTATTTGTTTGACATTATTAACATTTTTATCTACATTTCAATAAGATAATAAGATGAAACTATTTTTCATGTAATAAAGTAAGATAAAACTAATACGTTTCAAATCTTAAGTAACAAGCATATGTATTTACTTATATTATACAATCTATGATTGTTCTAGGATTATAGTATGTGCTAATGGTGAATATTTTTTTTAAATTTGCATAAAATATTCATTCTTAGCTTTTATATGACGCATATATCAACTTATAAGTTTAAAAAATCCTTGGGAAAATATCAATGGCTATTACATAGATTTCTAACTAATTTGTAATTTTATTGGGTTTGGCAGTTTTTCGGGATGCCAGCACTGTCTATTAACAAATCCCTAGAACTTGCGCCTATTTTAACTTGTCTTTTTTCAACTTCAAGGGCGACTTTCTGTGTAGTTGGAAGTTGAAAGCCTCTTGATATCCAAGAAAGAATTCAAATCCTTTCCTTCTTACCGTAGATCTATCTTTGTTTTATCAGTTGTCGGTAACGGTAAGGTTATGGAGAGTCACTAATTTAAAAATAGTCTAACATATTAAGAAAAACACAAATTTATCCATGATAGCACCATCTTCATTCTAATGGCATACCCAAAAGACCTTTGATCAGGTATGGTATGCTGCACTTCTCGACTAAATTTCTTCTTACGGTCCCCGTCCTAAACTCTGCCGAAATTCATAGGTTTCTTTCCAATTCACGCATGTCTGCCGTGGTAAACTAGAGCTATCTAACTCCTAATAATCTAGAGTATTCTTTTCACATCTGGAGAAGGGCACCACCTACGAAATGGCGTGCCTGATTCTATTTAAAAGATAGTCGTCCAATCCTAATTGAAGAAACCCCTCTCCGGTGTACTGAAGGGCTGTGGGTGAGCTGTCTTAAGGCTCTTGATCAAAAAAACTAACGTTTATTGTCTATTCTATTGGTACTCCTAAAAGAGCAACAACCCAAGCGAATCACATATTCATCATTTTATTATAGTACAGCTATACAGGTTTTCCACATCTGGATATCTAGATTGTCCAGATTATGGAATCTTCTGCCTGAAAACATTTTCCCTTCCTGGTCTACATTCAAAAGTTCAAATTCTATAACAACACGTATGGTATATTAATATTTACATACATAGGCTTAAAGGCTATATGTACTGTCCAAGAAAAAAGTTTATTAAATGTAATAGAACATTGATCATGTCTGATCTAGCTTCCTATAAATTTTCTTTGTGCGCATAAGTAAAACTTACATAGAATATTAGCAGTGTACAAGTTTGGTTTTATTCTAGAGACTTGTGTCTTCACAACCTAACTTTCCCGGTGCCAAAACATCATGGACAGAAAAACTTCACTTCACAGAACCATCATCTTATGCTCCTATTCCCGTATACAGGGTAATGGACAGAAAAGGAAACATTCTGGATCCTTCAGAGGAACCACAACTACCGGATGAAAAGCTGTTGAAAATGTATAGGGATATGAGTATTTTGAATGTTATGGACAAAATTTTGTATGAATCGCAAAGGTAAAAAGTTAGTGCCTATACAGAACATATCATATGCGATATGGCAATCTGATAATTTTATATTTCACTCCGTTGCCATTTTTAAAACTCAATGATAGAAATTTCGTGGGAGTAAGTTTTAGATATTAAGCTAGTTTATCGTTCGTTTTATGGATTTAAGTCAAAAGTCTTTTTTATGTTTACACCGAAAAGTCTTGGTTCTTTATAGCAAATAAATGAGCAACAACAATGTTAAAAAATATAAGTATATAGAAGTACCTAAAGGGCATTTAAAGCAAAAAAATCGATTACTCGTGTTTAAATTTAATTTTCTCAGTAATCGAAGTTATCAATGTCTCAAGTATTTTTTCTTCATCAACTAATAAATAAGTGGTTTTCTTCAATGTTGTAGTAAATCTTCAACAATTAATCAGTAAACTTTGTTTTAGACAGGGGAGAATATCATTCTACATGACTAATTATGGAGAAGAGGCAACTCATATAGGAAGCGCAGCTGCACTTGATTTACAGGATCTAGTATACTCCCAGTATCGTGAAGCTGGAGTATTAATGTACCGGGGGTTTAAACTTCAACAATTTGTTGGTGCGTAAATATGCTTTTCATTGTAAAAGAAAGTTTTAAATACTTTAATCTCTTCTATTGCAGATCAATGTTATGGCAACATAGATGACTTAGGAAAAGGAAAACAGATGCCAGTTCATTATGGATGTAGAGAATTAAATTTTATTACCATTTCTAGTCCTCTAAGCACACAAATGCCTCAAGCAGTGGGATCTGCATACGCTTTAAAAGGTTAATCAAATAAAATACAGTTCTCTTTTATAGGTTTCACATAGAAAATATTTCTGAAGTAAATAAATATCTCTCCAAAGACTCGTTTGGATAATTCACTATCTAAACTTTGTGTTTAACTACTCATAATTTAATTTCTAGTATATATAATTAAAAATGTACACATCACAAGTATGTATTGCCAAATCCTGTCTCCTGTCGCTTACAATACAATTTGCAACAATGCAACCCTATGCCGTGTGATACCTTATTTTAAAGGTCTTCAAAAAAGAAACGTTTTACCGCAAACCCGAGATCCGACATCTTAATTCGTTTTTCAATGGCAAGCCTATAAACATTAAAAATCGTGAAAAAAAAAATTAAAAATCTAAATACTTTTTTTATCTCTCTTATTACTTTAAAAGTTGTTGAAAATGGCTGACATGAACGTCTTGGCAGTAATAAAGTCGATTTTGGAATTCACTTCTTACATTTTAGAGAATGACAGGTGTTACTTCTTGGCATAGTTCCAAAATCGACTATTGCCAGAGTTGTAATAATGTTTGCAGACGACACATCTGTAGTGGTTACAGCACGGTCTCCGGAGGAACTTAAAATGGGAATCAAGCGTGTTGTCGATGATTTTAATTTGTGGTGCTGTAGAAATAATTTGATTCTAAATATAGAAAAAACAGTATATGTAAATTTTAGAACAAGAAAGTGTAAGCCTGCTATAGAAGTTGATCTTTTTAAATGTTCAAACGTAACTAAGTTTCTCGGATTATATATAGATGAGCTGATGTCTTGACAGAGGCATTTGGACCATGTCGCCAAAAAACTTAGTTCGGGTTTTTTTTTGCTGTTTCTCGTCTTAGGGACACAGTATCTAACAACACATTATTGGATGTCTATTATGCGCTAATCTATTGTCATCTCTCTTATAATGTAATCCTTTGGGGAAATTGTGTGAATAATGAAAGAATACTAATCTCACAAAAATATATAATACGACTTATCTATAACATACCTACTAAAGAAAGTTGTAAACCTTATTTCATTAAGCATAAAATTTTAACATTTCCTTGTATATTCCTTATTATGTTTTATATACAAGTTGCTACTGTATATAAAACACAATGTTCACAAGTTTGATATGAATGCAATGTTTCATTCTTGTAATACGAGAAACTCATCAAAATTAGTATTGGAGGTCCATAGACTTAGTAAATATGAGAGATCCCCCGAATACTTAGGGAAAAAACTGTATAATAAGTTGCCTGATAATATCAGAAACTTAAGTTTTAATCTATTTAAAAGAAAAGTGAAGGATATGCTTTTAAGCAAGGCTTACTATTGCATAAACGATTTTTAATGAAAATTTTTATCTAATGTAACATAGGATAGATATTTCTTTCACATTTTAATTAAGTGTAATTAATTGTATCATGTGATTTCAAAACTGACGTGTACATCCAAATTTCATACTTTCTTATGTCTTATGTCTTATTACTGCAACGAAGTTCACGCTGGTCATTTTGAATAACTTTTAAAGTAATAAGAGAAATAAAGCTTGGCATTTAAAAACGAATTACGGCACGGACCTCGGATTTGCGGTAAAATGATTCTTTTTTGAATACCTTTAAAGTGAGGGACCACACGGCATGGTTGCATTTAAAATTGTTGATATAGCCTCACCCCTTAAGAGGGCTGAAGAAGTTAAATTACATAAAAAAGAAAATTTATTAACCAATAAGATACATCTAAAATTTGATGTCACTAATAGAAAAGATATTTGCCCATACTTAGACTTTTCGGACATCCTGTATATAAAAAGCCATAGAAATATATTTTCAGTCAAATTATTTACAATAAGATTCTCTAAAAATGCGTCATTCAAGTCGCATGCAATGACTTGGTCGCATGTAACACTGGTCTTAGTAATATTAAAGGAAAAAGCTGGTTAGCTTAGGTAAAATTTGGCAAATTAGTCTGTGACAGGGACGAGAGGGGCAAATGCCGCAAAAAATGCCCAGAATATTCTAATAAATTCTCCGAAAATGGGCGTGCTTATTATTTTTGGCTGAATAAAAAGTAACGAATAAATATAACGAAAATATTCACTATAAATAATTTACTTAAACATTTAACAAAAACTTTTAACAATGAAAACAATGGTCTCTTCATCAGAGACCTTATACACATTGGCAACCACTTCTCGCGTTTGACTTTTTAGCGTTTATCCATAAATAAATTAATACATGATGAATGATTACGCCGCGCCCCCAATGGAAGAATAACTAAGACGCTCGCTATCACTACTTGCTCTCGGTACATTTCTGATCAGCCATCATTTCTTTTGCAATAAGTGGGTTGATTAACTAAGAATATTTGATTGGTGTGCATTACGTTGTCAGTTATGTATGGTATCAAAAAATAATTGTTTAATGAATTATTTTTTGTTTATTGATCGTCTTAAATATACATATTTCAGCTAAATAGAATGTGCTTATAATATTAATAGTGAGTTCCCTTTAATAGTATTATAATGCTTCAAGTCACCAAAAAAAAGTTTATATTACAATTGTAATGTAAATGTAATGATAATTTCAAAAATCTGACAACATAGCAGCTTGACCATAAAAGGGTTTTAATTTTTTGCCGGCATTCTTCGGCTGTTACAGACTTACAAACTATACTTAATATTTGCTAAGTATCTAATTGTGCACTTTTTCATTGAACGCTGTCCCTGATTCACCACAAAATAGTTGCATCATCTGCAAATAAAGTCATTTTCCCCCTATATCAATGTTAGGGAAATTATTAACATATATATAAAAAATAACTGCCACACTGCAGCTTTGCCTGCCAATTTTTTATCCCAGTTAAAACCAGACATTCAACTTTCAGTTATATAGTAAAATTTAATTAAAATAATCGTTTTCTCTTCAATGCGAGATCAATAAACCAGGAAAAGATAATTTCCTTTTAAACCAAAAAAACTAATCAGGAACTTCAAAATGGGTTAATCATATTATTTATGAACCAAAAAAGTAATGGAAATTGCTATTTTCCCTGACTTTATGAAAAAATCTTTATTCTTACTAACTACTACTGAACCCCACCCAACCCAACCTGGCGGTTTTTAAATCCCCTGACATTTCCCTATTTTACCTGAGGCTGGGAATGCTGTTAATGTTTTTGCTTGTGTAGTAGTGCTAATTTTAAATTAACGGTATTTTTGAAATATTTTTTTAGGTACAAATAGGGTAGTAATATGTTACTTTGGTGATGGAAGCGCATCTGAAGGAGATGCCCATGCCGCATTCAATTTTTCGGCAACACTCGAATGCCCTGTGATATTTTTTTGTAGGCAAGTACAGAAGATTTACTTCATTTATAATAATTTCAATCAAATAACCGCAGTATATAGCGTCAATCACTACTATTTTATTTTTTTTAACATTATTGTTGTTTAAGAAACTTTTTGTCATAAAATGACTAAGGAATCATTTCCTTATATACTTAAGATTTACCTTATACTTATATGAAATTTTACAGAAATAATGGCTATGCAATTTCCACACCCGTTATAGAACAGTACAGAGGAGATGGTATCGCTAGCAAGGGTCCTTCTTATGGCATTAACACTTTAAGAGTAGATGGAAATGATGTGTTGGCTGTATATAATGTTATTAAAAAGGCCAAGGAATATGCTGTCAGTGAGAATAAACCTGTTTTAGTAGAAGCTCTAACTTACAGGTAAAAAAGAATTAAGTGATTCATTCTCAAAGATAATTAAAATGCCTTATTTCTAGATTTACAGGAAAGATAATTTAGCATAGGAGCATAGTACGTAACATTTACAATAATATATTTTTCTATCAACAGCTCACTATAAAATATACACTACTATTATCTAAATAAAGATGATAAATTCCCGAGAATAATATCGTTGGCGAATATTCGGGAATATTGGTTTTTTATATAAACAAAATGTCTAGTACTGAGGACTAATTTTTCGTGAATTGACATTTTTAATATTCGCAGGGGGAACACATATTTACACTATAACCATTTTTTATAAAATGGTAATAGTAATATGGAATCTACTCATGAAAGTTCTAAATTATATCTATATAGGCACATTACCTATTAAACATCTTAGGTTGTTATAACTTTGTTCCCCAATCTGTATTACTGAAAACTAAATTTCATATAATGCCATTCAAGTTCTTAAATATTTGTTAGTTATAAATATATTTAAGAGTTGGGGACCACTCCACATCAGATGACAGTTCAGCTTACAGGCCACCGAATGAGGTGTCAGAATGGGCTACTACTGATTATCCAACTAGGAAATTTAGACACTACTTAGAAGCTAAAGGTTTATGGAATGAAGACAAGGAAAAGGATTTATTAGAACAGGCTAGAAAAGATGTTCTAACTGCATTCAATGCAGGAGAAAAGAAACCCAAGCCAAAATGGTCAGAAATGTATGAAGATGTTTATAAGTTTGTGCCAGCCCACCTCAAGTAAGGATCTGTTGCTATTACTTCTAACTAATTTTAAAATCAGATCCACTTTAAAATAAAAACACCTTAGGTAGCTATATTCCGCATATTGTGTACTGCTTTTAATATGTCATTCTATTTCAAAATCTAAAAGACATGTATTTTTTAAAAGCATGTTGTATACAATTTGTATTCAAATGTGACTACAGCCTTCATAAAATTTATTTTCCTGCAAGTCATATTTCAGTATATACCTACATATAATTTAATTTAAATGTTGAGTTGGCTAACCAAATATAATAATATTTTTATTATTTATAAATAAAGAATGTTACCAAGATGGATCCCAGATGGTTATTACCGAATACAGATAGATAGCATTTAAGCATAGGTATAATTCGCGAGCGGAGTCAGCGGGTACCAGCTAGTAAAGTCATAAAAGCAATTTTTATTAGAAATAATAACGTTTGGTAAATAGTAAAAATTACATCTAGGTACATTATTTTTAGGAAACAACAAGATGCAATGAAGGCTCATTTAGAAAAATATAAAGACCACTATCCTTTGGATGCGTTTGAAAAATAAAACTTTGGAATTTAAAGTTGGTTTACTTTTCTACCTACCTAACTACTTGTCGTGTTCTATGTTCTTAAAATAAATTTTTATTTGTAGAAAATACAGAATGAAATGAGATTTTCTTCTAACCGGCATTTCCGTTTATTTGAAAACAAAAACATTATTTTAAGGTTAGTTCCTGAATATCCTCTTACCAAGATTGTGGCTTTTGCTACGTCGGCAATTATCACCACTAACCGCCACGAGGAGATCGTTTCACGATTTTAAACACAATCCGCTGGCACTAAATTTTCTTTTTAAGCAATAAAACCCGAAGGTTTCATCTACACTGTGATCTACACACCCACACTTGACAAACGTGAGTAATTCACCTCGGAGGGTTGCCCAAATCAGGTGATTAAAAAACTAGACGTTACATAACAGAGCTGGCTGTCCGTTGCTAGCTGATTAGACGATAAGAGTTTTCATTGCTCTACAGACTCTACACTCTAGAAAAAATCATATTTTTTGGGAGAACCAACTCCTTCTGCTGATCTTGGCTTAGCGCACAAGGAGTATAAATCAAGCGAATACGCTTTTTCAGTACGTACGTCATAAATCTTAAATAAGCATAAATATTTACGAAGGGCGTGTACCGTTGTCAACTTCGGTTACGGTTTTGTGTCCCGTAAGTATCGGTAATCTGAAAAGTTGACAGATTGGAAACGCAATATCTGTCATTAATGTCACCGAAGAAACCGAGCGGTTAACCAGGTTTGACAACGGTACACAGCCCAACGTCTCGGTGATTATGATGACAGCAAAATGAAGGTTAGTTTTTGTCATCCGGTGAGGAGCGGCTAGAACTGCAAACAATCCGACGTTGCCACATGTGCGATAGCTCAAAGATTTTAAAATATCGGTATTTTTTCTTCTGTCATTCATACTAGAGTCTAGAGCTGAGTTCGGTTATTCCTCCGCGACCGTTTAGATGACATTGATGACAGACTTGGGCGTTCGGTAATGGATTTGGAGGCTTCAGACGAAAACGATTGATCGTTCGGTTATTTAAATTCCGAGGTCTTGGAGGGCCATCTTTTTCCTCGGCGCATTTAGACGGACGAGACGGAGGGAAAGTTCGCACATGCGCAACATTCTTGTTTTGAAATGTTGTGTTCGCCTCCCTTGTTGTTTTTGTTTTCTTTAAACTACAATATACTACAATAAGTTTTATGTTTATTTTACAATGGATTGTAATATGATTGATTACACGTTGGGACCATAAACTTTGTTAGCCTATGACGATAAAGAATTTTTTGACAGATAGTAAGCAAATCCGTTCGGAAATTTCTTCATGCTCTATTCGCTCGAAAGTCACGTGACTACAAATCACATTCCTCTGTGTCGTCTACTCCGTTTCGTCTGCGAGGAATTACCGAACTTAGCTAATGTCTAGGGCCTAGGGAAGGTGCGTTTGAGATTAGCACTCTTTTCACTCCGGACGTACCTAAGTGCACTCCGTCCGTTCGAGTATTAAAGTCGGAGCAAATGGAGTGAATCCGCTGGCGTTCGGGTATCGAAAACAGAGTGAAAAGTGTTTACTCCAAAAGTCCCGTCTCGCTGAGAGGTGCTTTAGGAGCGGGCATGCGCAACTGCGTTTGCAAATTTTATGGTTAAGTTAATTTTTTGTTTATGTCAGTTAAATTGGAATGTTTTCATTCTAAGCTGGGTTCATTCTAAAATGCATTTTAAAGTTTTGGTCCGTCATTGATGGAACCGTTATTTCCGCAGAATTCTCAACTTTTTCTTCAGAAATTTCTTCGTTTTCGGAGCTTTTCACAAAATTCTTCCTTGGCAAAGTTTAAAATGGGGATGAGAGAATTGAACATATTTAATAATTTTAATTAAATCCTTGTCTAAAATTTAACCCATATGCAAGTCAAACATATGTTTATTTTTAAGGTTATGTTTTTGCACTTTTGGCGTAGAGCGTTCGTCTTTGAAAGATTTACTCCCAAAACTCCGAAGTCACGTGACAAAAATCTACTTTCACTCCACTCCAAATCCGTTGGCAGTCCCGAACGTAGCTGGAATGGGCAGAGGAAGGAACAATAGTAGATTTTTTCGCACCGATCCCTCTTCGCTTGCAAGGAAAGAGACTGGTCAGGGCCCCTAACCAGGTGCTAACCCTGTTCCGACCTTAGGGTGCCCTCCGATCCACCGTTCGCTAGATTTTCTGGACAACAAAACATAATTTTTAGGTTAAGGTACCTAGACACGATTAATTTTTTGCTCGGGACCTTTAAAAAAAGACAAAACAAAATTTTTATCGAGGAAGGAGTGCTAACCCGTTTCCAATACACCTTTTAGAGCCGATTTCTTAATTTTTTATAATATTTTAAGTGACAAAAATTAAAAAAAGGATTCGAACCAAGACGTCTGGGTCAATAAGCGGACTCTATACCACTGCACTATGTGACTGATCTACCAGCAAAGGAAATAAAAGTTTACCGGTGCAAGACAAGGAAAACCGAAAATGGCAACGTCGGATTGTTTGCAGTTCTAGCCGCTCCCATCCGAGGAACCTTGAAATTTTGACACAACGACACAACTGTCATTTAGTCATTTGTGAATTTTACAAAAATAAATTAAAATATAATTAAATGTTCTCTGAAATTTTTATTTGATCAATAATGTCGTATATAACGGGCCCGGAGGTAGTGAGCTACGCCTGTAGTTGTGGGCTGTTGAAACCTATTCCACAGCTGTACTTTTGTAGGCATTGCTCCCAGCTTCGGTGCAGTTTTTGTGTCTGTCATGAGGTTAGTTTTGTCTCGTAATTTTATTATACTATAATAGGTAAGTATTTTTCTCCAGATCTCTGATTTTTTCTAGGTTGATTCCATATTCTGTGGTAAATGCTCTGAGAACATTCCTTCTGCCGAGGCTAGAATCAAAAGGAACAGGTGTGCAAACTGTTTTATTTGCCCCAGTTGTCAGCAAGAATTGTCTACTAGAATTGCATCAAAAGGGCCAGTGAATCCAGAGGATGCTAAATCACCAGTAAAGAAAACTTACTATCTGAGTTGTTATTTTTGTCGTTGGAGTTCTAGAGATGTTGGAATCCCTGATCAACCATCTGGTAGGGAAATTATATTATGATTTAAATATGAAGTCGTGTATTTCACTTTGAAAACCTTAATACAGTTAAAGATGGTTGTTTGTTAAACTTGGATAATATAGTAAACTTAAAATGAAATCTCTGCAAATACAATTTTTCATTATTTTAGCTACTGGTGGATGGCCAGAACGTGAGAATGTCCATGCTCTTCGTTTGCAAGAGCTTTTGGATACATACAAACAAATTATGTTATCCCAAAAGCAGCAGAAAGAGAGTGACAAGAAAAAGCAAAGGGGAAAATTTGTAAGCTACACAGTAAGTTTTTTAGGAAAGTTCTGTAAGGAAAAATTGAGTAAAAAATAATTTAGAAGAAATAAAAAGTACTATTTTATTATTATTTGTCCATAAACCTCTGGCAGTTTCATGTCTCACCATTATGAAAATTTTTATTTTGCTTACTAAGGTAATCTTTGTCTGAAAGATTTGTCAATCTCTTAATTTATTTACTAAACCATTACACAGGTAGATTTATCAAATTAAAAATATAAGATGTTGAAACCGAGGTTGAAACAATTTTTCTAACAGGTTGTTATTTTGATTTACTTTTATGTTGGCTTCAATAGAATAGATTTTTAAAGAAGGATAATTAAATGAAACTAATCAGAATTTGAAACAATTATTAGGAACCACAACAGTCATTTTTAGAGAAAAAATTGTAATTTTATTCTTTGCTATGTCATTTGTTAGGAAGCTTTAATATTTTAAGATTTGTACGTATAAGGTACCAAAAGTTAATATTTCTCTAAAACTATTGGTATTATAGGATGGTAGGAGTCTCCACAACTAAAAAATGCAGAAATTTTTGTTTTAGGACAGAACTGGTGTAACAGCTTCTGCTTTAAGAAAACGTATTGGTTTACCAGATATTCCCCATGCTATGTTAAAAAAACCAAAACCACCAGAACCAGTTATGGCAAAATCTGAAGTTGAAGAGCTGCCTGATGAAATATTTATGACACCAGTCAATTTCTTGGAAGGTATAACTAAACAAAATTTTAAAATAGTTGCAAAGTTAAAGATGGAAAATTTGTATTTGTTAACACTCATTAATATAATATATATATTATATGTATATATATATATATATATATATATATATATATATATATATATATATATATATATATATATATATATATATATATATATATATATATATATATAAACAGTTTAGTAAAATTTCCAATCGGATATAAAGAATTCAAGGACTATTCACAGTGCTACAGTATTTGTTACAAATTTTTCTATATTTTTTTCCCTTTTTATAGTTACCACCATCGAACAGAGACTTATGCAACCAGAATCTCAACCCACGACAGTTGATAAATTATTCCCAGTCCACAAACAGCTTTTTATTAAAAGGTCCCTAAGGTGTCGCGCTTGTGAACATAATGTTAGCAAACCTGAATACAATCCTAATTCTGTGAAGTTTAAAATTCAGCTTTTTGCCTAGTAAGTATTTATTTACAAGTAAATAGGGTAAAGTAAGGTATATTCATGACAATTTTAATACTTCTCGATATACTGTGGAACTTTTTGTTTATGGAAAGCTTTCTTGTTGCTGCACAAATGCCTTTATTTTCCAAAAATTGAAAAAATGACCTTACGCCACTTGGAAAATAAATGGCTCATAATGTGTCATATGATATGATCTATACTTAAACAACTGTAATAACATCCATAAAAATACTTTTTTTTTAGTTATCACATTCCTGAAATACGTATAGTAACAGTAGAGCCTTTGCGCGCAGGTAAAACCTGCGAACTTATACTGAAATTTACAAATCCTACTCAGCATCAAACAACTATTACAATCTTGGATCTAAATTTGTTAGAACAGTATCAGTTTGTTGAAGATCAAAAGATTGCTGATGTGGCGGAAAATTTAGAACAAACCTTGTCTCTTCAAGAGGTATGTATGTGCCTATTTCTACCAAGAAATTATTTACCTACTACACCACAAAAGAACAAAATACTGAAATTGCATTTTTGCTATGATTTTTTTGAAATTACTTACATGCAAACAGTTTCTTGCACTGTTCAAGCCACTGTTAATATAAGTACTCAAGTACTAGTACTACACAAAGGACACAACACAAATATCAAATATCCAAAAACATATTACACAACAAAATTAGGAAACCCGAAACACCTCTTAAACTAATAGTAAGTGCCGGCGCGACATAACGAAATGTAAATAAAAGTTTATGCAATTACAATGTGCAAATTACGTAATTAGTTTTTCTTTGTCTAACCCAAATGTTTTGCAATAGTATATTTCACGGAGCGGTTCGAGTGTATTTCCATTGTGGCCCGGGACAAGCCGAGAATCGGCGGCGTCAACGGTCACGCGCGCGCCAAAGAATTAGTATCTTAAGCTATACATGGTGTTGTAAAACTATATCAACAAAACTACAACACCCTGTATTGCTTAAGATAGAAGATTACCCACTAGTAGGTTGGTGGTTCCCGGGACCCATCTTTCTAATTTATTGCTTATCATGATAAAGGGTAGGCTGTTCCATTACAGGTCCTAAGGAATAGTTGAACAAATTCTCAGCCAAACACACAGACAGACAAGCAGGTATTTTTCGCGTTTATATAAAATCTAATTTTTGAAACTTCTCACAAGATCATGTGCAAATGTCATTCTTGTATACTTCTGATTTGTTTAGCTTTTACAGATTTGTAGCAATTTTAAATTATTTTCAATAATGTGGCACAAACTATACCGGGTGTCAACGAGATCACTTTCCGGCTGCCATTTCTTTAGTATTTAATCGAACAAGATGAAACTTGGCAGGAGTCGTAGGGTAATAAAAAGTAACTTTTCTAGGTACTTGTCAAATTTGAACGACTTCCGGTTTAGCCGGAAGTGACACCAACTTTAGATTTTCAAATGAGACACCCTGTATATTTCTTGATTTTTGGAATCTAGAGATCATTTTAAGGACAACTGTATTATTTTTATAACTTTTTGTGTCAATTTACTATTTTTAAAACAAATTTTTTGTTTTAATCTAGAGTGCCATGACCCACCTTAAATCGTTCAAATAGACGTGCACATCTGCCAAAAATACCTACACAATTTTATCACCTTTGATTTGTCTTACCAGAGCGTTCAAAGTTGACTAAATCACTTTTTTGATAATAACTTAAAAAAATTAAATACAACTATAACACTTTCATAGTATAATTAGATGTAGTTTCTTATTACGAATTCAACGGTGCATCACAACATCAAAATTCTCTTGGATTTTCTAAAGAAAACTGGATTTTATTGCAATAGCCATTTTATATGGTTTGATCAAACATGCAACTGCACGACGATCAAATCTGATATCTACTTAGCCTTGACAAAACTGAATAATAATAATGGGTGGCTGTAAACAATTCGCCTGGTAAGACAAATGAAAGGTGATAAAATTGTGTAGGTATTTTTGTGCAGGTGTAAACGTCTATTAGTACGATTTAAGGTGGGTCATGGCACTCTAGATTAAAACAAAAAATTTGCTTTAAAAATGTTAAATTGACACAAAAAGTAATAACTATAATACAGTTGTACGTAGAATGATCTCTAGATTCCAAAAATCAAAAATATACAGGGTGTCCCATTTGAAAATTCAAAGTTGGGGTCACTTCCGGCTAAACCGGAAGTCGTCGAAATTTGACAAGTACCTCGAAAAGTGTCTTTTTATTAGCCTATGACTCCTGCCAAGTTTCATCTTGTTCGATTAAAAACTGAATAAATGGGAGCCGGAAAGTGATCTCGTTGACACCCGGTATATAAACTATATATAACACTATGTTCGAGTTACTAGAGACCTGTTCGCGATTTCGTCCTCTTTTATTTTTACAATTTTTCGTGGAAACCCTTTATTTTTCCAGGTTAAAATATAGCTTATGAATGACCTGCATTAAATTATCTTTTCAATGATGAAATAACTCAGTTCAGTTCAACGCCTTCAACACCCAGTCTTGCTCTCTGTCACGCAAAAAATCTGGCAACGCTTACCCCATCCACATGAATGGCCAGGCCCTACAAAACAATGAAACATTCGATCTTGTTGGCGTCGCTGTTGAACATGATCTCAGCTGGCACAAACACATTACTTCAGTAGCCACATCGGCAGCTAAAAAGCTTGGGTTTCTCTTTCGAGCCAGAAAATACTTCTCCCCTTCCAACTTATACACTCTCTATGTTTCCCAAATAAGAACTAACCTAGAGTACTGTTCCCACATCTGGGGAGCGGCATCACATTTGACACTTAACATCCTTGATTCTATCCAAAAGAGAGCCATTCGACTTGTCAATGACCCAGCCCTCACGAGAAAACTCCCTTCTCTCGCTCATCGCCGCGCTGTTTGGGATTTATCCCTTTTCTACCGCTACTTCCACGGATTTTGCTCTGAAGAACTAGCCAGTATTATTCCCCCCTTGACTGTTCATAACAGAACAACAAGAGGCGCGTTGCGTATGCATCCCTTTACTGTCCAGCTACAAAAGCCTAGAACAGACCACTTCTCTCGCTCATTCATCCCTAGGGTCTCCAGATTATGGAACAAACCCAACCCAACCCAACCTGCAGATGTTTTCCCTTCCCGTCCCAACCTCCAATCCTTCAAATCCCGTGTCAATAGACTCAATTTCCCTTCCCTTCAGACGCCCACGGTACGTTAGTACTTAGACTTGAAGTCTACGTGGGATGTCTTAGATAAAAAAGCGGTTAAAATCGGTCCAGATTATCTCTTACATATAAACAAACACTCTATAATGTAAGTAGAGATAACACGAAACCAAATGGCATAACAAACTTAAAACAACAAAGTCAGCAGACCAATCGAATAAGTTGTCATTTGTCTTTTTGTTAAATGTCAAAACACAAATGGAGCGATAAATTTTTCTATGTAATAAATCAAATTGGAATAGTAATGGTATTTAAAAAAAGTTTGTTTGGAAAAGCAATATGATGCAGTATGCTAACATTGTAAATCCTTTCGCAGTTGCCGATAATTTGTCTGCCCTATTGCCAAAATAAACACTGATTTGTAGACGCAGAACGATTTTTGAATGAAATGTGTTGTTGATCTCCGCCTGTCTGTGCAAAAACCAATGCTGAAAACAATTTTTTTTAAAACGAATAAATAACATATGATGCAGGCCTTTTGGCGACCCTTGTACAGTTTCAAAAAATACACATTATGCACCAAAACAGACTTTGAACAATTTGTTATATGAACTTTATTTATTACACTACGCCGCGATCGTCATTTTATTTTATACAAAAATCCACAAACATTGTTTTGGCAGGTTGCCTCTAAAAATTACGAGAATTAGCGTAACTGGCAAAAGTAGTAGAGTTCAATTTTGATATTTAAGATTGATGTTAAAAATATTTTGATTTTGATCATTTAGTTTGCCGGGTGACCATGTCGTGTGGTATTTTTTAAAATAGAAATGTAAGCACTATTTTTGACGTATCATAATTTTTAGACGTTTGGTTATTCTTTGTACAATAATAGGGATTTTTAATTTTCTGTGTTCTAGTATTCTTTGTGATTATATGTAGATACAAGGGTACGTTTCTGTTTATGTGTTTTGTTAAAATAGTCAAGAAATTTTTGTTGCAAAAACAAATCATTACAAAGGAAATTAAATAGTAATGGAATAATTTTGTATGCCTGCCACTATTTTTTTGTTAATTAAAATTATCTTTTTGTGACTACAGTGGTACTTTTAATTCCTGAGGGATTAAAAAAATCAAATCTTAAAAACAAAAGCTTAAAAACATTGAAATTACAATATGATACAAATGGAGGAGGGGGAGCTTGAGCCCCGGAGCCCCCCCCCCCCCCCCCCGTAGATCCGCCACTGAGTGTAAATGTCTTGTGTTTTGATCTTACAGACTGATTATCCCTAAAGGTGCTTTGTATAATCGAAGACGAAACGTCGGAAAGCTATTTCACTTTGACACGGTCTAATCCTAAGACCTATGAATTTCTATATTAAGCTGTTTAATTATTGTATTTCGCGTTACTCTATCGGAATAACTAAATTACATTTTCTACCGATTTGCATCATTGCAAAAATCATTTACGTTATGTTTTATATTTTGACTATTTTACCTAAAAATACAACAAAAAATAATATATTATTTTTAGAAACAACCAATGTCTCTACCATCGCTTTCATCGAGTAGTCAGCCAAGTAGTCTGTTAAGTTTACCGCCCCGTCAACCATGTATTACCATTAAACCTAGGCAGATCAGCCAGGAAGTCAATTGCGATGTTGCCTTGCCTACCAGCACATTTATTTTACCACCGAGAGATGACGCTGCCGAATATGATGACTCTAGTGATACTCATAACATTGAGGATGATCCTAAGTAAGAGTTTTATTATTTTGTTTTATTAGCCTTATTTAGAGTGCTTACGTTATGTGTAAAATATTTGCAAATATTGAAATTTCATAGAGATGCTGAGAAACCTTAACACGTCCTACACATACTGCTTTTTGTGAAAGTCACACGGTTAATTCAAGGTATTTTTCCATTTATTTTTCAGATTAGTTAAATGGCGAAAATCTAACAAAGCTTTTATAAAACTTCAAGTTACGCCAGCTTCAGATTTGAAACTTAACGATGAAATTGTATGTGGCTTTACCATGCAGCACATTTACACAAACATTATTGCTGCCACTGTAGAAAATAAACAACCCCAGAAGTATGATCACAAAGTGAGAGTGTTTTTAAGGTTGGGTAATATTGTGGGTTCCGAGTAAATTATTAATTTGTGCTGCAGTTAGTTGGTTTTAGTACTAAACTAACATCTAATTCTCTCCATTCTTAAGTAGTGCTAAGTGGTACTAGTAACAGAAACGGCAGAACTGATTGAAGATCGAATTTACAAGCCTATATTGACCAGTGCAAGGGAATATATAATTTTGAATTTAGGGATCACATAACCAGTAAATAAGCAGCCTTGTAACGATTTTTTTCAGGTTGACAGTCTTTGGTTTAATTGCAAAGTAAAAGTTGCAAAATATAAAACAAAACCTGACGGTTCGCAATAATTAATTTACTAGGTTCCCATCCCAACAAGCATTTTTTCTTGTTAAAAGAAATTTCCTAACTAACCAATCATTAAAGAATGCTGATGTGTGATATTTATAAGACATGCACTATTTATTGTTTTGCTTAGAATTAATATTTTTGCATATTAGCTTTCATTATTTGATATACATATTATTGGTTTTTGTGTCTTATTAAGAATATTACTAATTTATTGTTCAAAGTTAACCTGGTTACTTAAAGTCTTAATTAATAAGATTTAATACTTTTACATTACATATATTCAGTTTTGATGCAATTTTATAATCGCCCAAAATGCTTAAATAAAATTTTAAAATACATAGTGGTTTTTGACTCTTTCCCAAATTAACTGAAAATTTGACATGAAAGCTTTAGGTTTCTTGTTATGGATGCTTAAAATTAAGGCTCCACTAACGAGATCTGTAAGGCAGTCAAAACGCGTGTGGGGAGAGGGCAAGTATGAAGGAAGCAAACTCTTTAAAGGACATCAGAAAATTTTGAGTTTAGATCTACAGGATGAGTTTTTTAAAGTGTTAAAATGAAATTTTGGTGAGTTAACAGGGAGATGGGGTGACATATTTAAACATATTTTTGACATTTACCCCCTCTCTCTATTTTGAGGGGTGGGGGTAACTTTGGAATTTTAAATGGGATGATGTACTTTTGTTTATAAAATTCGAATTTACTTAAAAAACTACGTATGTGTACAATTTTTTTATTTCTTCTTTCTGTTACGGAATTATGATTTATTAGGTAATAAAATAATAAAAATACATATTTACCATTTAAAAATATTTAAAGCCGTTTTCGAGATATCGCCTTGTAACGCTTTAAAAACTCACCCTGTATGCAAGCGCGGATCAAGGGGTATGACCCCTCAAAATCATCAATAATACATATAACTATTAAAATATAAAAAAGTTAAACATATATTACAGTTCCCTTAATGACCCCCCCCCCCCCCCCACCCACAACGAAGTTCTGGATCCGTGCCTGTCTGTGCGTGTGTAAATATTTATTGTATTCTAAAAACCAATAAATTATAATTATTATCATTACATACAGTGAGGACATAAAGTATGCATGGAATAAATTCATTATATAAAAAACGTCAAATTTTATGGAAAAACGCTCGGATACGTCAACTTTATTTTTATTTTCTACATAGATAGACAGATAGATAGATATATGCTTTATTGTCTAAAAATACATTCACATATATTTTCATTGACAAAGCAGATTTATGACTAGTGAAACTATACTAACTTATCTGATATTAAATAATGAATAATAAAAATACATAAGTTATAATTATTTTAAATTATCGCTAAAATATTCTTCAAGACAGTAATATGCATTTTTTACCAAAATCTTTTTAACTTCATTTTTAAATTTTCTTGTATCCTTTATATTTTTTATATGGTTTGGTAAGTGATTAAATACTTTTTTGCCTTCGAAAAAAATAGATGATTTAGTTAAAGATGATTTAGGAATGGGTAAAGGAATGTTATATTGAGTTCTTGTCATACGTTTACTCGAAGAGAAATTGCGACCATTTTTTGCAATAATGTTACAGTTTCTATAATAAATAAACACGGTAGTCAAAATCTCATATTTTAAAAATAAAGGTTTACAGTGAGACCTCGAATGACTTTTACACATAAATCTTAGAGCCCTTTTTTGTAAAACAAAAACAGAATTAAACAAAATTTTTGAACAGAGTCCCCAAAAGGGAATTCCATATTTTAAACTAGATTCTACAAGTGAATAATAAACTGATTTAGCTGTTTCTGTTCCTAGCTCCTTCGCTACAGTTTTTACTGCAAATGCTCCGCTAGCAATTTTTTTATTTAAATTTTCAATATGATTGGTAAATTTTAAATCTTTATCAATAAATATACCCAAAAATTTTACATTAGATTTATTTTCAATATAATTATTTGCTAAACTTAAATTGTTAATTTTTGTATTAAATGACATAATATTGGTCTTTTTAAAATTAAATACTAATAGATTAGAATCACACCATTCTTTAATTAAAGATAGATCACTATGACTCATTTTGTATAAGTCATTAGTGTCTTTAGAGTGCAACATAAGAGTGGTATCGTCTGCGAAAATAAAAAGATTTCCATAAATTGGAATATTAGCTAAATCATTGATATATAATAAAAATAAAATTGGTCCCAAAACAGATCCTTGTGGAACACCACAAGAAATTTTTAATTTATTAGACATTTTGTTACAAATTTTTACTTGTTAATATTTGGCATTATAGAGGGTGGCTCAAAAAAAATAGGACGTACCTATCTCAACTTTATTTGTTTAAATAGAACACTCTGTATATTTTACATTTTCGGATTCTACGTAAAATTCTAATAATTTTTTTATGTAGCATGTGATATACCTACATCGGACGGTTTTGGAATTATACAGATTTAAATTTTTTATTTTTTCGGGAATGTTAATTATTTATAGCACAATTATTTAGATGAAGTTTTTCCAAACAGGAGGATCGAGAGAAGACGGTTTATTGAGCGGTCAGCGAGATAACCAGATGTGACACCTTTGGACTTTTTTTTGGAGTTGTTTAAAAAGAAGTATTCAGAACAAAACCAACCAAACTTGATGATTTAAATATTCGCATTCGAAATGAAATTCGACTAATATCTCCTAATGTACCGCATATAATCAAATACAGTTTGTAAATATACTTGGTTAGGGCCAAGTAGAAAATGCTGAACATTTTGAACATCTAATTAAATATCATTAAATTACCTTTAAAGAATACCCAATATCATGCATCACCTACTGTTAGTGTTAATTCGGTCAATTTTTCAAAAATTTAATACTGTTATTTTTTTAAGTTTAATTCGTTAAAAATAAAATATTTTCTTATTCCATTTATTTTTTGACAGCCTGTTTAAATTCTAATAAAACAGTGGAAACTCAGGTCAGTTTAGTTTAATTTAGGAAAAAAGTTCTAAAAGCATCTCTCTTCCATGTCCATTAGTTTTAAGCTGTGAATGGTAATTGTTGAAAAAAGTTTCTCAATGTCCATTTTTTGAACGACCCTGTATGATAAAAAACATTATGAAATATTGCAATACATTCAAATAAATTTTAGACATTTATAACTTTTGTCATGTTGGAAAAGATTTTGCGATAATTAATTATTTACCATTATTCTTTTGCTGCTACCACCGTAAAAAATAAGACTACAAATTAACTTTAAACCTGTATTCCAAAACTATCTGATATAGGTATATCACACACGTGAAAAGTGTTCAGAATTTTTGCGAAGAATTCGAAGATGTAAAAATATACAGGGCGTTTCATTTAAAAAAATAAACTTGACGTACTTCCTACCTTTTTTAAGCTACCCGGTATAATGACAAATATTTTTAGAATATGTAGAAAATGAAATTAAAAAGTATTTTTTACAAGATTTTATTTACATAATGAATTTATTCCATACTTTATGTCCTCACTGTATATTTAAATTGATATACTAGAGCTTGTTAAGTGTTTTCAAAAGTATACCTCTTGAGAAAAGTACCTAAGAATGGAAGTTTTGCAAGTTGTTATGAAAACATGAATTCAAAATAAAATTTTTAGTTTTTGATTTGATTACCATTTAAAAAATATACTTAGAGAGCGAATATTTTTTTTAGGTGTTGCGATTTTGACGAAATTTTTCTATTAAAAAGTTTGTCTCCTGAATGTTTTTGGTAATTGGTACCGTTCTATTAAAAAAAAAACGTTCACTTCAAATGTACCTACAATAACTAGGGTCGATTGATGCTTTCTGGAAATCGGACGGAAAAATGGACGATTTTTTGACTCATTTGCCATTTTATATATTATTCAATAACAAATCCTCAAGGGTTGAAAATTTAGTGGTTATATTTTATTTCAAAACAAACATGATGCATTTTTCGGCTTTATTAATTAGAATGTTCTGAATTTTTCTTATTTGGCCATAAACCAAAATATTTAACTCATTTTTGGTATTTACTTTGATAAATCCGCTTGCAAGCACCGCATTTTCCTTTCCCTTTATACTTAAATTATTTTAACATTTACAGCCAGATTCACTAAGGTTTAAGACAGTACTGGCTCAAATTAAGATCTTCTAGTTATGTTTTGACAGGTTTTTGTCCTGTCATTGTTAATAAGTTATCATTAAAAACTTAAATGAATTATTTTGATATTTCAGCGACTCGCTTGGTTTCCAAATGATTTTCATCTTGGAACAGGTTGTTAGGATGAATTTAGTTCTATTATTATCGAAAGTACGTACTAAAATTGCCCTTTTCTTTATAAATTTGCCAAAAAACCTCAGAAACAAATTTATAATATAAAACGTAGTCGTCTTATTCTTACACTTGTCAGTTTAAAACTTTTGGTTGTCAAATTAGACCGGACTAGCGTTGGAGAATCTGGACGTTATTTTTTAGTAAAAACACATTTTTACATTAATATTATAACTTTATTACTTAACGTAAAATATAAAAAGTCATAAATTTACAATCTACGACCACGACGACCGCCCTTCCTACGAGTGGAATCAGATGGTATGGGAGTAACATCTTCGATACGTCCTATTTTCATGTTAGAACGGGCTAAAGCTCTAAGGGCGCTCTGGGCACCAGGTCCAGGGGTCTTAGTTTTGTTTCCTCCAGTAGCCCTAAGTTTAATGTGGAGAGCTGTGATACCAAGTGATCTACATTTCTCAGCTACATCCTAGAAAATAAACACAATTATCAGTAGAAAATAATATATAATGTACAGGTTGGGTGATGTTGATTTTTAAAATCATTTGCTCTTTAAAGTTATAAGATATTTTTACACCATTCTATCAGCTGCATTGAAAAATTATCAGTGCAAAACATCACATGCCTGGCCCTTAACCATAAATTTGTAATAATAATAATAATAATAATAATAATAATAGGCTTTATTGTCTAACAGAACTACATCCATTAATAAGACAATGTTATGTATTAAAACCTAAGGAAAAATTTTATATAATACCATAATACTTAGTTACCACTCAATGAGGGGATAAAAACACACTTATAAACTATAATCCATACAATCTACCTTCACAGCCCATTCACAAAGTTTAATGTGTTAAAAAAATATAAGTGATACAATCAACTGGTCCCTCATACACAATGTTAAATAAATTTGCTTTTCACTGATGCTACAAATTGAGCAACAGTGAGGCCATTCATATCAATGTCAGCGCAGACAGTGTTAAATATGCTCATTGACTGAAAGAGTGGGCTTTTTACTAAAAAGTTAGTTTTAGGAATATGAAACATAAGAGGGTGTCTAACTAGGCGTGGGGGTACACCAAAGTTGACTTGGTATAAGAGATCCGAGCAGTCAATTAGTGATCTGCATAATTTAAATAAGAATAGACATAGCATATATTTTCTCCGGTCATGCAGGGATGGGATCAGAAGCCTATTGAGGAGTACGTTATGATCAATACCTCTAGGAGGAAAGACTCCATCGGATTTAAACCAAAGAAATTTTACGAATTTACGTTGAACATTCTCAAGTTGAGTTATGTATTTGTTATATATGGGATGCCATATAATCGCGCCGTACTCAAGTTTGGGTCGTACATAACTGTAATATAATATTTTTAATGTTTGAGTATTCGTAAAGCCTTTGGAATTCCGCATGATGAACCCCATTGACCTACTTGCACTATTACAAACCTGATCTACATGAGCTGAAAACGAGAGTCTGGGATCGAAGGTAATGCCAAGGTCTTTAAATACATCGCAACGCTGAATTACGGTACTACCTAAAGTGTACATAAAATTGGTAATGTTTAGTTTGTTTGCATACGTCATTGCAAAGCATTTGTCCACATTAAGTGGCAAATGATTAGTATGGCACCAGTCATTGACAGCGTGTACATCCCTCTGTAAGCCAATGCAGTCGCTAAGGCTCCGAATAACTTTAAATAGTTTGACATCGTCCGCAAAAAGTAGGACTTCGCTCGTGATATTTCTTGTGATATCATTGATAAGCAGCGAAAACAAAAGTGGGGCGAGATTGCTACCTTGCGGGGCACCACTGGTTGCCACGAACTTGTTGGACCTATGGCCGCTAATTTCCACATACTGAAACCTGTCGGTCAGGTACGATTTTAAAAAAGAATCATCAAGTAAATTCAATAGTAAGAAAAAAGAACTAAAAACTAATATAGACTTTAACAGAGATATATTAAAGTAAACCGTCTAAATAAATAAGAACACTATATAAAAAAGTGTCCAAGACATTATCAGAGTGCAAAATTATTGCAAAATATTCTTGAATACTACATAGACTTTTTCCACTAAAAATAGGAATCTATTAAAAGTTAAACTTAAAAAACATATATGTTAAAATACTAAGATGTTCCTTTTTTCTTTCCAACGCAAATATATTTAAAAAATTCATTACTGTTTAAAACAAAAATTGGACCTAAAATGCTTAGGAAGCTCGTCCTGTATGGAAATAGGCATACCACTTGCGATTGCAGTTGCCTCTTATTTTTTAAACAGAAAATAAGATTTTTCTACAATAGAGATTACATCTTGTTCAATAGCAATGTTCTATTTATTTTCAAATTAGGTACCAGCCATATAGGTACGTGTTTGCCAGAGCTATTTAGAAAAAATACCTATTCAAGTAAAACATCACTTTTTTCTAGTGGCAGAGGGGTATACAGCTGGCTAGAGTTGTGCCTTGGTCAATTGACCGGTCAATTTGATCACGGTCAAATATTAGGTAGTCAAATACTAATTAAAATTGCTCCATGTCGAAATAGAGTGCGGATATAGAGCCAACCTGTACAATCGCATTTCGGGGAATCGCCGGCACCAATCGATGGTCTATGCCAGTTTCGGGGAAATCCCCAGTACATTCAGTGGCGTTATTCATCATGAAAATTTAGCAAGTTCAGTTTATTTTTCACTTTCACAAATTTTATTCTCCTTTATAATTGGTACTAATGGTATTATCAAGTGTGATCACAAATAGGTCTTACAAAAATGTAATAGTGCAAAAATGACTGATCAATAATATGAAAAAAGATCTATTCTGAAAGAATTGTCGGTCAATTGACCAAAAAGTTGTTGACCAGTGAAAGGCACAACTCTAATTGTAGATAATTACTTAATACTGTTTTCATGAAAAATCATGTGTAGAATTTTTTATAAAGGCCTAAAAAATTATTGTCTTAGTTCACTTCTCCCTTACATTATAGAAAGTAGTACATGTAAAAATATAAATTATGAACCACAAAAATTTGATTTTTGTATTTTCTATCTATTATATATTTAAAGAGTTTGAAACTTTTCCTCTTGAATCTCCAAATTTTTACATCAATCAAACAAAATGAACAACTCGAGAAAATTAAAATAGCTGTTTAGGTTTGTTAAAAAACAACTTACTTGAGCAGCCAACATAGCAGCGTAGGGAGAAGCTTCATCTCTGTCGGCTTTTACTTTCATGCCTCCAGTAACTCTGGAAATAGTTTCTCTTCCAGACAAATCAGTAACATGTACGAAGGTATCATTAAAGCTGGCAAAAATATGTGCTACTCCAAAGACAATTTCTCCTTCGCGAACTTGAGGTCCCAAGGATACTTGGACTTCTTCTTTTTGAACCTTTCCTTTCCTTGGTGCCATTTTTTTGCCTAAAAATTAAAGATATTTACCTTTTGTTTTCTTCTACATTAATACCGTAGAATGTCAACAAAAACGTATCGTCAATCATCCTAGATTGACTTGAAGAAAAACGTGCACACTATAGTTCTGGAAACATTTGAATATCTCCGGCACCATTTTCCAATGATATTATTGTGTTTTTAAATCATTTTCTATACAAATTTCCAAAGAAAAATTCCGAAAACCATACCTGCAATGCGTTTCAATCAGTGAAACTTCAATAAGAGGGCGCTTTTCATTGTCAAAAGTGACAGCCGTCAACAGTTTCTTCTTTAGCAATTGTTCGGCTTTATCTAGTTTAGGTCTATGAGCAAGGAACATAAAAGGGTTTTGATTCTATGAAGAACTTTGAAGAATATTTACTTTATTCGCAAATTTCCATGAGACAGATACGGTGAGTTCGCCATTGCAATTCGGAGCTTTCTGAGAGTACTTTATCGTGCATTTTCACTCGTAGAACTAAGACTCTTAAAATTATTTCACATTCTCCTTATTTATAGTTTCTCGAGTGCGAGAATAGCCCCAGGGAGTACGAATCTCGATTCAGAGGTGCAACTCCGGGTGGTTATAGTTTTTTTTTTATAATAGTCACAAAGGGATCATGTTGTTTTTGTCTGCCGATCATTCGACATCGAACGTAAAAGAGCGAAAAAATATCGTTTTGTGTCTACAAAAAGAAAACTATGACCTCGCAGAGTCCCACTACTATTATCTCACTCACTTTAACCTCTGTTAAATAAAGAATCATTGTCAACCCGACGATCGAGTTGAGTGTCGTACTCTGGTCCCAAGGAGCAATATAAAGCGCCCAAGTTTCTCCAAAGAAAAACGCCAGTGGCAGTTTATTATCCTCCGGATAGGAAGAAGAGCCGAAGTACTGTAAACCTAACCTCAATTTTTAAAAACAAACAAATAAATGATAGATTAAACTACCTCAAATTTAGGATGTGACATGAGTAGAATTATTTAATTAAAATTTGTTAACGATATGTAATAAAATAGGGGAAATGATAATGCATTTTTTAAAATATTATTTAATACTTCAGATAAAATTATCATTTTTTACATTAGCATGTGCTTCTTTTATTAATTAATTGATTAGTCTATTGTAAAATGTGGTATAAAAATCCGATAAATTTGGTTTACATAATTTCATTTGTGGTATGTAAAGAGTTTAAGTAGTGTTTATATTTTTATAAATGTTATTTACTTATGTTTTAGGACTTATTTGCTATTGGTTTAACATTTCCATTATTCAGTACTCATTTAAGGAATTTAGGAGCCTCACATACTTCTATCGGAATACTTTCATCGCTTTATGCAGGAATTCAAGTTATTTCTGGTCCAGTTATAGTAAGTATTATCCATGTGATGTTACACAGCAGATAGAAAATTGGGTATTTTATTGAAAATGTACAATTTATACAAATTTCTAAAACATTTACCCAATCCTGTGTTTATGAATAACACTGCCTAACTTCAATTTGAGCTGCTTTGCCTACATTTCTTGTTATTTAATTAGCCGTGTAACAGATTTAACAAAATATATTCTTTAAAATGTTGGAAAAAACCACTCTACCATAATAAGATATTAATCTTACAGTGACAGTACCGGAGATATATTTAATAAGTTATAGTTTCTTTTTAGGGTGGTTGGACAGATGTTAGAGGTAGAAAAAGTGTTTTAAAACAGATTCTGTTGATTTGTGGAATTTGCTATGGCTTGCTAGGGTTTACAGAGTCATTTACTGTAATTGTAGTTTTAAGAATCATATTAGGTAAGTTATTTTAATTTATTTACTCCAAATATTATTAAATCATTAATTATTATTGGCATAACTAGGACGTGTTTCTGGGGGGAGGGGGGGGGGGGGCCGGGTTTACAGTTGGGGCAACATTTATACAACATATAACCAATCACAGCCAAGTCATATTTTGTTTTTCTATACTTACCTATTACATCTTGACTGACAAAGTGACGCAGCGAGGGGGGTTTTAAGAGTAAAACGCTTTTAATGAATTAACAAGTTTTTTAAACAATTACCAGAGAAGAAAATAGCATTGCCATCATTACCGTCCCAGGCGCGGATTTAGGGGGGCGCCGCCCCCTAAAACATTGTACAAAAAGGATTTCAATTATTACCAATTGTAAACAAAAACAAACATTTGCGGTCTATGTAAGGTCTTGAAATGAATTATTCCACTAAAATATGAATAATAGATCAATACTAATACATAATATAAAAAATCCAAGCCTTTTTTCGCATTTTTGATTTACATGCTCTTAGATTGTTTCTGAAAACATTCCTTACACATCTCACTGTGATCTTATTAAAATTTTTGAAAAAAAAATCGTTTTTTTTTTTTTTCAAAAAACATCCCTTGGTAAAGTAATTTTTTTCGAAAAAACAGGTTTTTCGAAAACAGGCTAATGAAATTTTGCAAACATATTTTCTCAAATAAGTACACATACATATTTCGAACAAACATTCTTTAAAAATGTACTGGCAGCTTTTTCAAATATGCTTTTCTGAAAACGGATTTTCGAAAACACATATTTCGAAAGTACATTTTTTCAAAAACGTCTTCAAAAAATAATTTTTAAAAAAATAGGTACCTAAGTACTTACATTTTCCGATTTTTTCGGAAACAGTATCTAGAAAATTAAATTGTGAACTCTAGTAGCTTGGAAAATATTAATGAAAAAGAGACGAAAAAAGATCCTGAACAAACCTATTTCAGGTTTCCTTAGGTTTGGTACGTTACTTTCTTATAAATTACTTTTTAAAAAAGCCGTTGCTGGAAAAAATTAAAATTCGAAAAAATTTAATTTCGAAAAAGATATTCTCTGAAAAAATGTAAGTATTTTTGGAAAATTGGTTTTAGAAAAATTGTACTTTCGTAAGTACTCCACTTTTCTGGAAAGTCAGGGAATTCAAAAGTGGTCAGGGAAATCAGGGAATGTCAGGGAAAACTAGTTGAAAACCTGTAAGATTTGTCTTTTCCAGTTTTAGATAAAAATAATTTCATTTCCTAACGAAATTAAAAATAAACTGGGTCTGTCTTATCATAAATATAATTTCATTTCATAACAAAATTGAAAATAAGGTAATAAAAGTAGATAATAAACTATCTACAGTAGATATCGTTTATAACGACGTTGAAGGGACCGGCAAAATTCGGTCGTTATAACCGTAGGTTACTATACCCAAACCTCGATCCAAACATATCATATTAATACTCAAAAATATGTATGTACATTTCACTTTTGATAGAAAAGAGTATATTTACAGATAAATGAGTGGAAAAAGCTTAAACAACAAAAACAATATTCTAATATGTTACAAAACAACAAACAATCCTCAACTTATTTTAAAAACAACTAATTTTTTAAAAATTTTAATCAAATGTTAAGAAAATCGGTTATTTTGGTTTGTTTTTGTAAGTTTTTGTTTTGTAAAAGGTTTCAATAATTTTTTTCAAATGTAGCAAGGCAAAATCAGTTTCAGATTCTTTTAAATTTTGATTAAATGTGAAAAAAAGTTGAATTGTTTGAACTGCTGAAAATGCATCCTATAGTAGGTGGTTGGAGCTTGATAATTTCGTCCTTTTCTACTTCGTCAGTGATTATTTGACTCCAAATTAGGATTTGAGCGAGCTAAAATTTAATCTTCGGTCATATCATCTTCCGTTTCGAGTTCTTCGTCAATATTTGAAAAATTTTCCCAACATTCTAGTGTTGCCAGGTTAACTACAGGTAAAGTGTGGAGTCATTCAGTTAATGGTAGGTAACTCGGTAATTCCCCTAGCTAATTCGGTAATTCCCCGACGTTTTCTTATTACGCGTAGTGAGTCCGTCCTTATAAAAGATAATTTGACCCAAAGTTTACCACTTACCACATTTTCCGTCGCTATATTAGTTTAGGGGCAATATCCGATGTCGTTATAAACGATAGGTCTCACGTATAAAAAGCATTATTTCTGGCCGGGCTTATAAAATTTCGTTGCATTAACCGATATGTCGTTGTATTAGATGTCGTTATAAACGATATTTACTGTATCAACTATAAAAAGTAATTTTCTTACTCGGTTAGCTTTAAAGTCATGGAAATTTTGTTTAAGTAGAGCTGGAAAGTCAGGGATTGTCAGGGAATTCGATTTAAGAATTTTGGTGGTAACCTCGGTGGTAACTTGTCTATGATGGTAACCCTGCATAAATAAAAAAATGCTACAATATTACCACTTTTATATTAATCAACCAATTTGTCCTGTTGCGTGTAACATAAGATTCTGTTTTTTCAACAAACATCTTTTTTGATGTTAAATTAAGTAAATTTTTTCGAAAAACAGCTTCTTCGAAAGATGCTTTTTCGGAAATGGATCTACAAAATTTTTTCGAAAATATTTTTTGTAAAAAAATCTCTCAAATATACATTTTCCGAAAATATATATCATGAACTAACCTAAAACGAACCGTTTTTGTGTTTGGTCAGGTTTACGTTTCCTTGTATCTGCTATGTTACTTTCAAAAAGTGTTTTTTTTTTTAAATATTAATATTCGAGGTATTTTTCGAAACAATGCTGGAAACAATGTACTTTCTAAAAACATGTTTTCTTAAAAAAATATGGTTTCGAAAAGTGGGTTAAAAAAAAATTCGAAAAGTTGGTTTCCGAAAATTTTGAAACCATCCCTAGTTTTCGAATAACTGTATTATGGAAAAAGTTCTGTTTTTGAGAAAATATATTTCATTTTATTGTAAATGTTTGTGGTTGCAATATGCAAACAATCTTTCTTTGCGTGAAGAATTGAGGCTGGTATTGGGGTTGGGGGGAAGCAACGACAAGCTTGCCCCCCTGGGTCCGCCCTTGTTACGCCAGTGATAATTGTAATATATAATTTCCATATAGGTCTACTTAAATCATAATTGTATCTAATAAATGTATAACAAGTAAATAGGAATTTGACTGTAGTGTGGCTACTTTTAAGTTTTTTCTTTATAATTTTAGGGGTTGTTAAGCATATTCAAAGCATTTCCAAGGCTGTGATATCTGATATTTTACCTGCCGAAAAGCACACTGAAGCTTTTGGTAAATCTGCTGCCATTTCTGGTGTAGGTTTTATAGTGGGACCATTTTTTGGAGGTCAAATTTCAGACTTAAAAAATGGATTTAGTTATGTATGTTGTTTAACTATGATTTTGTTTTGGATGAATATTTGTAAGTTATTTTAGAGATTACTAATATCCTTTCTTAGGTGGCTTTAATTTGTTTCACTTACATATAAAACTTCCAGCCCTGACGCATTCAGTGGTCAAAAGAACTGGCAGCTTTATTGACAGAATAGCACATTAACAAACTAACTCAGTATTTCATAATTTCTTAAACATGTTCATTGAAAGTTTGCTAAATGCGTTAGCATACTTGTATAGTGTTTGATAATTTTACATTGTTTTTCTATTATATTTTAGTTGTTGCTTCCTACCTACCAGACGTAAATAAGCCAAAGAAAAATGACAACAATCATTCCAGAAATTTAGTAAACAACCAAAATGGCGTCTTGAATCAAGTAAAATTTGAGTTAAAAAAAGCCATTATCGATTTAAAAAGCATAGACTGGCATGTTCATTGGGAAGCCTTTACGTTAAGATTTTTGTTTAGCTTGACAATGACGACATTTTTTGGTAGCCAGTCGATATTACTTAAAGAGAAATATGAGCTATCTCCAAAATACTCTGGATATGTCATATCATATTTCAGTGTAATAGGAACGTGTTCAGCATACTTCTTAGATAAAATTAATAGGTTTTATAGAACCAATGATTCGCGAACAAGGCTTCTACATTTTTTTACTCTCCAGGCACTATGTGTGTTAGCTGTATACTTATCACCAAATCTTTATACATACCTTTTTATTTTACTTCCATTTTCTCTTGCTGCTACTGCACTTAGAATAATTTCAATGGAATTAATAATACAAAGAGCAGTTGGGGAGCATAGAGGGTCATTGAGTGGAGCATCGAATAGTGTTATGTCAGTATCACGGTTTTTGTCTCCACTAATCACAGGCGTTTTGGGTGATATATTGGGGCACGAGTCTGTGATTTTGGTTGCGCTAATACCTGCGTTAATGGGCGTATTTTTATGCATACATTTAAGAGCTAATTCGAATGATCCTAATAGATAAAATAAATTAATTTCCTTAGGTTGTAGTACCTCTAAATAATTGTATTTGTGATTGACAGTGATGGTATTATTTTTGTATATTTCTGTAAATATATATGTTTGTCTGTTTACACTTTTTTTTTATTAATTTGTCATTTTGCTACTGATATGCATTATACAGTACCTAAAAATGCAAAAACATCAAATTATGCCCATAGTAAACGTGCAGTATTTATAATAATTTCATTCAGATTATGGAACAAATTGCCTGCAGATGTTTTCCCTTCCCGTCCCAACCTCCAATCATTCAAATCCCGTATCAATAGACTACATTTCCCTTCTCTTCAGACGCCCACGGTACGTTAGTACTTAGGCTTGAGGTCTACGTGGGATGTCTTAGATAAAAAAAAAAGTAAAATGTCAAATAAAAAACGTTCTAAATCTTCTAGTTAATCAGAATCAAAAATTGTAAGAGAAAATTCAACTTTGTGAATTATGAATTAACATCATAAAATGGGACTTAGCAAAATAATGTGCTTTTAATTCATAATTCATAAAATTCAAATTTTCTATTTTAATTTTGAGTTTTTATTAATTGTTTTATAGCTTTTTTATTTTAAGTTTCTTACTAAAACAATAACGCAGGTTTAGTCTCGACACTATTTTTTTATTTAAGCACAACATACACTAGAAACGAAAATTTACCCATTATGAATCTAATTTTTTTGCCAAGCAAAACTTTTTACGGATCTTTTAAAATCTGGTCCATTTATCTTGTCAACCCCATATCTGGACATACTGTATATATGTGTCAAGAATATGATGATATTGGCGACTCAAATTAAGAACGTGGCGTCCTCTTCAGCCGATTTGCTAACTATTATAAAGGGGAATGTTTTCGTTTCGTCTTTGTCTTCATTTTCGTGTTATCTGTCATCTTTGTCAATTTCGTCGTCTACACTTTTCATGATTCATGAAAACTGAACATTTAATGAACATCAGAATATTCGTTCAGTAAAAATAAGACGTAATTTTGCGCCGTCAATAAAAGTGCAAGAGGGTCTACTTTTTGTTATTTTTACTGATTATTATTAAAAAATGAAAACAAAATGAACAGTAATAACACATGAAACAAGTTCTCACAAGTCATAAGTGAATAGTTTCCTGGTTGTATATTTGTGCCGAGATTGTTTTTTATCAAGACGGGATCTATTTAAGTAGCTAGTTATTTTGGATAGAGTTAGGTATCCATTGGCGATTGGCATTATTTTGTCACACGAAAAAGCAGTTCCTTTTTATTATTACTCTATAACCACCTTAGAGTAACTTTCTTAAGTTCGTTTATTTCCCAACCAATACCATCAGGAATTTAAGACTACTGTAAATTGCAATTACTGCACGCCGCACGCGTGCAGCTTACACTGTGCTGTTTTGCAATGATTGTTCTTTATCCATAAAAAAAAACCTTGCCAGTGAGATATATTATTTATGTATCTGAACGATTTTACTGACGTAAATTGGAATACGATGCCCGATGTTCGAATGATAATTCCTTGGAATGAATTTATAACCGTTCTGAAATGTATTCCGAACATGTATATAGCCACGAAATGAAAAATGTTAATTGCTCCATTAACAATTTAAATAAAAGCAATTCATTTTACTTTTGATTTAGATAATTATATGGGTGTTTTTTTATCTCTTTAATTGGTTATAAAGTGTAGTTCAAGAAGTTTCCAACAAATGCGAAAATCTTTAATAATCATCATTCATCATTCATCGCAATGTAAGATTAGGTATTGCAACAAGTACAACACACACATCTCGAAACAAAATAAACCGTTGCAGGCATTGCAGGGAGAGATACAAGAAAATCGCCTAAAAAATAAATAAGTAGGTACAGTTAATATTTTTAGAAATAAAGCGAAATGTTTTTAATCAGTCAGAGCCAGTTTAGAATCAGGTAGTTATCAGTAGAAAATGCACTATTTTTCTGTCTAGGTTTCGTGGCAGTATAGTGACTGGAAGTGTATCTTTTTATTAGTAAAGAGGGCAGTATGAATCTCGTTTGCAATATTTAAACTGGAAAAAATGCAGTATAACACGGGTTTGCTGCTGCTTTCTTTAGTATTTTGTTATTACTACGTAAAAAATCAGTAGTTACCTGCTATGCTGTGCTTTAATATAGAATATTTTTGGTTCAATTAATAGTTAGCCGTAGGATGAACGGCAGTATAGTGACTAGCTACCGTCTTTCCTATTATAAATTATCCTGTTGACCCTGATAGCTAAAGAAAAGAGGAGTATTTAATGCACTCTTTTGTAGGAAAATATAACATTCCAAAAACGTAACTACTAAGCAAGAGGGCAGCAAGTCTGTTTTGCTGCTCTTTTGTGTAGTAATATACTCGCCAATTATTATTTAACTTCAGTAAAATTTGGCATCCAATCGATATACTGCTCCCCACTTAACCTGAGCAAACCTCGTCCGCCCGATCTCCGCCCACCTACCGCGCTACCCACCGCCGACGGCACCAACGCCGTATCACATCGCGTATGCGCGGAGCTGAGAGGGGAGCGTTTCGACTTAAAAATTTTTAAAAACGTGACGTTCCTTACATCGTGAGAACTATTTTTTGTCGAAAAACTTTTTCTCTAAAACCCGTTAAGTATAAGGAAATAAACAATTAAATTGTTTATAATAATTGATCGCGCTAAATTTTTTCAATCCTCATAATTTTGGCAATCAAAAAAATCATGATTTAAAAAAAAATCGATTTCTGATTTTTTTTTTAAATCATAATTTTTATCAACCCTGCTTTCCGCCCTGGTACAAAATTGAAATGGCCGCCCCAGGTGTGTAGTCGGGCACTTTGTAATGCTCTTAATTGTGGACCTTTTTTGCAAATCCTCCAACTCTAGAGATTTTTTTTTTGCAAGCGGTCGACCTTTTTTTTTGAAACATTCGCCGGAATTAAGCTATCAATTTTTTTTACCAATTATTCTTCCAGAACTAAACTATCGACGGTTTTTCGGTACAAAATAGAGCCTCAGCCGCCTCTCGTGTTTGGAGGCCCTGGTGCGATGACACCATCAACACCCTGTCCAGGAACGCCCCTAGGCAGACGTACAAACGAACGGCGAAATATCACTATAGATGGTTCCACTGAGTGTTTATGATTTTTATAATTTTATTGCCCCTGTGATTTTCTATAGTTTTAAATTCATCTAATATACAGGGTAATTGCTAAGTTGGTACTTTTTTAACTGTGTATAGAATTCGTGATTTTTAAAAGTTTAATATTAATAATATTAAATATTATTATGTTGTTTATCATTATTTAAATCCAGGGTCGCATTAAATAAAGTTGCTTCAAAGTTAATATAATTCGATTAAGGTTTAATAATAATGAAATAGCATAACTTTCGTTAAGTGACATTATTTATTTTGAAACGGTTAATTTTTCTGCCTCCATTTAAACGGGATTCAAATTTGTGAAGCAGTTTTCGAAATTGCCGTGGACCAAATAATAGCCACCATTATCTCCTGTTACGTTTAAACATTCACAAACAGTTATATAGTGAAGCTTTAGTCATTTGATGTGATTATAAGTATGTTATTAATTAAATCATATAATTTGGTACCAAAGTTATCCATAACAATTCAACATGCAATTATTCGACCAGTAATAGTTCTTTAGTGTCAGTCTGTTAGTTTTTGGGTTATCGCTATGAAAATTTTATGGTTTTAAAACGGTCATTTCATATTAATTAACAAGATAGCGAAAATGGGTAATGTCTTCCTTATTGAATAATAAAATTTTAATTGGACATGATTTGCTGCATTTGCAAGAAATGCGAAATAATTGTAAGAACGTTGTTACAATGTAGAGTCGTATTATTACTTTATATATAAAAGGTTGTTAAAAGAATGATATCTGTAGATGACGACTGTGAGTAGAACAGTGGCGTGAGGTGAAATTTCCAAGTTGTATATTTCTGTTTCTACTTACAGGACCCGTACCAAATTTAGGGGTTTTAATAGTGAGCCCACAGGCAATGTTTTTATGAAGAAAAAAACATTTTTAAATTGCGAAAAAAAGTTGATTTTTTGCGCAGCTTCCCCTGGGGATAAATGAACACGTTTAGGTATTTTATTTATTATTTTTTCTAAACAATTTTGATATTTTGTCGAGAAAATTTAAAATTTAAGAGAAAAAAATATGTTAGTAGAAAGTTATAGTTATCTGACTTTTTTTTAAATTATATTTTAGGTTTAAAAATTTAAACTTCTACAAATTCTACTAACATATTTTTTTCTCTTAAAATTTAAAACTTCTTGACAAAATAATGTGAAATTTGTTTAGAAAAAATAAAATACCTTAACGTGTTCATTTTTTTCCTAGGGGAAGCTGCGCAAAAAATCAACTTATTTTCGCAAATTACAAAATGTTTTTTTCTTCATCTAAACATTCCCAGTGGGCTCACTATTAAAATCCCTAAATTTGCTCCTGTAAGTAGGAACAGAGATATACAACTTTGAAATTTCACCACACGCGCCTGGTAGAGTGTGTAGAAATTCAATTTTTCGGTGTGCAGGAAAGCATAGTATGCCATTAACGGCATTAACAATGGTGAGTACCGGGTGGTGCGTCCGAACAGGACACATGGGATTTTCCATGTAAATTTCGAGGTGGTCAAATATCCGCTCCCGTATTGATTTTAAAGAAAACTTTTATTAAGACTTTTTAAAGAGCTTAATGAGAGTAAATTGTCTGCCAATTTTTAACTTTTTTAGGTACACATACCGTTTTTAAGGTATTAAGAAAATTTTGAATTTAAAATAGCTTAAATCTGGAGTTCGATTCTGTTTCATTTTAATTCAGGTTAAAATGAAAATACTAGTAATCACCTTTATAATTAGGTTTACACTTGTCAATATTTGACAGCGTTTTCAATTTTTTCAAATAATTTTCGCGTTAAATATTTCTAATCGCCATGAGCTATTCAGTTGAGGAAAAAGTTACAATGATTAAATGGCACTATGGCGGAAATAGTTATGAAATGGTAAATATCCGACTTGTTTTCAGTAAATTTTCCTAACCAACCCATTCCAGGCAGATCAATAATAAGAGAAATAATTAAAAAATTTGAATCTACCGTGCTAAGTAAATGCCGATGCAAAAATGAAAATAATGTCGAAGAAAATGAAGGTATTGTTAGTACTAGGACGCTAGGAAACACCGTAGGCAAACATCACAGTACTGCGTTACGGGTTATACAGAAATACAAATACCATTCATACAAGTACGAGAAACACCAAGAATTGCGGGGAGGTGATGAAGAACGAAGATCAAACTTTTGTTTTGAAATGATGGAACGCCGTAACAATGACAGATATTTTTTAAGAAATATTTGTTATTCCGATGAGTCTTGCTTTACGTTAAATAATCATGAACCAAATGTTCAAAACTTCAGGTACTGGAGTCAAGAAAACGATAATCGATTTATCGCTACACGAACGCAATACCCTCAGAAAATTAATGTTTGGACGGGGATTTTTGGACACCACATAATTGGGCCTTTTTTCTGGACCAAACTTTAACATCTGTGAGTTTTCTGGATTTATTGCAAAATCAAACTGAACCTGCATTGGAAGCTGTCGCTGGTGAAAATCAGAAGGTCTGGTTTCAGATGGACGGCTGTCCAGCCCACAATTCCATCATAGTAAGACACCATCTTCTTGACGCTTTCCAAGGAAATGTGATTAGACCAAACCATTCCTCATTGTATCACAAATCTTTCCAAATTCACATTGGCTTGAGGTTGCTGTAAAAACCAATTGCAAAAATGAGACGACGTTCAGCATCCCCAGGATGTAAATGCTGAGCGATTTTGACTTTATATGGTCTAAATTTATATTTGTGTAATATAGTTTATGCTCGAGCCCTGTCACTCCAAGTTCTTTCTCAATAGCCCTACACGAAGTAGAAGGAGTTGCTCCTACACAGCCTAAAACGTTAACCTCGTCGATTTCTCGATTTTCTTTATTATAGGATTTTGGTCTTGGCTGCATAAAACGCACCATAATTAACTATTTTTTTTTACTCTAGAAAATATATTTTGGGAAAAGGTTGCCTTCTGTCTGGATATCTAGAATGAATATAGAAAAAAAGCCAAAGCAAACTTATAATGTATATAAAATCGTACTAGGTACCTGTTAAAATATAGTTCGGCGACATCATGCGAATTGTCTTACTTACTTACTTAATCCTGGGAACTCTTATACCTTTCGGTGCGAATTTTCATTCCATTCAATAGGTACAGCAAACTAACATATTATTTTCAAAGTTCTGATAAACTCTCATTTTTTTAAACGATAAACATAGTAATAAATATCAAGTAGGTATGGGTTTTGAGAACAATAATTTTTTAAATGGTCTCTTGAATTTTGACAAACGGTCTGACTAGCAGTCATGAACGGATTCTATTATATTCATTTGTTTCAAATCATTATATCACGGCCTACTATGAAATATTATACCATTTTTTTAAATTGTAAATTTTGGAAGTTATTCCAAAAGATATATATCACTAATTATATATTTTTGAAAAGCTTATGGAAAAAACAATCAAACGAAAACAAAATATTGCATTTTAAAAAATGCAACTTTGGTTTTTATCTCCAAATTCGTTCCTTCTTGACTACTCCGCTGGATTCTACACAAAAAACTATGTAGTAACTAATTAACTATGTAGTAGCTTTTCTTTACCGATAAGTTAAAAGGCAACTGAGATACGAGGGGTGCTTGAAAATGACACATTTTCAGAATCGCCCTGTATCTCTGAAACGAAGGGGCTATGAAAAGTCTGTTTATACCATCATAAGTTTTACGAAAAAGTAGCACAGAATTGCGAAAACCGCTGCTCTCTATCTTTAAAGATAACCGAGATAAAAGTGTCGAAAGCTGGACACCCTGTACAGAAGGATTAGCAAATAGAAAAATTTATGAGTGACCCAAGAGAGAATTTCAATACCTATGTTAAAATGTCATTTTTCATAATTTTGCAAAAAGGCTCGTTCATAGGACAAAACAAAAAAAAATAGTCGTCTTCTTACACTTGTCAGTTTAAAACCTTGATTGTCAAATTGGATTGATCTTGGTGATAGTTAATATTGGGGTAAAATCTCCCTTTTTAAAAATGAAAGGTATTTTTATTCTAACATTGGAAAATGGCAATAACTTGTGGTTTAGGTTGTGTTTTCTCTTCCACGTCTCTCTATCAAAAATCTCCTGATCGGCAAAATAGCGTTACGTTTTAGCAAGCTAGGAAGTCGTGATTGTTCTTTAATAATAAACTAACCCCATTATATAAACCATTAAACTAAATTATATACTAATAAAGAAAATATTGACATGTTAAAATTTCTTTTCACAATTTCTCGTCGTTTTACCATCCGTATCTAAAGTTACGTGTAAAATTACACACCCCGGGTTAGAATCAAATTAAATTTCTTCGTATCGGCGCTCTTAACGAAAATATTTTTTCCTGTTGCAAAGCATTTATTTGCGCGGTCGATTTCCGGCAATTTACCAAAGAAAAAGTAAAGTTTCGAACAATTGTCCGTGTCCTCAAGGTAAATTTCCCATCTTTTACTTGTCGGGATCGAAGCTTTTGTTCCTTAACATTTTAATATTATACATTTACTTAAATGCTCGAAACTAAACAATATGTTATTTGTTAAGTCAATAGCAATTAGGTTCGTTACACGAAATATATCTTTATTGGAACCGATTTCTTTTCCCACTTTATTGCCAGGGGATATCATGACTTTAGAACGAGATATTATAAATCTATTGTATAAACATGAATACAATATTCCCTGTCTTCGTCTCTTCCTCCTTTATCTGTCGCACAGGATCAAGATTTGTTGTAATTAATGATTACCTACTTTAATGCAGCAGAAAGTAAAAGCTATAAAATCAGTGGAAAATCTATATTTGAAATCTGGAATATAATGTTGAGTGAATTACACACACTAACGAGCATTTGCGAAAAAATGGTCGATATTTCTAGCGAAGCAAAGAGGGCTTCCCAAATGGTTTGCGTGTGTGACTTTTTCTTTCGAATTTTTTCTCTGTGAAGCGTTAGGAAGAGATGACAACTTAACCTTGGAGAGGCATAAATTGTGCCTGCAGACATTTAAATTTAGCCCTGAGTTCGTCGCAATTTTAAAAGTATCTATACATGTTGGGCCACCGAGATCAGTTCATGTCATAGCCATGGTTCTCCAGTGCCTGCGATAAAGCCAGGCTCAAAAAAGTCCAAACTCACAAAAGGCATCTTAAAAATTGTTAGGGAAACCCAACAGTTCCTTTAATTTCTATATTTCTATATTTATTTCCAAATAAATATTATACTAACCAAGCAGGTATAAAATCCCTTTCAAATAATAAAACTGAAACTCGTATCTCTTGTTTATTTAACTTCTATTTTAAATACCTAGTAGTCCGCTAAACACAAAGCCCATTTCGGAGAAAATATCTACAGAAAATCATTCTCACAATTTTATTCTTTTCTAAACCGGCACCTTTGTTGGCGAAACTTCAAAAGCCTAGTTTCCTTAGAAAATCTTTTAGTTTTATTGCTGTAGCGTTCTAAAAATGTACTTCTCCTAAATGCATAAAGAAGAGCAAACATGGCTACAGATATCAACCCCCTTACGTCTTCTAGTCGTCGTACCTAGGTATCAGGAGCCAACCCTTTCAATATCCTAACCAATGAAATAATATCAGCTAAAATATAATTTGTGGGCGTCATTGCCAAATTAACTCTAATTGGTCAAGGCCGGTCCCCGAAGGGGTGGTACATTTTATTTCAACTTCGTTGCTGACGGGGCAAGAGTTAGTTACCAAGTAGAGAAATAGTGGGTCGCGTCGCCGTTAGCGACGTCAATTTTTTTTCAAAAAGTGGTTAAAAAAATTCGAAGTTGGTTTCAGAAAAAAAAAAATTGAAAACACCCTAGTTTTCGAATATCTGTATTATTGAAAAAGTTCTGTTTTGGAGAAAGTATTTTCGAAAAGTTTTCATATGTCGGTCCAAATGGACAGAAGGTATAAGTAATTAAAACAAATGCTAGAATATTGGTAAGTTAGGATGACAAACCGTTTTGTTTACGCAAGAACAGGTTTAGATATTTCGCCCATTATGAAATAGTGTACATTTCTTAGAACCCTAAACAATAAAAAAGTAAGCTCGCACTCGAGCTTGCCCGTTTTCTTTTTGGTCTCTACTTTTGTTTAACTCGAGGTGACGTTGCGCCCTCCCCTAGACAATATTCTAAATACGCCCCTGCAGTAGACCAATTTTAAAAGCTACTTACGCAACATTTAATTTGCTCTATTATCCTTTCCGGTAAGCGATTTATGGAGAACATCAATTTTCGTTTAATTTATTCGAAAATAAAATATGTATCTGTATTGGCTATCTGTGCATATGTGCACTAACAACTGTTAGCGCTTCTCAGAGGATGTTACACGTCTAATCTATTCCAAAAAGATTTGTGCCTTCTCTAAGCTTTTTCCAATATCTACGTCTTGGAATCTCTGGGTATAAATTTACTGTCTTGGCAGTGTGTATTTTTTATTTGAGTCATTTTTAGTTGAATTAATTTGCTTAGATTCTGCAGGATTAATATGGAGGAAAGAAACCTGTGGTGGTACAAGGTTTAGCACTGAATAATTGGCATGAAATTACCAGGGTTCCCCTGTCATCGTTAAAAAGCTATTAAAAACTGACAAGTTTGCATTTTGCTTAATGGTTTCCAAATGATTTTTCTCTTGGAACTTGTTGCTAATATGAATTTAGCTCTAAGTATTATTGTAGACAATGCATACTTAAATTGCCTTTTTCTTGAAAAATTTGCAAAAAAAAGATTTAAGAAATAAATTAATAGTACAAAACTTAGTTATCCTTTTTTTACACTTTCAAATTAAATCCTTGATTGTCAAGTTAAATCGGTCTTAGCAATAGTGAATCCAGTCGTTAAAGTTTTATCAGAGAGCGTATCTGTATACAGGGTGAATTTTTTAACTGGAATAAATTTGGTAACAAAGAACCCCTCCATTCCTTGAAAAAATCCGAAAACACAGGTACCATTTTTTAATTAAACAGTTTTTTTTTGCAGTTCCGTGGATTTTACCGTTCATCCAGGAATGGAAACAAAACTAACCAAACCTTTTTTTTTCAAATGCAAATGCATGTATTGTCCACGGAAAAGACCATTCACTTTTGAATTTGTGTTACCTGATAAGCGGGAAAACATATAAAAAAAAAGATTTTAATAAATTTTTGACTGTAAATATTGTTGGAGATGTTTACCATTTTTTTTGGCAGAACCCTAGCCTAAAGTAAAATTCATTTGTAACATTATGTATAGGGATGTAACGGGTACCCCGTCTACCCGGCCAAAACCGGGTACCCGGCCGCGTAGGCCGGATACCCGGTTTTGCCGGGTATCAGGTTACCCGGCCGGGTACCCGGTTTTTTATTTTGTTTTCTGTTTTTGGTAATATAAAGCATAAAACAACTGAAACGGTGTATTTTTGTGATGATAAAAAATACATAAAAAACAGATTTTAAAAGGTTATAACAATAAACTTTGTTAAAAAGTTAATAACTAAAATCAATTAATGGCAAATTTTGATGAAGATAAACTAACATTTCACCATTCTCAGAGGATAGTCGGTTTCGGGTTTCTTCATAAATATTACCCGCTTCTGAAAACAACCATTCACTAAATATTGTTGAGGCAGGTGCTGAACGAAACTTTTACCAAGCGTTGCTAGATTAGGAAATCTCTCTGAATTTATTTTCTACCACGAAAATGGGATTGATTGTCTATCAATTAACGGCAACGCCAAATATGAATTTATTTCTAGGGATGTAACGGGTACCCGGCCAAAACCGGGTACCCGACCGGGTACCCGGTTTTGCCGGGTCTTAATTGGCCGGGTACCCGGTTTGGCCGGATCCTAAAAAGGGCTACCCGTTACATCCCTAATTATGTAGTATGTACCATTTCTGGAGTTATTTGTCGGATTTCGTGTGTTATTCGTTGCCTAAATTCCTCTAAATTTTCTGATTTTGTCACGTAAATTTCAGTTTTAAGGTGGCCCCAAAGAAAATAATCAAGGGGGTTAAGATCTTGCCGGCCACTTAACTGTACCTCTTCTCCCTATCCACCAGTTAGTAAAAACTTCATTCAAATATTGTCGGTAATGTGGCGGCGCACCATCCTGCTGAAACCATATTCGATCATCATGAAGATCTGCATCTGCATGATGAGGGAATAAAGCAGCCAAAGCTTGAATAAGGTCCTCTCGCAAAAAATTGAGTTAGTTATAACGGCCCATTTAGATTATCTTCAAAACATATTATATTGGCCCAATGACTCGGTCACCAATTATGCCTGCCCAAACATTAAGCTTTTTGTGGACGTTGAGTGTGAGTTCCTCGAACCCAGTGAGGATTTTCATCGGACCAGTACCGACAGTTTTGCTTATACACATGACCATTTAATACAAAAGTACATTCATCCGAAAAAAGAACTCAATCCAAAACTATTGATTGCTGATCCAGTGAATTCATCATAATTTCACAAAATTGAATCCGATTATCTGGGTCATCTTCCATTAACCCCTGCACCATTAGCATTTTATATGGGCGCATTTTACATAAATATATTAATTTTAATGCAGATGATTGACTTATGTTGTTATCTCTTGCCAGTTGCCTAACTGAAGTGAACAGGGTTTTCCTGGAGACTAAGCAAGATGTTGCATTGAGTGTCTTCCTGCATGACACGAGGTTGTCGTTGTCTTGATACATCCCCACATGGCTCAATTCACGATAACGTGCAGTGAAGCATGCTTCAATTTTGCTAATGGTGCTTTGGTGGTAAATCAGGGTGCTGTTTTTCTGCTGGAGGCCGCAATCTATCGCCATACCCTATCATCATTAATATTTCAATTCTGTGCGATTCAGTTAAATAGGGTATTTAAAAAAAAACTTAGGAGTATAAGTGGACCTTACACGATCAATAATATTGACAATATCGGTATTGACAATACAGCCGTCAATCCTCGTGCCAACCAGTCTCAATACTGCCCTATCTTACACGATCAATATTATTGTAATATAATATGAAATTATTTAAAAAATCACATTTTTTTTTTAAATTTCTCGCTTGTAACAGAAATTCAAAAGTAAATAGTGGGTTATATATTCCTTTTTTATGTCCTTTTCCGCGAGCTATCACAATACATGCATTTGCATTTGAAGAAAAATTTGGGTTAGTTTTCATCCCTGGATGAAGGGTAAAACTCACGGAAATGCAAAAAAAAACTGCTGAATCAAAAAAAGGTACCCGTGTTACCGAATTTATTCCAGTTAAAAAATTCACCCTGTATAATAATGACATTATAAACGTTAGGGCAATGTCAATTATTGACAATCAAATTTGAGCTTGAATGTTCAGAATGTACATCCTTGATTGAAGAAGGGAAGGATATTATACACATTCAATAATTTTAACAATTATATTATTATAATAATTAATTAATTAATAATTATAATTAATTTTATCATTTGACAAAATGATTAAGCGTCTAAGACTAGAAAAATCTTGTAAGTATATCACAAGGAAGAATCATTTTACACTTTTTCGTTAAAAACCGTAACTAACAATCAATTTTAGAATGAAAATTATATTTTATGAATGATAGTATGATGGCAATCAAATCGAAAGTAAAATTAGATAATTATAGACTTCATTTTACCCGTATGCTGGAATATTGCCACAAGGACAACGGAAATATCTACAAGTAAATATAAGTTCCTGGTTTATGAATTGATCGATGGGAATCTTTTTTTTCTAAATTGTCGGACAAATCGTATCAGATCTAATTTAGGTACTTACTGATCTAAGTAATTTGATTAGCGCTGATGGTTTTTTATCTTCCTCTGTAAGTAGTAAATAAAAAATGATATCCGATTTTGGCTGAGACTTGAGTTAACCTGATCACTGTTTCCATAAAGGCCCTTGAAATGTGCTTTGACCAATAAACATACAGCGTTGCCACATATAAAATAGTTCTGTGAATTAATTACATTAATTTACACTTCCGATCATTTTTTAAAATAATATTTTTGTAGATTTGGCAGTGGCGGCTCGTGGCCTAGAGCATAGGGGTGGCTACAAATAATTTTAAAAAAATCGCATTTGCTATTTTGCCAAACATAAATATAAAATAAAAAAGGTTCATTGGTGTTAGTCTTTAATTACCACACATGCGTTTACTGGAACATATCTATTTCTATCCACTTATTTGTTGTGTTCATGGATTTATTAAGACTGGATACGAGATGATTTAACATTCTTTGAAGCCAAAACAAACCATTCTAAACGACACTGTAAACACAATTTGTGAACATTGGCCACATCTTATTTTACCTTGTATTTTTGTACAAAAAATACGTTAAGAGCATCACAAGATTTACTAAAAGTAATAAAAGCCCGAAAATATTTTATTTTTCTGCTAAATAATAATAAATTTAAGTTAAAAAGGTTTTATTATTTATAGGTTATGTTATTTCTAAAGGTGTTTATTTAAAGTCGCTCCGAGTCATTTATAAATCTATCTATAAATATATATAAATCTATACGTCGCACTTTTTCTTTTCTAGTTCATTAGATAAAGACGTACGTGTAACCGAGTGTTCAAACCGAGGTTCAGCCGTTTTCCTAAGCAACCAGCACAGACAGCAATACTTCTGAGCTCCAACACTCCAATGCTATTTTATCTCTTTCTACTGCCATTCTTGATTCAAGTACGTAGTTCGTAAACTAAAAACCTGGGGGAAAACAAACAACAAATATAAGGCTTCACGTTCGATACGCTCAC